>BSBM01000691.1:1275000-1627500 GCA_027924585.1 Larix kaempferi | reverse complement strand
TGTGGTTTATCCACGGTTTATCACCACATTTCTCTTTGACACTCGCCATCAAAATATGTATAAAAATAACATGTCTTTACATCCTCTCCCATTTAAATCCTCATCGCATAGTCATAAATAAGGATTATTATGCATGCACACCCCCACCTTACAATATCAATTGGGTCAAGGCGCATAGACAACCATAAATTGTCAAATGTGTCAAGATGCAAAGAGTAATACCTTCTAATGAAAATTAAAACCCACCCTTCAAACTTCATCACCGAGTCCAATTTATGCAAATATTTTCGAAGTGGGGGAAGGTTTGGCATTAAATGGTGTAAACGTTGGGGAATAAATGGTGTAAACATTATACAAGGGCACGTGCACGCTAGTGACATGTACACGCTAAAAACACGCATGCACGCATTTAAGCATGCTTGCACGTCCCTATTACAAGTTTAAAAAAAAATAGAGTTCTCTGTTTCCTGAGAATTTTACTAAAAAACACGAGTTTCATTTCTTCTACGGGTTTCAAGCTCTTACAAGTTTCTTATTGGCTCACACTCATTGATATTTTGGACACTCATTTATCTATTGGACACAAATCACCCTTGGAATCTAACAAACATCTTCAATGGTCTTGGAATCTAGTGGATACATTCAAGCTACCAGTTTCCATTACAAGTGGAGATCATTTCTATAGAGGTATGGTGAATTGTAAATAATTCTTTTCATTCACAAGATTTGAGATTCTCCCATGTCTTTTTGTTTTTATCATATGCCTACAATAATATCCATGCATAGACAACAATGAATTTGACAAGAATAATTCCAAAGTTCACATCTAAAAACACTCATATGAACACTAGACAAGATGAAGTATGCAACCTCCTCATTGTGTAATTTGTTCCCAAGTTAATTTTGTTCTTTTCACCTCATATTATGCTAGAAAAAAATACTACACACTCACTAAACATGACTAAAAACATCACTTCAACTCATCCACAAAACCTCAACTCTCTCATCTCTTATTCAATACCATTGTATGGTTGGAGGATATCTGTAAGTATATGCACCTTTCCTTTCTCTATGAATCCAAATATGATAATATTCATCCATATTTACCATCCTTACAATATCCCCTCACCTTTAATAATGATTTTTTTTCCAAAAACCAAGACTTTCCCACTTCATGCTCTATCCAACATGATCATTGTTGGTATAGTCCCTAGTTCCCCACTTTACAACACCTCCATACCCTAGATATTGCACATTGAAAGGTCAAATTATATTCCCCCTTATCACCCTTCCCAAGACCATGATCCTTGTTAGAAACCTTTGCATCCTCCTTAAGGTTTTGCACAATACAAGGTATACATTCATTCTATTGTGATGTATTGTTGAATTCAACCATGGGTATTTTAAACTCAAAATCACATTCTATCATATAAAGGTTTATAGATCTAAGAAAATAGTTTGTTGTTGTTTCTTCAACTCCTTAAGGTGTTATATAACCTAGTAATTTATGATGGTAAAGGGCATTTACTCAAATGGAAGGATATACCATTCCACTATGAAGACAAAGTAATCAAACTAGGTGCAAAATTTAGAATTGATAACATTAAGGGAGAAACCAAAAAATGCAACTACCAAAAAATGCAACTAATTAAGGTGAAAAATATGATGTAAACCAATAAGAATTCCTTGGGGGAATTTCTAACCTCCTCATTGTGTAATTAGTAAACTTATTCTCTTTACCTTATTTGATGTAGAAAAATTATCAAACTATTCCCGAGGCATCTCTAGCCATCTCTGTTATAGGGTGTTACTACCATAATTTTTATGAATTCATGGCTAGGAAAGACACTAGTTTCTCCACTCTACACTTGACCAACCATCATCTATATTGATTGGAATTGTATGTGTTAATTTTTAAAGTGGTAATTTATGTTGGAATGTGTCAAGTTCATTGTTTAATGGAACTAATATCTTATTTGTTGTTTCTTTTGCAGGGGTAGGCCTAATAGTTGTGTTAAAGAGACTTTTGGAGATGGGAAACTCACGCAACGCAAAAAGAAAATATAGAAGGAATATGCACATTGAAAAGTTCAATGAATTAAGAGAAAAGGCTAGGTTGGGAATGGAAAGATTGAGACAAGGTCCTATCATTACCCCGGATCCTGCCACTGATCCTAAAAAATTTGTTGACATAACAACCTCTTGTTCAGAACCACAGGTAAAGTGGTCACGTCCAACAGACCCAACTCAAATTCCAACTTCAACACAATCTCCAACCAACAATCCATCAATGAGTCATGATGAAGTTCCTCATGACACAAGATGGACATACAATCCTTGCTTAATTTGTAATCTCCCCAAGAAGACCACAACCATGTCGACCACACTCCCATTATGGCCCAATCTGTGAACGAAGCACTAGAAAAAACAAGCTCTAGTATTCATGTCTCATGTCCACCCTCCCTGCCTCAACGGTCCAATGCAAGAAGAAAAAGTCCTAGACGTATTCATGTGGATGAGAGTGCTATGTTGGGGCTTGAAGGCAAGTTTCCAAAACACACTATCGAATGGAAATGCAACAAAATTGTCAGGGAATATTTTGAATCCAAAGGTGATGAAGGTAAATGTAAATTATTGCTATGTTTGTTAAAGCCACATTGTTTAGTTGTTGTTAGGAGAATTTTGGGCATAAAGATGGTTAAAAGTTCAGAGGCCAACAGTCATATTATTAGAAATATCCAATATGCATTTAATGCGATTGGGAAGACATCTTGTACAAAAGATCTTTGTGCGGCTCATTGTCTTTTAGCGGAATCAGTTGTAAGCAAGTCCACAAGGCAACGTCACCTACTATCACACACTTCTCACATACTCAAATTAAATAGAAAAACTATTAAAAAGTAGTCTATTATAAGAGAAAATATTGACACTCCGGGTGGGAACGATTGTTGGGATTTTGTTGGTAGTTTTTCTCGTGCAGATAGGAAGCTAATTGATGCTGTTAAGGAGTTAGTACAAAATTTTTGGCATGATCATACTAGACGTTCATCAAACCAAAGAGATGTGCTAAAGCTGAGAAAAGGTTCTACTGAACGTGAACCCCATGTTAAACACTTCTTTGACACCACACAGACTGAACTCTATGAGAGATTCAGGAATGAGCACACACAATTGAACCTAGGCCAAAGGTCCTTTGAGAAATGAAACCCATGGTATGTTCAGATATGTATTGATCGGAACACCTGTTGTTGTAGATACCACGTAGAATATGAATACTATTATGACACATATAAACATATATTTTGTGATTTGCATACTAACATTTTGCAGGGTTGCAATGGATCCATAATACCACCAAATGCATCAAGAGACTTTATCCACAACATCATGTGTCCAAGGCACGAAGGACAAAAATATGATGAAAAATCATGTCTATATGGGACATGTTCTAGGTGGAGTGGGTTTTCTCTTTTGAACCGTTGCTTCCATGAAAGCAAGGAGCACGATTTTGGTAGGATGGGCATGGAGATGTAGAGCTTCAAGTATGTAACCTATCAATTAGACAGTGCCAGGGAAAGTAAAAGGATTGCATTGGTGAAGTCATAGGTACAAATGAATATTGCATATTTTTCATATTACACGTTCAATTTATGACATATACATTTTTCCAAATGCCACATTGTAATATTTCCCTTGTTTTCATGGTAACAGGTACCGATATGTGACTTCTTGAGGGAGTTCTATGAGAAAACAAAGCAGTATGTTCAACATGTGCATGTAGCGCGATGGCAAGATGAGCAGTATAGAAAATGAAGGGTCACATTTCCTATTGGAACCATAGTGTCAATTGTGGATTTTGCAGAAAATTACACCCTTCAGCCACAAAATGAAATCCAGATTCAATACTACCATTTAGACCAAGTCAGCATCATGGTACATATTATGTATAGGCATGGGCCAGAGAGAAGCAATGACAAGAGGATAATACTAGAGACAAACTCTTACATAAGTGATGATAGAACCCATGAGATGCATTATGTGCAACATTGTTTTTGAATTTTCTATGATGAGTTGAAGGAGAGAGATATACATATGGATTAGCATTGGATATGGTCAGATGGTAGTGCAGGACAGTTCAAAAATGCCCAAGTATTCCAATGGATGAGTATTTTGCATAATACTTATAATGTGTCGCATATATGGAACTATTTTGAGACCGGGCACGGCAAAGGTGAGCATGATGGGGACGGTGCATGCATCAAGACCGCACTATGAAGGGAAGAGATGAGGTTTGACAGGGAACCTCATATCCTAGATGTAGAATCCATAGTTCAATGGTGCTCTGCAAGAATGTGAAACCGAGAAAGAGATCAACAAACATCATTAGTGGCAGGATGTGTGGTAAGAAATTTTTGGCGGGTGGTTGACATAGACCGATCGTGTTCCTATAGTTGTGGCATAGTACAAGGAACACGTTGATTTCATTCAGTTCGAAGCTCAAACAACCCCTTATTTCAAATATGGACGTGAAATATTGCATGCTTTTGCAGCCCTTGCAGCAGTGGCGAATGGGATGAATTTGAATGCATGGATTGGGTTGATGAATGGGATCGTGTGTCACTTGCAGTAGACCAACATGTAGCTATTGAAACAATCCATTTAGAGGAGAGTCAGTCAGAGATTTTGACAGACTACGACCATATCTCAAGTCTTGTACAACCAAGAGACATATACGCAGTTTTTGCCCCGAAAGGAAATGAATGGGGCACGGATTATTGGTTGGAACGGTGAATCCAAGGTAAGCAAACCCTCTACGCATCATTAATCGATGATGAAGGCATTGAATTTCCTATTGGCTCGATGGTGGTTAAGGGGGAATATATTACACTAGATGGGAAGTCAAGAAAGACTAATGGGCATGTATTCATGCATTACAAACCAGGTCAAGTGGTGTATCACTTCACAAACTTGATCTTTGGCACAAACATCCATCTTCAGACAATGTCAAGCAAGAGCTCAACCAAGGTACGCTACTACCTGCCTCATTCAGAGCACAAGAGATTGATGGAGACAATTAGCAATAGAGAGGATCCATATGGATTTATTGAATGAGGGCAGTCAACTTTAGATAAGATAAAGAATTGCATCAAATAATTTTATGTTCTACATCGAGGTATGTGTAGTTTTATGTTATCTTGTTGGTACATGCATTTTGTGTTGATACATACATACATACATGTCTTTGCCATACATACATGCATACATACATACAGATACATACATACAGATACATACATACATAGAGATACATACATACATACATACATAGAGATACATCCATCTGCCATGTCATCATTTCACCCTTTGTCATTAATGTCTAGAAACCTAATCTATCCCTAAAAACTTAGCCTATCCCTAAAAGCACTAATATTACCCTGCAAACCTAATCTAGCCCTAGAAATCCTGCAAAGTTAAACTAACCCTAGAAACACTAATTTAACACTAGAAAACTAAGCTATAATACTATAAACCTAATATAGTCCTAGAAACCTAAACTAGCCCTGGAAACACTAATCTAACCTAAACTAGCCCTACCACTTCTCTCATTTGGTATGAGAGAAGTTGCTTTAGACCTACCTCACTCATGTCAATGCTTGAATTTTTGGAGGCCAACCTCCCACCCCACATGCCCTCTTCAACATTTTTTGTTCTCTTGGTTTTGTGCCCACCCAAACTTTTTTCATGCTTTGGGCACCTTGAGGTATATCCCCAACCCAAAAAAACTCTTATATTATGATGATTATGTTGGTTATTGGCTTCACCCAACAAAATTATAGTTAACAATACACATAATCAAAGATTTGGTTCCCCATGCTCAAGCTCACCCAAATCTAGCTAGATTTTGGGTTGTTTCCCTTATCCAAGCATCGTGTCATCAACCTAGGGTTTCCACTAATATATTCTAACTAGATACTAGATTCTCCTTACAAAATTTGATGGAAAAATGCATAGAGATCTTCTAGACTCTTAGATATGTATCCTAGCAATTTATTTTAAAACATGCTCATTTATGGTTGGAGATTGATGCTTGATTCCTATAGATAACCACTTAGAGGGACTTTTCATCATCATCAACAACATCATCATCAACATCATCATCACCATCACCATCATCATCAACATCTTCATCATCATCACCATCTTCATCATCGTCACCATCTTCATCAACGTCTTCATAATCATCACCATCTTCATCATCATCACCATCTTCATCAACGTCTTTATCATCATCACCATCTTCATCATCATCACCATCTTCATCATCATTGTCATCTCTAGGATCCTCATCAACATCTCCATCATCATCATCTTCTTCATCATCATCATCTTCATCACCATGACCATCATCATCAACGTCTTCATCATCATCACCATCTTCATCATCATTGTCATCTCTAGGCTCCTCATCAACATCTCCATCATCATCATCTTCTTCATCGTCATCATCTTCATCACCATCACCATCACCATCAACATCTTCATCATCATCCCCATCTTCATCATCATCACCATCTTAGTCATCATTGTCATATCTAGGCTCCTCATCAACATCTCCATCATCATCATCTTCTTCTTCATCACCATCACCATCACCATCATCATCCATGTCTTCATCATCATCCCCATCTTCATCATCATCACCATCTTCATCATTATTGTCATATCTAGGATCCTCATCAACACCTCCATCATCATCATCTTCTTCATCATCATCATCTTCATCACCATCACCATTGCCATCAGCATCACCATCTTCATCGTCATCACCATCTTCACCATCATTGTCATCTCTAGGCTCCTCATCAACATCTCCATCATCACATCTTCTTTGTCATCATCATCATCATCTTTATCACCATCATCATCATCATCAACGTCTTCCTCATCATCACCATCTTCATCATCATTGGCATCTCTAGGCTCCTCATCAACATCTCCATCATCATCATCATTATCTTCTTCATCATCACCATCACCATCTTAATCCTCATCATTAACTCTAACTCTAACCCTAATTCAATTTCCTTCTATAACTCTATCCCTAACCCTCATCCAAACCCTAGCACTAAACCATCTTCTTCATCATCACCGTCACCATCACCAACACCATCACCATCACCATCATCATCAACGTCTTCATCATCATCATCATCATCAACGTCTTCATCATCATTGTCATCTCTAGGTTCCTCATCAACATGTCCATCATCATCATCTTCTTCATCATCATCATCTTCGTCACCATCACCATCATCATCAATGTCTTCATCATCATCACCATCATCATCATCATACATGCCCGGTCGACAATTTTGCAAATTTGACCCCAATGTGCAAAAATTGCGCACTCATGTATTGAGCAAAACCCTAGTTTCCAAAATAGACATACAAGATGACACTTGGGCCACGGGACTGGAGGCGAGGGACACCCCTAGCACTATCCCGACATCTTGAAAACAACGGAGTCAATGGTTTTTCGATCCGAGCCACAGTCGTCATTCTATGGCTTGTTCCGTCTCGCATCCAAAAGGCCTTCAGGGACACCTGCTGGATACCTACCGGCGGCATAGAATTCCAACCATGCAACAAAATCGGGTTCCGAGGAGTCCTGCAAGTGTGTCTAGGAAGGTTCCATCTAGGAGCGCTAGCCTGTGATGCACCTGCAACAATTAATTAATAAGAATATGCGAAATAGCAGAAATGACAGAACTCAGAATCACTTTTATATTGATCACAGGCCACTTCGAGGGGGAAACCTCCTATGAGCAAGCTCAATACAAATAACTTCACGGTGCCTTCATAGGTCTCAACACACACTTATATACTAAGTCTAGGCGCCAATACTATGGGTCAAAACCATGGGCCACTACAAACTATGCATCAACAATACTACGGGCGACTTACAAAGCATATGCGCCAACAACAATAACATAAACTATTGATCAACAAATACTATGGGACGACTTACAAAGCATATGCGTCCAACAACAATAAACTAACAAAGTAAAGACATGGGTTCGTAACATAGCCATAAGTACCGGGTGGATGATTTCGCAAAGTTGACCCCCATGTGTAAAAATTGCACACTCCTGTACTGAGAAAAACCCTAGTTTCCAAAATGGACGTACAAGATGACACCTAGGCCACAGTACTAGAGGAGAGGGGCACCACTAGCACTATCTCGACGTCCTGAATCCAACAGAGTCGACGGTTTGTCGATCCGAGCCACAGTCATCATTCTAGGGATCGTTCCATCTCGCATACAAAAGGCCTTCAAGGACACCTGCTAGATACCTACCGGGGGCATAGAATTCCAATAGTGCAACAAAATCATGTTCCAGGGAGTCTTGCAAGTGTGTCTAGGAAGGTTCCAGCTGGGAGAGCTAACCATCAGTGTTCGGTGGATGATTTCACAAAGTTGAACCGCATGTGCAAAAATTGCACACTTCCTTACTGAGCAAAACCATAGTTTCCAAAGAGGACATACAAGATAACACCTGGGCCACGGGACTGGAGGAGAGGGGCACCCCTAGCACTATCCCGACATCCTAAATCCAACAGAGTCGATGGTTTTTCGATCCGAGCCACAACCATCATTCTATGGCTTGTTCTGTCTCGCATCCAAAAGGCCTTTAGGGACACGTATTGGATACCTACCGAGGGCATAGAAATTCAACCGTGCAACAAAATCAGGTTATGGGGAGTCCTGCAAGTGGGTCTAGGAAGGTTCCAGCCGGGAGCGCTAGCCATAAGTGCCCGGTGGATGATTTCGCAAAGTTGACCCCCATGTGCAAAAATTTCACACTCCTGTACTGAGCAAAATGCTAGTTTTCAAGATGGACGTACAAGATGACAACTGCGCCACGAGACCAGAGGAGAGGGGTAGCCCTAGCACTATCCCGACGTCCTGAATCCAATGGAGTTGACGGTTTTCCAATCCGAGCCACGGTCGTCATTCTATGGCTCGTTTCGGCTCGCATCCAAAAGGCCATCAGGGACACCTACTGGATACCTACTGGGGGCATAGAATTCCAACCGTGCAACAAAATTGGGTTCTCAGGAGTCCTGCAAGTGTGTCTAGGAAGGTTCTAGCCGGGAGCGCTAGCCATAAGTGCCAGGTGGATGATTTCACAAAGTTGACCCACATGTGCAAAAATTGCACTCCCTTACCTAGCAACGCCTTAGTTTGCAAAATGAACGTACAAGATGACACCTGGGCCACTGGACCAGATGAGAGGGGCACCCCTAGCACTATCCCAACATCCTGAAGCCAATGGAGTCAATGGTTTGTCGATCCGAGCCACAATCGTCATTCTATGGCTTGTTCTGTCTTGCATCCAAAAGGCCTTTAGGGACACCTACTGGATACCTACTGGGGGCATAGAATTCCAACCGTGCAACAAAATTGGGTTTCGGGGAGTCCTACAAGTGTGTCTAGGAAGGTTCCAGCTGGGAGCACTAGCCATAAGTTCTCGGTGGATGATTTCGCAAAGTTGACCCCCATGTGCAAAAACTGCACACTCCCTTACTGAGCAAAACCCTAGTTTCCAAAATGGACGTACAAGATGACACCTGGGCCATGGGACTAGATGTGAGGGAAACCCATAGCACTATCCCGACATCCTGAATCCAATAGAGTCGATGGTTTGTCGATCCAAGCCATGCTCGTCATTCTATGGCTTGTTCCATCTCGCATCCAAAAGGCCTTTAGGGACACCTGCTGGATACCTACCAGGGGCATAGAATTCCAGTAATGCAACCAAACCGGGTTTCGGGGAGTCCTGCAAGTGTGTCTAGGAAGGTTCCAACTGGGAACTCTATCCATACCTACTCGGTCGATGATTTTGCAAATATGACCCTAATGTGAACGCCATGCAAATTCGCTCAAGGGGTCCATTTCTGGTCCGGATGCCCCCGATCGTGCGTGGCCACTGTGGACAGGTCCACCATGGCCACATGGACTTGTGGGAGCCGATGGAATCCAAGTCCATTCGTCGGTTTGGGTTCCATGGCCCTGGAGAAAATCCCCAAAGTGTCCCTGAACGACCCTGGGGTGCCCAACTAGAATGCCTGTAGCAGCCAAACCATGGCTCTGTTTGTGAATCCATCGATTCTGGTGGGTGCGGGATGTCATGTTTCAGCTAGGGCCCCCCCCACGGTGTACCTCAAAGAACCAGAAGCGGTTCCAATTGGCCATCTCCGGAGCTAGGGTTTTGCTCAGTGATGACCATTGCAAATTCGCTCAAGGGGTCCATTTCTCTTCCGGAGGCCCTAGGGCGTGCGTGGCCACTGTGGACAGGTCCACCATGGCCACATGGACCTTTGGGAGCCAACAGAATCCAAGTCTGCTGGGTGGTTTGGGTTCCATGGTTCTCGAGCAAATCCCCAAAGTCTCCCTGAATGGCCCCGGGGTGCCCAACTAGAATGCCCCTAGCAGCGAAATCGTAGCTCCGTTCATGAATCTGTCAATTCTGGTGGGTCCGGGATGCCGGGTTTCAGCTAGGGGACACCCCATAGCATGCCTCGAAGACTTGGAAGTGGTGCCAATGGGATATCTCCAGAGCTAGGGTTTTTCTCAGTGAGGGCTATTCCAAATTCGCTCGAGGGAGCCATTTCTCGTCTGGAGGCCCCTGGGTGTGTGTGGCCACCGCCACATCCATTTGTCCATGGTGGCCACGCACGCTCGGCGTCCTCCAGACAAGAAATGGCCCCCTTCAGGGAATTTGGAATGGCCCCCACTAAGCAAAACCCTAGCTCTAGAGATGGCCTATTGGAACCGCTTTCAGGTCTTCGAGGCACGCTATGGGGGGACCCGTAGCTGAAACCCGGCGTCCTGGACCCACCGGAATCGACGGATTCATGAACAAAGTGACGGTTGGGCTGCTACGGGCATTCTAGTTGGGCACCCCGGGGTTGTTCAGGGACACTTTGGGGATTTGCTCTGGGGCCACAGAACCCAAACCGATGAGCGGACTTGCATTCTATCAGCTCCCACAAGTCCACGTGGCCATGGTGGACCTATTCACTGTGGCCATGAACGCCCGGGGGCTTTCGGATGAGAAATGACCCCCTTGAGCAAATTTGCAATGGCCCACACTAAGCAAAACCCTAGCTCCGGAGATGGGCCATTGGAACCACTTCTGGGTCTTTGAGGCATGCTGTGGGGGGTCCACTAGCTAAAACTTGGCATCCCGGACCCACCGGAATCAATGGATTCATGAATGGAGCCACGGTTTGGATGCTACCGGCATTGTAGTCAAGCACCTAAGGGTCGTTTAGGGACACTTTGTGGATTTGCTACAGGGCTACGAAACCCAAACCGGTGACCGGACTTGGATTCCATCGGCTCCGACAGGTCCACGTGGCCATGGTGGACCTATCCACGATGGCCACACATGCTCGGGGGCCTCTGGACGAGAAATGGACCCCTTGAGCAAATTTGCAATGGCCCTCACAGAAGAAAACCCTAGCTCTGGAGATGGCCCATTGGAACCACTTTCGGGTCTTCGAGGCACCCTGTGGGGGGTCCCCTAGCTGAAACTCGGCGTCCCGGGCCCACCGGAATCAACGGATTCATGAACAAAGCCACGGTTTGGTTGCTACGGGCATTCTAGTCAGGAACCCCGGGGTCGTTTAGGGACACTTTGGGGATTTACTGCGAGGCCACAAAACCCAAACCGACAAGTGGACTTGGATTCCATCAGCTCCCACAGGTCCACGTGGCCATGGTCGACCTGTCCACGGTGACCACGCATGCCCAGTGGCCTCCAGACGAGAAATGGCCCCCTTGAGCGAATTTGCAATGGCCCTCACAGAGAAAAACCCTAGCTCTAGAGATGGACCATTGGCACCGCTTCCTTGTCTTCAAGGCACACCATGGGGGGTCCCCTAGCTGAAACCCGGCATCTTGGACCCACCGGAATTGACGGATTTACAAATGGAGCTATGGTTTGACTGCTACGGGAATTCTAGTGGGGCACCCAGGGGTCATTCAAGGACACTTTGGGGATTTGCTCGGGGGCCACAGAACCCAAAACGACGAGCGGAATTGGATTCCGTCGGCTCCCACAGGGCCACATGGCCATTGTGGACAGACACGCTCAGGGGCTTCCGGACGAGAAATGGCTCCCTTGAGCAAATTTGCATGACCTTCACATTGGGGTCAAATTTGCAACCTAGAGATGACAATGATGATGGAGATGTTGATGATGATGATGGTGGTGATGACGATGAAGACGGTGATGATGATGGTGATGGTGATGGTGATGGTGATGATGAAGAAGATTGTTTAGTGATAGGGTTTGGGTGAGGGTTAGCGCTAGAGTTGTAGAAGGAAATTGAATTAGGGTTAGAGTTAGAGTTAATGATGATGATGATGATGGTGATGATGATGGTGATGGTGATGAAGAAGAAGATGGTTTAGTGCTCGGGTTTGGGTGAGGGTTAGGGCTAGAGTTATAAAAGGAGATTGAATTAGGATTAGAGTTAGAGTTAATGATGATGATGAAGATGGTGGCGATGATGAAGACGTTGATGATGATGGTGATGGTGATGATGGATATGTTGATGAGGAACCTCGAGATGACAATGATGATGAAGATGTTCATGATGATGATGATGTTGATCATGATGAAGACTTTGATGATGGTGGTGATGGTTATGGTGATGATGAAGAAGATGGTTTAGTGCTAGGGCTTCGGTGAGGAGTAGGACTAGAGTTATAGAAGGAAATTGAATTAGGGTTAGAGTTAGAGTTAATGATGATAATGAAGATGGTGATGATGATGAAGACGTTCATGATGATGGTGATGGTGATGAAGATGATGATGATGACAACGAAGAAGATGTGATGATGGAGATGTTGATGAGGAACCTAGAGAGGACAATGATGATGAAGATGTTCATGATGATGATGATGGTGATTATAATGAAGACATTGTTGATGATGGTTATGGTGATGGTGATGGTGATGGTGATGATGAAGAAGATGGTTTAGTGCTAGGGTTTGGGTGAGGGTTAGGGCTAGAGTTATAGAAGCAAATTGAATTAGGGTTATAGTTAGAGTTAATGATGATGATGAAGATGCTAATAATGTTGATGGTGATGGTGATGGTGATGGTGATGTTGAAGAAGATGGTTTAGTGCTAGGGTTTGGGTGAGGATTAGCGGTAGAGTTATAGAAGGAAATTGAATTAGGGTTAGAGTTAGAGTTAATGATGATGATGAAGATGGTGGTGATGATGAAGACATTGATGGTGATGGTGATGGTGACGATGAAGAAGATGGTTTAGTGCTAGTGTTTGGGTGAGGGTTAGGGCTAGGGTTATAGAAGGAAATTGAATTAGGGTTAGATTTAGAGTTAATGATGATGATAAAGATGGTGATGATGATGATGAAGATGGTGATGATGATGGTGACGGTGATGGTGATGGTGACGATGAAGAAGATGTTTTAGTGCTAGGGTTTGGGTGAGGGTTAGGGCTAGAGTTATAGAAGGAAATTGAATTCGGGTTAGAGTTAGAGTTAATGATGATGATGAAGATGGTGATGATGATGATGGTGATGGCGATGAGGAAGAAGATGGTTTAGTGCCAGGGTTTGGTTGAGGGTTAGGGCTAGAGTTATCTAAGGAAATTGAATTAGGGTTAGAGTTAGAGTTAATGATGATGATGATGATGGTGGTGATGCTGAAGACGTTGATGATGATGGTGATGGTGATGATGGATATGTTGATGAGGAACCTTGAGATGACAATGATGATGAAGATGTTCATGATGATGATGATGTTGATCATGATGCATACTTTGATGATGATGGTGATGGTTATGGTGATGATGAAGAAGATGGTTTAGTGCTAGGGTTTCAGTGAGGGTTAGGACTAGAGTTATAGAAGGAAATTGAATTACGGTTAGAGTTAGAGTTAATGATGATAATGAAGATGGTGATGATGATGAAGACATTCATGATGATGGTGATGGTGATGAAGATGATGATGATGACGACGAAGAAGATGTCATGATGGAGATGTTGATGAGGAACTTAGAGAGGACAATGATGATGAAGATGTTCATGATGATGATGATGGTGATTATGATGAAGACGTTGCTGATGATGGTGATGGTGATGATGAAGAAGATGGTTTAGTTCTAGGGTTTGGGTGAGGGTTAGGACTAGAGTTATAGAAGCAAATTGAATTAGGGTTATAGTTAAAGTTAATGATGATGATGAAGATGTTGATAATGCTGATGGTGATGGTGAAGAACATGGTTTAGTGCTAGGGTTTGGGTGAGGGTTAGCGGTAGAGTTATAGAAGGAAATTGAATTAGGGTTAGAGTTAGAGCTAATGATGATGATGAAGATGGTGATGATGATGATGAAGATGGTGATGGTGATGATGGTGATGGTGATGGTGATGGTGATGGCGATGATGAAGAACATGGTTTAGTGGTAGGGTTTGGGTGAAGGTTAGGGCTAGAGTTATAGAAGGAAATTGAATTAGCGTTGGAGTTAGAGTTGATGATGATGATGAAGATGGTGATGATGATGATGGTGATGGTGATGGTGATGCTAATGCTGATGGTGATAGTGATGGTGATTGTGATGGTTTAGTGTTAGGGTTTGGGTGAGGGTTATTGCTAGAGTTATAGAAGCAAATTGAATTAGGGTTAGAGTTAGAGTTAATGATGATGATTAAGATGGTGATGGTGATGATGGATATGTTGATGAGGAACCTCGAGATGACAATGATGATGAAGATGTTCATGATGATGATAATGTTGATCATGATGAAGACTTTGATGATGATGGTGATGGTTATGGTGATGATGAAGAAGATGGTTTAGTGCTAGGGTTTCGGTGAGGGTTAGTAGTAGAGTTATAGAAGGAAATTGAATTAGGTTTAGAGTTAGAGTTAATGATGATAATGAAGATGGTGATGATGATAAATACATTCATGATGATGGTGATGGTGATGAACATGATGATGATGACAACGAAGAAGATGTGATGATGGATATGTTGATGAGGAACCTAGAGAGGACAATGATGATGAAGATGTTCATGATGATAATGATGGTGATTATGATGAAGACGTTGTTAATGATGGCGATGGTGATGATGAAGAAGATGGTTTAGTGCTAGGGTTTGGGTGAGGGTTAGGGATAGAGTTATAGAAGCAAATTGAATTAGGGTTATAGTTAGAGTTTATGATGATGATGAAGATGCTGATAATGTTGATGCTGATGGTGATGGTGATGGTGATGGTGCTGGTGATGGTGAAGAAGATGGTTTAGTGCTAGGGTTTGGGTGAGGGTTAGCGATCGAGTTATAGAAGGAAACTGAATTAGGGTTAGAGTTAGAGTTAATGATGATGATGAAGATGGTGGTGATGATGAAGACGTTGATGGTGATGGTGATGGTGACGATGAAGAAGATGGTTTAGTGCTAGGGTTTGGGTGAGGGTCAGGGCTAGAGTTATAGAAGGAAATTGAATTAGGGTTAGAGTTAGATTTAATGATGATGATGAAGATGGTGATGATGATGACGAAGATGGTGATGATGGTGATGGTGATGGTGATGGTGACGGTGATGGTGATGGTGATGGTGAAGAAGATGGTTTGGTGCTAGGGTTTGGGTGAGGGTTAGGGCTAGAGTTATAGAAGGAAATTGAATTAGGGTTAGAGTTAGTGTTAATGATGATGATGAAGATGGTGATGATGATGATGGTGATGGTGATGGTGTTGGTGATGGTGATGGTGATGGTGAAGAAGATGGTTTAGTGCTAGGGTTTGGGTGAGGGTTATTGCTCGAGTTATAGAAGGAAATTGAATTAGGGTTAGAGTTAGAGTTAATGATGTTGATGAAGATGGTGATGATGATGATGGTGATGGTGATGTTGATGTTGATGGTGATGATGAGGAAGATGGTTTAGTGTTAGGGTTTGGGTGAGGGTTAGGGCTAGAGTTATAGAAGGAAATTGAATTAGGGTTAGAGTTAGAGTTAATGATGATGATGATGATGGTGGTGATGATGAAGACGTTGATGATGATGGTGATTGTGATGGTGATGGTGATGATGAAGAAGATGGTTTAGTGGTAGGGTTTGAGTGAGTGTTAGGGCTAGAGTTATAAAAGGAAATTGAATTAGGGTTAGAGTTAGAGTTAATGATGATGATGAATATGGTGATGATGATGTTGAAGATGGTGATGATGGTTATGGTGATGGTGATGGTGATGGTGATGGTGAGGAAGATGGTTTGGTGTTAGGGTTTGGTTGAGGGTTAGGGCTAGAGTTATAAAAGGAAATTGAATTAGGGTTAGAGTTAGAGTTAATGATGATGATGATGATGGTGGTGGTGATGACGAAATGTTGATGATGATGGTGATTGTGATGGTGACGGTGATGATGAAGAAGATGGTTTAGTGCTAGGGTTTGGGTGAGGGTTAGGGCTAGAGTTATAGAAGGAAATTGAATTACGGTTAGAGTTAGAGTTAATGATGATGATTAAGATGGTGATGATAATGATGGTGATGGTGATGGTGATGGTGATGGTGATGGTTTAGTTCTAGGGTTTGGGCTAGGGTGATTGCTAGAGTTATAGAAGGAAATTGAATTAGGGTTAGAGTTAGAGTTAATGATGATAATGAAGATGGTGATGATGATGATGGTGATGGTGATGGTGATGGTGATGGTGATGTTGATGGTGATGATGAGGAAGATGGTTTGGTGCTAGGGTTTCGGTGAGGGTTAGGGCTAGAGTTATAGAAAGAAATTGAATTAGGGTTAGAGTTAGAGTTGATGATGATGATGGTGGTTGTGGTGATAATGACGACATTGATGATGATGGCGATTGTGATGGTGATTGTGATGATGAAGAAGATGGTTTAGTGCTAGGGTTTGGGTGAGGGTTAGGGATAGAGTTATAGAAGGAAATTGAATTAGGGTTAGAGTTAGAGTTAATGATGATGATGAAGATGGTGATGATGATGACGGTGATGGTGATGGTGATGGTGATGATGAAGAAGATGGTTTAGTGCTAGGGTTTGGGTGAGGGTTATTGCTAGAGTTATAGAAGGAAATTGAATTAGGGTTAGAGTTAGAGTTAGAGTTAATGATGATGATGAAGATGGTGATGATGATGATGGTGATGGTGATGGTGATGGTGATGGTGATGGTGATGGTGATGATGAGGAAAATGGTTTAGTGCAAGGGTTTCGGTAAGGGTTAGGGCTAGAGTTATAGAAGGAAATTGAATTAGGGTTAGAGTTAGAGTTATTGATGATGATGATAGTGGTGGTGATGATGAATACGTTGATGATGATGGTGATGGTGATGGTGATGATGAAGAAGATCGTTTAGTAGTATGGTTTGGGTGAGGGTTAGGGCTAGAGTTATAGAAGGAAATTGAATTAGGGTTAGAGTTAGAGTTAATGATGATGATGAATATGGTGATGATGATGATGAAGATGGTGATGATGGTGATGGTGATAGTGATGGTTGTGGTGATGGTGAAGAAGATGTTTTAGTGCTAGGGTTTGGGTGAGGGTTAGTGTTAGAGTTATAAAAGGAAATTGAATTAGGGTTAGAGTTAGAGTTAATGATGACGATGAATATGGTGATGATGATGATGAAGATGGTGATGATGATGATGGTGATGGTGATGGTGAAGAAGATGGTTTAGTGCTAGGTTTTGGGTGAGGGTTAGGGCTAGAGTTATAGAAGGAAATTGAATTAGGTCATTTCTCTAATGTACATTTTATATTAATGGTATGGGTTGGTATAAGGTGGTGCTCTCAAATCTATTTAATTATGAAATATTTAACAAGACATGAATTAAATTTAAGATATGTGTAGTGTTGAATATAGTGATCATTGAGCATGGGGAACCAAGTCTATGAATATGTGTATTTTTAAATATAATTTTGTTGGGTGAAGCCAATAACCAGTATAATCAACATAATATAAGATTTTTTGGATTGGGGATATACCTCAAGGTACCCAAAGCATGAAAAAGTTCGGGTGGGCACAAAACCAGGAGAACAAAAAATGTTGAAGAGGACATGTGGGGTGGGAGGTCGGCCTCCAAAAATCAAGCATTGAAATGAGTGAGGTAGGTCTAAATCAACTTCTCTCATACCAAATCAGAGAATTGGTAGGTAGGTCTCTTGGTCTCTAAAGCAGCTTCTCTCATAGCAAATGAGGTAGGTCTAAAGCAACTTGTTTTGTGGAGTGGTGTTGCATTTTGAAGTTTCCTTGGTGATTGTGTTCTAGTTGCATTGTTGGTTTTGGCTATTTGTTCCCAATGTTAGGATTTTTTTCTTTTTTTCTTTAACTTGTGTGTAGAAAATTTTCCCAATCTATCTATCCAAGTGTCATTATGTGTCATTATCCAAGATATATCTACATATTCATACACATAAATGGAAAGTGAGAAAGGGGAGAATGTAACTTTAGAGCCATCAATAATTAGCCTTTTATTAATCCCTAACAAATATTTATTTTTACAATGTATACCTCCAGTCAACTCTTTATCCTAGTTGACTAGTTGACACAAGGGATGGGTCTCTAGACCTCGAGCATGGTGATTAAAAAATATAAAGGTTATTAGAACCTAAATGAATATATGCATGCTCATGATCCATGAACAAGTCCTTGAATCACTACAAAAGCTCTCTAGATGGGACACATGGCCTTTGTTTTGCATATGGATTCCATTTGGAGGTTTTGTGCACTAAGGATGGGTCTTTAGGTATTGAAAATGATAAGGTGAGGACATATGAGGCCTCAAATCGAATATAAATGTTTTAAGGATATTATCCATCAAGATTCCCTCAACCCCTAGACATGCCCTTTAAAAGAATTTTTTATCTTTGAGTGTGATATGGGTGCCAACATGAGGTTTTGACTACTAAGGATGGATCTTGGCATCTTGACCATGGTTGAGGTGATGGCAATGAGGTTCATATGACTCCAATGAATCTTCCATGGATCATGGGGTAGAATGATATCTTGAACCATTGAGTTGACTATGTTCAATCGGTGTCTTTACCTCAAAAAATCCAAGATACTTATATTACAAAGAGTGATTATCAATATTACCAAAACATTGAAGACATTATCAACACTAAGGGTCTATGCCAACTTGTGCAAGTAGTAGTTCAACACATTAACCATGCTTTCATTAAAGGCACATACTAACACACAAAGAACGATCCATATGTAAGTACATTAACAATTCTCTTTTATTGCTCAATCCAATTGCACCTATGCACACCCCTCATGTTTGAACTAATTCAAGTGATATGGTTAACCCTTCCATCCAAGCACACATATGAACTTCTCATATATCTAGGTTAATTTGATATAATATGTGATGCAATGATTGTTAGAATTTACTATTATAACCATTACAAAGTTAAGTATGGAAGAAGTCATCGTCTTCTATTTATTTTTTTGTAACCCTAAAGTCACAATGCTTTGTAATGTAAATATCACTCCTTAGTTTGCTTGGTTAGGTATGTTGTTGCTGAAAGGAAAAGATGCAAGACCCATTCAAATACAAGGGACTCATATTGAGGTCACTTGGTGTCTATAAATAACATCTATATGTATGTGAAAACTGTTCCATAACATTTTTATCGAAGACAAAATCATGTATGCAAAAATGTAATCAAAGACAAAGTGATATAGACAAGTGCAGATCCATCTATTAATATGCAAAAATTATCCAATAATGTACACTTTTTGGAAAAATAGAACATCGTTCCCAACGTCTATATAATGGCAACTCATGCCCTGTACAAAATATGGCAACTCGTGCCCTATACAAATTATGGCCCATGGTTCCCTATACAAAATATGGCAACTCATGCCAAAAATGCCACATCTTGGCTAGTGTACATAGGAGGGTCTCTCAATTCTCCTACCCACCCTCCGAACTCCTAGGTGCATCTCCAAAATCGATCTTCCTCTTCTTCGTGATAGAGAAAGCTGGGTCCTTCGAGCATCTTGGAGCACATCCCCCTGAGCCCTGAAATGACAAGAACAATATGTCAACTTTTCCTAGCAATTATACAAGTATAAAACATAATTTAAAAGTAAAAATAGTTTTCAAATATTAGATAACTCACCTCATGTGAGACTGTAAGTCTTGAGGGGGTATCCCTCCTTTGTGCTCCTAGTATCTTAGCAATGCCACCCTGGAACATTTAGAACAATCAGATAAATGATGAAATTAGATGCATATAGTAATTTTCATTAAAATTGAACGATATTTTCATAAACTAGTCAATCTCACCGTGAGCACAACCAGCTGGTCTTCAGGGATGGCAGATGGAGCAGTCGGCTGGAAAAATTGCTCCGATGCTAGGGTGGATGGTATAGTGGAGTATGTAGCCACATCGACGGTGGCTCCACCACTGGGGGGCACATTGGAAGAAGGGGGGGGTGGCAGAAGGAGGCATGGACTGGGGTGGGCGAAGTGGAGGTGCACGTCTAGGGCTATAAACCCCAACTGGCTATAGTATGGATTGGGGCACACTAGAAGGGGAAGAAAGTGTGGTGGGGCAATGTGGGGGGGTGGGTTCTTTGTTACAGTGGAGGGATGGGTGACTTTGGATGGGTTGTGTGCCATGGTCGGATGGGAGAGGGTGGGAACATGTGAAACTGATATGGAGGTGGAGCTAGATATGAAACGTAAGGGGGAGATGGATGGAACTGTGATGCTATATAGGAGGGGGGGCTAGATGGAAGGGGGTGGGGAATGGGGCATGTATTCCAGGGGATACAACTGGAATATAAGGTGGCCAAAAGGATGGGGAGGGAGGAATAACGACACTTCCAGGACGAGGTGCTTGCACCTGTATACACATTTACAACCTCATAGTTTAATATAGAAAAATATAAATATACACAGACAAGTCATCATATTTGAAATTATATTTATGCTTTAATACACATGATACCTACACACATGGAGATCTGTTGATCCCCGGTGGCGATGGCTGGTCACTGGAGCCTGCAGACACCTATGCGAACACTACAATTTTTAGACTGAATTTATAAAAACAATATTAACAATATTAAACATAATGCAAATGAGAATGACAATGATGGTACTTAAAAAACATGACTGCAATTAATTTATATTCAAGTTAGATGATAGTGGTTTGATGGGCTTTGGATATTATATAACGTTTTTACTATATTGGTGCAGTCCATTTGTTCAAGACTTGGTAAAGAACATGGTTGTGGGGATCATGCCCTTTGACCCACAATGGATTGGGCACATGATAGGAACAAATGAACCATTATGTGGTCATTCATTGAAGATAATGTGGCAAAGAAGGTTGGCAATTTATGCTTGAAGTGTTTGATGGCCAAATTTGTCATTGATATTCAATATTTTGAAAGGATAGAAGGTGGCATGGCATGAAATTAAAATTAAATAAGGTGACATGGCATAGAAGGTGACATGGTGAGCTTTTCCTTTTCTAGAGTCATCCCCATGAGTAGGTGAGCTTTTCCTTTAGCCCTAGAGAGATGTGCATTGCCTCATAAGCAAATGGAATTCATGTCCATTTACAAATTTGAATTGGAAACCTATGTAATGTTTTTGGGTTCTTGATGAAGAGTTCCTAGGTTTTGATGTCTTCTTATAGATTTGTAGTTTCCTACAAGCTTGATTCACCGAGTGGAAAAGTATTTGCATTCCTAGAGTGAGAATCTTGAGTCCCTTTATTTCCATAACATTTACATCATCAAATAAAATGGCATCTCATTGTTTCAATTTGCAAAGAGGTGCTAACTAGCAATTAAGTTAGTGTGGACGTTATTTAATACACTTTAGAGTGTTGATCATTAGAAAAAGGAAGAAAGATAAATATTTTTCATGATTAACTTACTTACAAGCTTGAATGTGCCATGTTCTTTTGCATTGAATGAGTAATTATGTGTTCTTGATTGAATAGCTATGTTTTCATAATGATATCACTTGATTGAAATCATAGAAATCTTGAGTGAAATGAGTTAAATGAGTATTCTTTATGCCAAATATTTTACCAAGTTGTATTTGAATCAAGATAATAGCAAGGCCCCATAGACCATATTTGTAAGATTATCGCTCTTCCTTATGGGCCTTACATCATTTTAAAAAATTTAGTGACAATACATGTGATAAGTTGTTTTACATTGTTTATATGTCTTTCCTAATAGCATGTTCTAGGAGTAGTAGTATGATTACTTTCAGTCTCAAATATTAGAATAAATTGGAAATCTCGTGATAATAAACTAGGGTAATAAGGACATGAGAAACATCAGGTTCTTGAATTTCTAGAATCTTGGCCACTATGATTCTCTTTTTCCCGATATTTTTGCACAATGTAGTGAAAATTCATAGAAATAAATAGTTTTCCTATTGGTCTCGGTGGATGCAAAAGTGACAAGTACAACATCTCAGTGAACTCAATTGATGCAACAAAGTTAGTAGAAGCATAGAAGTGATTTGACCACCTTTACCATTAAAAGAACCTATTAGTAAAATACGGGAGAATGTGATAATTACCATGGTAATATATTCTCAAAGTTTAAGCTTGAAGAACACATGGCATAAGGACATGGCAGCAAAGGTTGATTTGGTGGACAAAGTGATGGGCATTGGAGCCATTGGCACACCTATTGAGCCAAGAGTCAAATGACCCATACTGTGGTCATTTTAAGATGATTTGGATAAGGAGAGTACATGGAAAAGATAACTTGGATGACATGGTGACAAATGGAAAATCATCAATAACACACATGGAATTGGTCAAGCACAGGAAAAGTAAGCAAGCATTGGATGGTAGTCTAAGGATGAAGGACACTGCAGGCATCACCAAAACCCCAACTGCGGGCTCATCATTGGTCAAGTAAGAATGACAAATTTTGGAAATTTCTCTCCCATTTCTATAATCATTAGAGGTATAGGATGCCTAAAGTGAGCATGAACAGATGTTTCTAGTTTTTTTAGGTTTTCATGTTTTATAAGGTTTCATTTTTGTTTGGTTGGATTATATGAATTTATAGCTCTCAAATAATTTATACAATATGATAAACACTACTATAAATTACGATGATAATATGGTAATTACTCAGTGCTAATTAATTTGTAATTACTGAACACCAATTATTGGTAATAGGATCTAATTATTCAAAGTAAAGAAGTTACTTGTGTGTATGGTGCTGCAATCTCCTCTGCTGCTGCCATGGCTTGGTTGAGGTCAAAGGAACCGATGTCCACCCACCTAGAGGATGGAGACTGGGCCCTGAATAACTGTACATTAAAACAAATAAAGTCAACAATGTGTAATTCAAAGTTAAATATATTAAACAATATGATATCAAATAAAATACAACAAATACTTGAACATTAAATAAAACAATAGAAAACCTGATCCATGAAGCTCCCTGTGGCAGGCTGCTGCGTACCATGGAAAGAATGACCACAGTGAGAACAACGATGTGCCATTTTTCCAGTAGAACTAGAAGGCCCCGCTTGGGTTCCACCTGTACCCAGCATGTCCCGGCCACCACCCATAGACAGTGCAGCTATGTCTATCTGATCGATGTCCTCCTGGATCTGTGAAGCCATAGCTACAAATGTGATATGTCTAAGCAAATGACATGTGGAACGCCTAACTAAGACATCAATCTCATCTAGGCCGCTACCAAACCCGGGTGGCTGAGGAGGTGGGTTTGGCTCTCTCCTGGATGCAGGAGGTCCTCTAAGTGGGTTGCGGCGGGCCTGAGGTTGATCTTGGGTAGAGCCAAGACCGACACCCTGAAATTCAGTGATGTCAAAATAGTTGACATGGTATCCTAGCTCAAACTCAGCTCACAATTTTCAAAGGAAAAACTGTGAGACCTCCAAATTGTTGCACGGGGGCCTGTCAAACACCATGAACCATCTCTTTCTCTAGTTATCTCTCCATGGCTGGTAAATATACCAGTCCATGCAAACCCATTTCCTCGTCATAGCTGGAGGTTGTCTTGTCGAGATAACTATGAATTTGCTATACAACTGGGCTTTGGTGATGTTGAGGTCTTTTATCTGGTCTTTGGACATCCTAGTGGAGTAGCGTTCCCTCATTCAAGCCCTATATTGGCTCATGTTTGCTATCTCAGTGTGTGCATTATTGATTGATTCAATAATGTTTTGTAATGATGAAGCCAAGGAAACCCAGGAGGGTTCCTTGGTGCTCTTCAATTCATCACTTAATACCCTCAATTCATTTAAATCTTGGTGTAATTGGTCTTCGGAGCTTTCATTTAGTTCATTGTCCATTCCGATGTTGTCTTCTGAAGGTCTTGTTTCATTGGTTTCATTGGTTTCATCTGATGGTTCAGGTGTGTTTGTCATCTTGTTAGGTGTAGATGGCCTGCAATGAAATTTTCTTGGTTTTTAATGGATTGTAAATTTTTTTTAGAATTAAAATTGAATTGGAAAACAAAAACAAACAAAAAAAAAATAACAACAAATTCGTGCTTTGTTGAGCACCTACCTGGAGAAATTGTTGGCAAGGTGGTGTAGGGGTGATTTGTTGGCACTGAGGGGGCCTTGTATGCTCTTGGATGCGCTCGCGGGGTGCCACTATGCGCTCGCGGGATGCCTTTGTGTGCTTGCGGGTTTGTAAAAAATGGCAAACCCATGAGCTCTGTTTTTTTATAAAAAAATAGGGGCGTGTGCACGCCATTTTGTGTGTACACGTTAATGACGCATGCGTGCACCTTTTGTCCATGTGGGCTCAACCACGTGGACGTTCGACATTGCTGAAGCAGGGATGCATGCACGCATTTGGATGCATGTGCACGTCGCTTTGTTTTTCTTCTCACATGCTACCATTGCGGTCTTTTTGGGTACCAGCTTCGTGCCGGTACCCCTATGAGAGAGTTTTTGACTCTTCTATAGCTGTTCTATTTGGATGTAGGAAGTGCTATATTTATCCAAGTTCCCTGCTTATGTTTCTATAATAGTTGATAAAAATTGTAGCAAGAATAGGATGGCAAAGGCACATAAAAAATTATGATGTGATATTTTGATGCTATTGTTTTGTCCAAATGATACCACAAGGAAATTGGGTGCTATGAACATTCATCCCTTTAGACTAGTGATGGGATTATACATGATTACATCATTGACCACATCATTGTCATCATCATTGATAGGATTATACATATGCCACTATGGTTCATCATCAATCGTCACCATTTGCATTCATGTCATGTTGTTACAATCACTCAAATGCCATTAAGGTCACTCAAATGTCGTTGACAACAATTGAATGCCATTAGAGTCATTTAGGTGATATTAGTATGTCACTCATATGTGATTACATAAATTTAGGTGCCATTAGCATCAAACAGTGTCTGGAAGTATTATGACATGTATCATCATCATGGACATCAACATTGTTGTCATCATCATCATTAATGTCATATGGTACATCAAGATCATCTTCATCATCATCCTCGTTGTCATAGTCATCATCACCATCAAGTACATCATCAAAAAAATCATCGTCAACATTGTCATTATGGTAATTCATATGGAATTAGTGTTCATAATCACTCATCACCATTAGGATTCATGTCATGTAATTGTTAGGGTCATTTAGATGTCGTTACAGTAATTTCGGTGATAGTAGGGTCATTTAGATGTCGTTACAGTAATTTCGGTGATAGTAGGGTCATTTAGATGTCGTTACAGTAATTTCGGTGATAGTATGTAATATCCCTTTTTCAAATTTTATTAAAATGCCCAATTTTCCATTTTTTTTCCCAATTTCGACCTTTGACTAGTTTTACTGTTTTGACCTCCAAATCAACCCAAATGCTCCCAAATCTTCTGTAGGAGTGTATGAATGGTATTTAGACTTGAATATAAGGTTCAGGGATGTTTTATGACCCTCCAAATACTGCTGCAAACTTGATTTGTATTCTGATCAATATATGTAATTTTGACTAGTAATTTGTGCATCAAATCCCCCTCGGGTAACACTGCAAATGGCCTTCCAAATGCCTCCAAAATCCCACAAATTTATGAACAGAGGTATATAATGTGTTAAGTATGTGATTAAGGTCTCATATGCACCATTAATTGATTTTTAATACTGTTCTAACTCTCTCACATTCAACAGCAAAAACCCCCAATTCGACCCTTGGGGAAATGGCACTATTTCACCTCCCAATACAACTAAACTGAGTAAAAATGCTTCAAATGCTCAAGTACAGTACATGAAACTTGTAGAAGACATCCATGGAAATATATTTATCACAAATATATCAGATAATCATCCATAAATTCGAAATCATCATCAATACATTGGCTCACAACAAGGTAGTGGGGAAATGGCATTGTTCTTCCATTAAAAATGAGATTTATACATTTCTACTTGGAATTTAGACCTGAAACTTTTTGGAGATGAAGAACAGAGTATTTAATTCATATTACAAAAGAAATGGGGCATTAGAAGCTCCCCCAAAGAGTACAATAGCTCACCAAAAACGCCCTCCCTCAAGGAGCACGAATATGCCTTCAAAACTGGAAACGGTGGAGAGAAAGTGCTGCACTAAACCAAACCATGAAACTTCCTGTAGCTGCTACCTGCAAATACAAACTCCATTAAAGCACCATGAAAGACCTGAGTGGCCTCTCCAAACACCAACTTGGATGGGAATCTTTCACCCTCGAAATTGGCTAAGGCAAGAAACTAGTCATCCACTAGCTCTCTCTTCACAAATGCAATTTTTCTCAAATCATCAAAAGCCATTCTCATACTTGATTTCTACATTTTATAACCAACATTAGCCTTCAAAGGGTCGAAATCCTCTCAATAGATTCAATAATTTTCCATTTAGAAAATATTCCTCATTTGCCACTTGTCTCCTAGTTCCAACCTTCCATCTTCTCCCAAATTCGAATTTGAGTCTCTTTAGATTCCTCCAACTCCATGAGCGCCTTCTTGAGCCTATTTTTGGGGCTGACATGTCATAATGGTCAGGTGTAAGAATTCAGGTCTGAATTTTGTCATAAAATGTCATAGATGCTTCATTATTGTTGTCATAAAACTAGGGAATCTAGCCCATGTGTCCACTAGTCTCCAATTTGACTCTTCCTCTCCCATGGAGGTTACTATTCCTTCCCATTTCGACCTAATATGCTCAATGCCATGTGTTATGACTTACCAACTCACCCAAGAGTGTTCACCTTCCCATGAATTCGAATTGGCAAGAGAGAGCTGCCATGTGTCATTGAAAAATCAAGCTAGTGTGGGTCCCACCACCTCCATATGTCTCCAAAACCACTTGCCACCTAGAATTTCTCTTGAATTTATTTATTCATCATATTTATTAAATTCTTGAACCCTTCTAATGTCTAAATATCATTTATTAGTTTCCTTATTACCATCCCACATGTGCCCATCCAACCTAGGAAACTAGTAGGATTGATGGGATTGTCTTACTATGCACTTATTTGAATGGGGACATTACAGTCCTCCCCACCCATGATTGCTTGTCCTCAAGCAATTTAAAATTTGGATGATGTAAAATCTTCTCCTCTTCCCATGTGGCATCTTCATTTGGTAAGTCCTTCCATTGCACTAAATATTCTTTGATGATTCTACTCCTCAACCTTCTTTCCCGTGTCTTCAAAATCTTTTCCGGAACAAGTGTGAGCTGACCTTCATCATCCAAAGGAGGAAGTATTTCTAAAGTGATGATTTTCTGACCAAGAGCTTTCTTAAGACAAGAAACATGAAATACGTTGTGGATTTTACTCCCTTCTGGAAGTTCTAATTCATATGCTACTTCTCCAACCTTCCGCACTACCTTGTATGGCCCATAGTACCTTGGTTTTAATTTTTCTGCTCCATTCTTTTTGAGAGATGTTTGTTTATAGGGCTGCAACCTTAAATATACTAAATCATTGACTTGAAATGTTCTCTCTTCTCTATGTCTATCAGCATATTGTTTTTGTTGATTTTTAGCAACCTGCAAATTGTCTTTCAAGAGCTTTAAAATTTCTTGGCTCTCTTCCACCCAATCTTTAGCCTTTGGGGCTCTACTATCACCAAATATAATGTCAGCAAATGTAAGTGCATCATAACCATATAATGATTTGAAATGAGACATTCCTATTGACATATGATAAGTGGTGTTGTAGCAAAACTCACCCAAGTGTAGCCATTTTGCCCATGCTTTTTGCTGCCCTCCCACATAGTTTCTTAGGTATCCTTCCAACCATTGGTTTACCCTCTCTGTTTGTCCATCAGTTTGTGGATGATAGCTGGTACTTGGAGTCAATTGAGTGCCTACCAATCTAAAAAGTTCTTTCCAAAAAGCACCCATGAATCTACTATCTCTATCACTGACAATGCTCTTGGGGAGCCCATGCAATCTGAAGATTTCTTTGAAAAAAATATCAGCCACTTGTGCAGCACTAAAAGATGATGTAACAGCAAAGAAATGAGCAAATTTTGTCAACCTATCAACTACCACATAGATGCAATCCTTACCTAAGGATTTAGGCAATCCGGTGATGAAATCCATGGAAATACTGTCCCATTTTTGCTCCGGAATGGGCAATGGTTGTAATAGGCCGGCTGGACATGTAAGTTCTGATTTGTTTTGTTGACATGCTTTACATTCATTCACATACTTCTGAACATATTCCTTCAGCCCCTTCCAAAAAAATCTTTGCCTCAACTGTCTATAAGTTTTGAAGATCCCCGGATGGCCTGCTAGTGGGGAATCATGTGCTTCTTGCAAAATTCGGTACTTGAGCTTGGAGTTATGAACTAAATAAATTCTTCCCTTATAATATATCATCCCATTCAAAATCCTATAATTATCATCCCCTTTGATTCCATCCAACACATCACAAGCAAATTTGTCTTTGGCATATTCAACTAGTAGCATGTTTTTCCAATCCTTGGCAATATCCATGAGAGAAAAGGAAGGCCTTCTTGACAAAGCATTTGCTACTATATTATTCTTTCCTTTGACATATTCAATATCAAAATCATAAGCTTGAATCTTGCTTACCCACTTTTGTTGCCTTTCATTTAGATCCTTTTGGGTGAGAAAGTGTCTTAGACTATTATGGTCAGTTTTCACCACAAACTTGCTGCCCACCAAGTATTGTCTGAATTTGGCCAATGCATGCATAATGGCCAGCATTTCTTTATCATAGATGGAGTAAAGTTTTTCATGAGGCTGCAACTTTCTGCTCTCAAAGGCTATGGG
This sequence comes from Larix kaempferi, assembly GCA_027924585.1. NCBI lineage: Eukaryota > Viridiplantae > Streptophyta > Pinopsida > Pinales > Pinaceae > Larix > Larix kaempferi. Next base: position 1,598,160 of record BSBM01000691.1, on the reverse strand, counting down.
GTGTTGGCCTTGCTTTAGGACAGCCCCTATTCCTCCACCTGAAGCATCACATTCCACAACAAAAGGTTTAGTAAAATCAGGAAGTGCAAGTATGGGACAACTACTCATTACCTCTTTCATTTTTTGGAATGCTTTTTCATCCTCTTCATCCCACTTGAAAGCATCCTTCTTAGTCAAATGAGTGAGTGGAGAAGTCAACTTGGAGAACCCTTTCACAAATTTTCTGTAGTAGGTGCATATGCCAATAAAGCCTCTCAATTCGGTAATATTTTTTGGTGATGGCCATTCCAAGATAGCCCTGATTTTTTCCATGTGTACCTTCACTCCTTCTTGCCCAATAATGTGCCCAAGATACAGTAGTTCTTTCATCCCAAACTCACATTTTGATAATTTAGCAAATAAGGACTCTTCTTGCAAGATTTTCAACACAATCTCTAACTGTTGCAAATGCTCTTCCCATGTTTTACTGTAAATGAGAATATCATCAAAGAAAACCAAAACAAACCTTCTTAGTTGCTTGCAAAATATCCTATTCATACATGCTTGAAAGGTGGCTGGAGCATTAGTTAACCCAAAAGGCATGACAAGAAATTCAAAGTGGCCAAAATGACATCGAAAAGCGGTCTTTTGCACATCTTCATCTTTCATTCAAATTTGGTGATACCCTGATCTAAGGTCAATTTTTGGGAAGTATTTTTCCCCATGTAGCTCATCCATGAGCTCATCAATCCTAGGAATAGGATACCTATTCTTGATAGTCTTTTTGTTCAAGGCTCTGAAATCTATGCACATTCTCAATGTTCCATCTTTTTTCTTCACTAGCACTACTGAAGAAGCATAAGGGCTAGAGCTTGGTCTAATGAGACCCAACTCTAGGAGTTCTTGGATAGATTTTTCAATCTCATCTCTAAACCTTTTAGGATGTCTATAAGGTGGTATTTGAATGCGTGAAGTACCCTCCTCCAAAACAATACTGTGCTCAACCCCCCTATCTGGTGGCCTACCATGTGGAAGGTCTCTAAAAACCTTTTCATATTTTTGCAAAAGTCTCTCTATCTCCTTTGGGTGTTTGACAATATTTATAGTTGGCTTGGGAGATGTAATATGACATTCAGCAGCCCATTCTATATCCCCATGCCTCAATATAGATCTCATGCTATTGCAAGTCACTACTTGATTTGGATAAGTGTGTTGCCCTCTCACAACTCTTTGTACTCCTTTTGAATCTTGGAATTTCATTTCGGGAATTTGATAATTTACTGTATGCTCTCCTATTGAATACAACCATTGCACTCCCAAAACCACATTAGTATCAGCAACATCAACCACATAAAAACTATCAACAAAAGTATAGTTACCTACGGTGACTTGCAGCTTTGGAACCCATGTTTTGCATTGCATTGTGTTGTGACTGGGAATGACAACTGTGAAGCCATAAAATGGTTCAATAGGTATCTTTCTTTTCTCTACCATATCTGCATCAATGAAGTTATGAGTGGCTCCTCCATCTACCAAAACTAAAGTTCTTTGTCCTTGTACCACACCTTTGCATCGGATAGTATGATAGCGAGGTACTGCTGAAAGCACTGCCATTCTTGCTTTGTCCGGTGAAGGCTGATTTTCTTCTTGTCTTTCCTCTTCTACTGCTATCTCATATGCCTCTTCTTGATCTGAAATATGTCCATCTTCATCCATGCCCCCATCATACCCCTCATTATCAGTAAATACTTCTATGTATTGAGCCTTTCCTTTGGTACATTTGTGCCCCGGTGTCCATGGTTGGAAGCATGTGAAGCATAGTTTCTTTTTTCTAAGTTCATCCCTGTTTAGTCCCTCTTTTTTATTCCTCTCAAATGACTCTCTTTGCCAAGGTTTCTTATCATATCCATCCCTTTTCCGAGGTTTCTTTTCAAATTTATAGCTAGGCTTAGGACGAAATCTCGTTCTAGGAAGCACATTTTGGAGATCCCTAGTCAATCTCATTGCATCTTTTAATGTAGTTGGCTCGTGGGCTTTGACCAAACCTCTTAAGGGTTCAGCCAAACCTTCAGTGAACAGCAATACTAATCTTCCCATAGATACATCAGCCACCTTGACTGATAATTTTTGAAAGTCCAACATATATTCGGTAGGGGACCCAGTTTGCTTCAATTGAGCTAGTTCTTTGAAAGGCAATTCTGGATCTTTTTGTTCAAATCTTTCTAGTACCCTGTCAACAAATTCTCCATATGTTTTAACCTGATTATGACCCAAGGTTTTCAGCCCATGAAACCACCATTCATTGGCATCTCCTTCCAAATGCAAAATGGCCATTTTTAATGCATCCTCTTCCAACATAGGATTCAGCTGAAAATATACATCCAATTTTTGCACCCAAGTGTTAGTAGAATTTTGAGAAGAACCATCAAAAGTAGGAAGTGACATTTTTCCAATAGCACTATTCAATTCTTTGTTTTGGAATGGACTCCTATTGTCTCCCTTCATTTTAATCTTTTGCATAGCATCAATGTAGTCACTGAGTGGTACACCTCTTTTACACTCTTCATTCAAATCATTCCAATCATTTACTAGTTTCTTGTAATCCAATTCAAGATTGGGTTCTTCTTTGGGTGTGAGAAATTTAGGTGTAGTATGCCTTTGTGTGCTTTGAAATTCATCAGGTCTATTATGAGGTCCTGTACTTGAGAAAATATGCTCATTCCCTTTCATCTTTTCCCCTGAGTGTGAATCACTATTATCTCCTATCATCCCTTTGCCTGAAAGTTGGCTACCCAACAATTCGAAACCTTTCATCATTTGTTTATTCATATCTAGAATAACCATGGTAAGTCCTTCAAAACATGGTTTTAAGGCTTCAATAAATTCCTCCTTATGTCTTAATTTTTCCTCCTCCTCTCTACCCATTGTTTTAGAAAAGAACTCTTTTTCTGCTACTATCTCTTCTTCAACCGAAACTTCTTCAACTACTGATTCAAAGGGTGGTGTTTTATTTGTTTGGCTTCTTGTTAATACCATCAGGTGCCAAGACCATGCTCTGATACCACTTGTAATATCCCCTTTTCAAATTTTATTAAAATGCCCAATTTTCCACTTTTTTTCCCAATTTCGACCTTTGACTAGTTTTACTGTTTTGACTTGCAAATCAACCCAAATGCTCCCAAATATTCTGTAGGAGTGTATGAATGGTATTTAGACTTGAATATAAGGTTCAGGGATGTTTTATGGCCCTCCAAATACTGCTGAAAACTTGATTTGTATTCTGATCAATATATGTAATTTTGACTAGTAATTTGTGCATCAAATCCCCCTCGGGTAACACTGCAAATGGCCTTCCAAATGCCTCCAAAATCCCACAAATTTATGAACAGATGTATATAATTTGTTAAGTATGTGATTAAGGTCTCATATGCACCATTAATTGATTTGTAATACTCTTCTAACTCTCTCACATGCAACAGCAAAAACCCCCAATTCGACCCTTGGGGAAATGGCACTATTTCACCTCCCAATACAACTAAACTGAGTAAAAATGCTTCAAATGCTCAAGTACAGTACATGAAACTTGTAGAAGACATCCATGGCAATATATTTATCACAAATATATCAGAGAATCATCCATAAATTCGAAATCATCATCAATACATTGGCTCACAACAAGGTAGTGGGGAAATGGCATTGTTCTTCCATTAAAAATGAGATTTATACATTTCTACTTGGAATTTCGACCTGAAACTTTTTGGAGAATAAGAAAAGAGTATTTAATTCATATTACAAAAGAAATGGGGCATTAGAAGCTCCCCTAAAGAGTACAATAGCTCACCAAAAACGCCCTCCCTCAAGGAGCACGAATATGCCTTCAAAACTGGAAACGGTGGAGAGAAAGTGCTGCACTAAACCAAACCATGAAACTTCCTGTAGCTGCTACCTGCAAATACAAACTCCATTAAAGCACCATGAAAGACCTGAGTGGCCTCTCCAAACACCAACTTGGATGGGAATCTTTCACCCTCGAAATTGGCTAAGGCAAGAAACTAGTCATCCACTAGCTCTCTCTTCACAAATGCAATTTTTCTCAAATCATCAAAAGCCATTCTCATACTTGATTTCTACATTTTATAACGAACATTAGCCTTCAAGGGGTCGAAATCCTCTCAATAGATTCAATAATTTTCCATTTAGAAAATATTCCTCATTTGCCACTTGTCTCCTAGTTCCAACCTTCCATCTTCTCCCAAATTCGAATTTGAGTCTCTTTAGATTCCTCCAACTCCATGAGCGCCTTCTTGAGCCTATTTTTGGGGCTGACATGTCATAATGGTCAGGTGTAAGAATTCAGGTCTGAATTTTGTCATAAAATGTCATAGATGCTTCATTATTGTTGTCATAAAACTAGGGAATCTAGCCCATGTGTCCACTAGTCTCCAATTTGACTCTTCCTCTCCCATGGAGGTTACTATTCCTTCCCATTTCGACCTAATATGCTCAATGCCATGTGTTATGACTTACCAACTCACCCAAGAGTGTTCACCTTCCCATGAATTCGAATTGGCAAGAGAGAGCTGCCATGTGTCATTGAAAAATCAAGCTAGTGTGGGTCCCACCACCTCCATATGTCTCCAAAACCACTTGCCACCTAGAATTTCTATTGAATTTATTTATTCATCATATTTATTAAATTCTTGAACCCTTCTAATGTCTAAATATCATTTATTAGTTTCCTTATTACCATCCCACATGTGCCCATCCAACCTAGAAAACTAGTAGGATTGATGGGATTGTCCTTACTATGCACTTATTTGAATGGGGACATTACAGTCCTCCCCACCCATGATTGCTTGTCCTCAAGCAATTTCAAATTTGGATGCTGCAAAATCTTCTCCTCTTCCCATGTGGCATCTTCATTTGGTAAGTCCTTCCATTGCACTAAATATTCTTTGATGATTCTACTCCTCAACCTTCTTTCCCGTGTCTTCAAAATCTTTTCCGGAACAAGTGTGAGCTGACCTTCATCATCCAAAGGAGGAAGTATTTATGAAGTGATGATTTTCTGACCAAGAGCTTTCTTAAGACAAGAAACATGAAATACATTGTGGATTTTACTCCCTTCCGGAAGTTCTAGTTCATATTCTACTTCTCCAACCTTCCGCACTACCTTGTATGGCCCATAGTACCTTGGTTTTAATTTTTCTGCTCCATTCTTTTTGAGAGATGTTTGTTTATAGGGATGCAACCTTAAATATACTAAATCATTGACTTGAAAGGTTCTCTCTTCTCTATGTCTATCAGCATATTGTGTTTGTTGATTTTGAGCAACCTGCAAATTGTCTTTCAAGAGCTTTAAAATTTCTTGGCTCTCTTCCACCCAATCTTTAGCCTTTGGGGCTCTACTATCACCAAATATAATTTCAGCAAATGTAAGTGCATCATAACCATATAATGCTTTGAAAGGAGACATTCCTATTGACATATGATAAGTGGTGTTGTAGCAAAACTCACCCAAGTGTAGCCATTTTGCCCATGCTTTTTGCTGCCCTCCCACATAGTTTCTTAGGTATCCTTCCAACCATTGGTTTACCCTCTCTGTTTGTCCATCAGTTTGTGGATGATAGCTGGTACTTGGAGTCAATTGAGTGCCTACCAATCTAAAAAGTTCTTTCCAAAAAGCACCCATGAATCTACTATCTCTATCACTGACAATGCTCTTGGGGAGCCCATGTAATCTGAAGATTTCTTTGAAAAAAATATCAGCCACTTGTGCAGCACTAAAAAATGATGTAACAGCAAAGAAATGAGCAAATTTTTTCAACCTATCAACTACCACATAGATGCAATCCTTACCTAAGGATTTAGGCAATCCGGTGATGAAATCCATGGAAATACTGTCCCATTTTTGCTCCGGAATGTGCAATGGTTGTAATAGGCCGGCTGGACATGTAAGTTCTGATTTTTTTTGTTGACATGCTTTACATTCATTCACATACTTCTGAACATCTTCCTTCAGCCCCTTCCAAAAAAATCTTTGCCTCAACTGTCTATAAGTTTTGAAGATCCCCGGATGGCCTGCTAGTGGGGAATCATGTGCTTCTTGCAAAATTCGGTACTTGAGCTTGGAGTTATGAACTAAATAAATTCTTCCCTTATAATATATCAGCCCATTCAAAATCCTATAATTATCATCCCCTTTGATTCCATCCAACACATCACAAGCAAATTTGTCTTTGGCATATTCAACTAGTAGCATGTTATGAACTAAATAAATTCTTCCCTTATAATATATCAGCCCATTCAAAATCCTATAATTATCATCCCCTTTGATTCCATCCAACACATCACAAGCAAATTTGTCTTTGGCATATTCAACTAGTAGCATGTTTTTCCAATCCTTGGCAATATCCATGAGAGAAAAGGAAGGCCTTCTTGACAAAGCATCTGCTACTATATTATTCTTTCCTTTGACATATTCAATATCAAAATCATAAGCTTGAATCTTGCTTACCCACTTTTGTTGCCTTTCATTTAGATCCTTTTGGGTGAGAAAGTGTCTTAGACTATTATGGTCAGTTTTCACCACAAACTTGCTGCCCACCAAGTATTGTCTGAATTTGGCCAATGCATGCATAATGGCCAGCATTTCTTTATCATAGATGGAGTAAAGTTTTTCATGAGGCTACAACTTTCTGCTCTCAAAGGCTATGGGGTGTTGGCCTTGCTTTAGGACAGCCCCTATTCCTCCACCTGAAGCATCACATTCCACAACAAAAGGTTTAGTAAAATCAGGAAGTGCAAGTATGGGACAACTACTCATTACCTCTTTCATTTTTTGGAATGCTTTTTCAGCCTCTTCATCCCACTTGAAAGCATCCTTCTTAGTCAAATCAGTGAGTGGAGAAGTCAACTTGGAGAACCCTTTCACAAATTTTCTGTAGTAGGTGCATATGCCAATAAAGCCTCTCAATTCGGTAATATTTTTTGGTGATGGCCATTCCAAGATAGCCCTGATTTTTTCCATGTGTACCTTCACTCCTTCTTGCCCAATAATGTGCCCAAGATACAGTAGTTCTTTCATCCCAAACTCACATTTTGATAATTTAGCAAATAAGGACTCTTCTTGCAAGATTTTCAACACAATCTCTAACTGTTGCAAATGCTCTTCCCATGTTTTACTGTAAATGAGAATATCATCAAAGACAACCAAAACAAACCTTCTTAGTTTCTTGCAAAATATCCTATTCATACATGCTTGAAAGGTGGCTGGAGCATTAGTTAACCCAAAAGGCATGACAAGAAATTGAAAGTGGCCAAAATGACATCGAAAAGCGGTCTTTTGCACATCTTCATCTTTCATTCGAATTTGGTGATACCCTGATCTAAGGTCAATTTTTGAGAAGTATTTGGCCCCATGTAGCTCATCCATGAGCTCATCAATCCTAGGAATAGGATACCTATTCTTGATAGTCTTTTTGTTCAAGGCTCTGAAATCTATGCACATTCTCAATGTTCCATCTTTTTTCTTCACTAGCACTACTGAAGAAGCATAAGGGCTAGATATTGGTCTAATGAGACCCAACTCTAGGAGTTCTTGGATAGCTTTTTCAATCTCATCTCTAAACCTTTTAGGATGTCTATAAGGTGGTATTTGAATGGGTGAAGTACCCTCCTCCAAAACAATACTGTGCTCAACCCCCCTATCTAGTGGCCTACCATGTGGAAGGTCTCTAAAAACCTTTTCATATTTTTGCAAAAGTCTCTCTATCTCCTTTGGGTGTTTGACAATATTTATAGTTGGCCTGGGAGATGTAATATGACATTCAGCATCCCATTCTATATCCCCATGCCTCAATATAGATCTCATGCTATTGCAAGTCACTACTTGATTTGGATAAGTGTGTTGCCCTCTCACAACTCTTTGTACTCCTTTTGAATCTTGGAATTTCATTTCGGGAATTTGATAATTTACTGTATGCTCTCCTATTGAATACAACCATTGTACTCCCAAAACCACATTAGTATCAGCAACATCAACCACATAAAAACTATCAACAAAAGTATAGTTACCTACGGTGACTTGCAGCTTTGGAACCCATGTTTTGCATTGCATTGTGTTGTGACTGGGAATGACAACTGTGAAGCCATCAAATGGTTCAATAGGTATATTTCTTTTCTCTACCATCTCTGCATCAATGAAGTTATGAGTGGCTCCTCCATCTACCAAAACTGAAGTTCTTTGTCCTTGTACCACACCTTTGCATCGGATAGTATGATAGCGAGGTACTGCTGAAAGCACTGCCATTCTTGCTTTGTTCGGTGAAGGCTGATTTTCTTCTTGTCTTTCCTCTTCTACCGCTGTCTCATATGCCTCTTCTTGATCTGAAATATGTCCATCTTCATCCATGCCCCCATCATACCCCTCATTATCAAAAAATACTTCTATGTATTGAGCCTTTCCTTTGGTACATTTGTGCCCCGGTGTCCATGGTTGGAAGCATGTGAAGCATAGTTTCTTTTTTCTAAGTTCATCCTTGTTTAGTCCCTCTTTTTTATTCCTCTCAAATGACTCTCTTTGCCAAGGTTTCTTATCATATCCATCCCTTTGCCAAGGTTTCTTTTCAAATTTATAGCTAGGCTTAGGAGGAAATCTCGTTCTAGGAAGCACATTTTGGAGATCCCTAGTCAAGCTCATTGCATCTTTTAATGTAGTTGGCTTGTGGGCTTTGACCAAACCTCTTAAGGGTTCAGCCAAACCTTCAGTGAACAGCAATACTAATCTTCCCATAGATACATCAGCCACCTTGACTGATAATTTTTGAAAGTCCAACATATATTCGGTGGGGGACCCAGTTTGCTTCAATTGAGCTAGTTCTTTGAAAGGCAATTCTGGATCTTTTTGTTCAAATCTTTCTAGTACCCTGTCAACAAATTCTCCATATGTTTTAACCTGATTATGACCCAAGGTTTTCAGCCCATGAAACCACCATTCATTGGCATCTCCTTCCAAATGCAAAATGGCCATTTTTAATGCATCCTCTTCCAACATAGGATTTAGCTGAAAATATACATCCAATTTTTGCACCCAAGTGTTAGCAGAATTTTGAGAAGAACCATCAAAAGTAGGAAGTGACATTTTTCCAATAGCACTATTCAATTCTTTGTTTTGGAATGGACTCCTATTGTCTCCCTTCATTTTAATCTTTTGCATAGCATCTATGTAGTCACTGAGTGGTACACCTCTTTTACACTCTTCATTCAAATCATTCCAATCATTTACTAGTTTCTTGTAATCCAATTCAAGATTGGGTTCTTCTTTGGGTGTGAGAAATTTAGGTGCAGTATGCCTTTGTGTGCTTTGAAATTCATCAGGTCTATTATGAGGTCCTGTACTTGAGAAAATATGCTCATTCCCTTTCATCTTTTCCCCTGAGTGTGAACCACTATTATCTCCTATCATCCCTTTGCCTGAAAGTTGGCTACCCAACAATTCGAAACCTTTCATCATTTGTTTATTCATATCTAGCATAACCATGGTAAGTCCTTCAAAACATGGTTTTAAGGCTTCAATAAATTCCTCCTTATGTCTTAATTTTTCCTCCTCCTCTCTACCCATTGTTTTAGAAAAGAACTCTTTTTCTGCTACTATCTCTTCTTCAACCGAAACTTCTTCAACTACTGATTCAAAGGGTGGTGTTTTATTTGTTTGGCTTCTTGTTAATACCATCAGGTGCCAAGACCATGCTCTGATACCACTTGTAATATCCCTTTTTCAAATTTTATTAAAATGCCCAATTTTCCACTTTTTTTCCCAATTTCGACCTTTGACTAGTTTTACTGTTTTGACCTCCAAATCAACCCAAATGCTCCCAAATCTTCTGTAGGAGTGTATGAATGGTATTTAGACTTGAATATAAGGTTCAGGGATGTTTTATGGCCCTCCAAATACTGCTGCAAACTTGATTTGTATTCTGATCAATATATGTAATTTTGACTAGTAATTTGTGCATCAAATCCCCCTCGGGTAACACTGCAAATGGCCTTCCAAATGCCTCCAAAATCCCACAAATTTATGAACAGAGGTATATAATGTGTTAAGTATGTGATTAAGGTCTCATATGCACCATTAATTGATTTTTAATACTGTTCTAACTCTCTCACATTCAACAGCAAAAACCCCCAATTCGACCCTTGGGGAAATGGCACTATTTCACCTCCCAATACAACTAAACTGAGTAAAAATGCTTCAAATGCTCAAGTACAGTACATGAAACTTGTAGAAGACATCCATGGCAATATATTTATCACAAATATATCAGAGAATCATCCATAAATTCGAAATCATCATCAATACATTGGCTCACAACAAGGTAGTGGGGAAATGGCATTGTTCTTCCATTAAAAATGAGATTTATACATTTCTACTTGGAATTTCGACCTGAAACTTTTTGGAGATGAAGAACAGAGTATTTAATTCATATTACAAAATAAATGGGGCATTAGAATCTCCCCCAAATAGTACAATAGCTCACCAAAAACGCCCTCCCTCAAGGAGCACGAATATGCCTTCAAAACTGGAAACGGTGGAGAGAAAGTGCTGCACTAAACCAAACCATGAAACTTCCTGTAGCTGCTACCTGCAAATACAAACTCCATTAAAGCACCATGAAAGACCTGAGTGGCCTCTCCAAACACCAACTTGGATGGGAATCTTTCACCCTCGAAATTGGCTAAGGCAAGAAACTAGTCATCCACTAGCTCTCTCTTCACAAATGCATTTTTTCTCAAATCATCAAAATCCATTCTCATTCTTGATTTCTACATTTTATAACCAACATTAGCCTTCAAGGGGTCGAGATCCTCTCAATAGATTCAATAATTTTCCATTTAGAAAATATTCCTCATTTGCCACTTGTCTCCTAGTTCCAACCTTCCATCTTCTCCCAAATTCGAATTTGAGTCTCTTTAGATTCCTCCAACTCCATGAGCGCCTTCTTGAGACTATTTTTGGGGCTGACATGTCATAATGGTCAGGTGTAAGAATTCAGGTCTGAATTTTGTCATAAAATGTCATAGATGCTTCATTATTGTTGTCATAAAACTAGGGAATCTAGCCCATGTGTCCACTAGTCTCCAATTTGACTCTTCCTCTCCCATGGAGGTTACTATTCCTTCCCATTTCGACCTAATATTCTCAATGCCATGTGTTATGACTTACCAACTCACCCAAGAGTGTTCACCTTCCCATGAATTCGAATTGGCAAGAGAGAGCTGCCATGTGTCATTGAAAAATCAAGCTAGTGTGGGTCCCTCCACCTCCATATGTCTCCAAAACCACTTGCCACCTAGAATTTCTCTTGAATTTATTTATTCATCATATTTATTAAATTCTTGAACCCTTCTAATGTCTAAATATCATTTATTAGTTTCCTTATTACCATCCCACATGTGCCCATCCAACCTAGGAAACTAGTAGGATTGATGGGATTGTCTTACTATGCACTTATTTGAATGGGGACATTACATAGTAGGGTCATTTAGATGTTGTTACAGACATTTAGGTTCGGTTAGGATCAATCAGGATCTAGAAGTGCTACCACATGCATAATCATTGTTGACATCGACATCATCATCAACATCATACAATAAATCAACATTATCATCATCCTCATAGCCATCAAGTACATCATTGTCATCATCAATATAATTGTGATAATAATGAGCAAGGAACCCTACTTCCTTGCAAGAATGGATGATATAGTCTTATAATTATCAAATCATATCCATAAGCTCCATCATAATTATCATAATCCATCATCATCATCATGTTGTTAGGGTCAATCAGATGCCATTAGGGTCTATCAAATTTTGTTGGAGAAAATCAAATGCCATTAGAGCAATTGAGGTGACATTAAGGTAATTTACCCCAGATTAGGATCAATCAAGATCCAAAACTACCATGATTACGGTAATTTAGGTGCCACTACGATAAATAAAGATCCATAAGTACTATCACATGAATCATGATCATTGACATTGATATCGTCTCCATCATAAACATCATCATCAACACCATACATGAGTACATAAATATCATCATCATCATCATCATTGGCATCCGATCATATATCATCATGATCATATTCATTCATCTCAACCTCATTATTATCATCATAATCATCATCATCAACATCCTTTCCATCATGCATCATCAACATGATCATCCTCATGCTTTTACGGTGACTCAAGTTTCATTAGGGTAACTCAAATGTTGTTAGGGACAGTCAGATGCGATTAGGGTCATCTAGGGGATATTATGGTCACTCTAATGCCATTACAGTGAATTAGGTTTCCATTAGGACCAACCAATATCAAATAATGCTATAATAACCTACATCATCATTATTGGCATTGACATCATCATCGTCATCAACATCCTATTAAATATTGTATAAATCATCATTGCCATATTTATAATTGTCTATATATGCATCAGCAAGTCGTTAGGGACACTATAATGGCGTTATGGACCATAGGATTTCTTAGGTTTATTTATGATTCATTAGGGTCTCTTAGTTTCCAAAATGGCCATTTAGGTGCTACTTCTGTCAACACGCCTAGCATTATCCCTAGCGCAACATTGGATTTTTCCTGGCACTTTTTTCTGCCACAATTCCTTTCAAACATCCTTTAGCAATTCTAGGCACTATGCCTGGCGATATGCTTGGCTCTATACCTGGCGCTATATCGGGCATTTTTTCGGGTGAAATTCATGGTGTAATTCCTTTCAGAATTCCTGGTACAATTCATGGCGTAATTCCTTTCAAAATTCCTGGCGCAATCACTTACTCTATACCTGGCGCTATTTTGGACATTATTTTGGAGGCTATTCTAGTCGTTAAATGGGATGTTATTATTGACACTAATTGGGATGCTACTTGTGAGGCTAATTGGGACGCTAATTGGGACATTAATTGGGACGTTAATTGGGATGCTAATTGGGACGTTAATTGGGTTGCTAATTAGCGTCCCAATTAACACCCCCTTTCAAAAAAGGACGCAAATAACGCCATTAAAAGTGCCATCTCGTGAAAAAGCATCCACTTTGTACAAAAAATGATGAAAAATACACCGAAACTTATAGTGGACGCTTAAAAGGGAGCTAAAAAAGACGATAATTCCAGGATTTGTTGTAGGTCAAGCTATCTTGATAGTATTTATAATTTTAGGATCAACTAATTTTGAAATAATATATAATTTTTCTTGGACTCATATTTTAATATACAAAGAAATCAAATTAAATTTATAAAAATGTCTTAATTTGTATTTTCTCAAGTAAGAAATCTTGGGCAAGTGAGGCCCTTAGGGATTTGCTACTTACAACTTTTAACTACTTGAGCTAACCCATTGAACTATTTAGGGTTATATATATAATATCTTTTATATATAGTATTAATATATTAATTGCTTATAATTCTAATATTTTTTATTTGAAGGAGCTAATTATAGTCACTTTAGTTTGTTTATAGATTTTTTCTGAAATTGAAAAAGTGTAGGTCGGGTATATCTTGATAGTGTTTAGAATTTTAGGATCAACTATTTTTTTAGATGATACCTAAATTTATTCAACCCATATTTTATACAACGAAATAACATTAAACTTATACAAATATTTTTAGTTTTGTGAATGAAATCAGTATAATATTTTATATAAGAGGGGTTTTGGCCGAGGGTTGATTGTTTTTGTTATTGAGAAGATATATAGGGGTTTTGGTCCAGGTTGAATTTTGTTTTGTTATTGAGAGTATATATATATGAAAAATTAAATTAGATTTCTTATATATATATAAGAGAGAAAAAGTATATTTGTTATTTATAATAGAATTAAAATGTACAGTGATTTGTAAATATTAGTCTATGTTTATTCAGTATATATAGACACAAAAAAGCTCCAATCAAACTTCTTATATTTCCAATTAAACTATTAAAAAACATTATAAAATTTAACAACTTCCATATTCATTATTGAAATGATTAATAATCATTAACAACTTCCATATTCATCACTAAAGTGATTAATAATCATTAAGAACTTCCATTTAATCAATAATTATTAATAATCAATATGGAGATTGAGCATGAAGACGTCCAATGGATTTTAATTTGATTACTGCAATTTGCCTTCACTCCAAAAGGAAATAAAGAAACATCATAACTAGGTACTTTCTTTTTCTGAATATATATTTTCTGACGAACTGGCTTTCTTCCTTCTTTTACCTTAAGTTTGAATTATGAAATTTAGTCGTTCGGGAGACTGGGTTGCAAACGTCTACTGGGTTGCAATTTGATTAATCGGGTTTGCTTTCAATCGAAAAAAAATTCAAGAAACGCCATAAAAACAAAAACAAAGAATGTATGGTATGCAACGATCTGGCAACTAATATACCTTTCTGTATTTCTTTCCTGAATATACATTATATCTGAATAGAATAATGGCGACATTACATCTCAATCTTGATGAGTTCTGTGTTCATTATAAGGTCCGCAAAATTATATCGATGCCCAAATCTACTGACCATTATTTTCGTTATCGGATTCAGCAGAATGATCGGATGGAAAGGGCTCAGATTCCGAAACCTGTTCTGTTCCAGCGGATTCAAAAACTTGTCGTTCGGGCTCACATTCCAAAACTTCTTCGGCCTCGGATTCCAAAACTTGCTGTTCTTGCTCGGCTTCCAAAACTTGTTGGTCCGGCGCAGCCTCCAAATCTTGCGGTTTGGGCGCGACTTCGGTTTTGTTAATGGGACAAATGGAATGATCCGCAAGCCACGGTGTAATACAATGTTCATGAAAACAGTGCCCGCAATTGGGCAGACGCAGGCAGGCGTCATTCTCCTTGTAGTCTTCCAGGCAGATTGAGCAATTCTGACCATATCTGAGATTTTGTGATTGATAGACAAACCGGGGCAGAATCGCTAACACCGCAGGATCCAACCCCACATTCCGCTGCCTACCACTATCAGCGATCCATCTACAAAAACTATTGATGATGATTATGGCCGCTATGACGATTGTGTTCCTTGTGAAATTTCTCTGCTCCTCATGATCAGTCTGTGAAATTTCTCTGCTCTTCATGATCCATCTGCAAACATTAATCAGTATATAAGTGATGACGATCATGGAATGTATGATGATTCTGTAGTTTATGACATCTCTCCGCTCTTCATGATCCTCCTGTTGGGGTGGATCGGAACGATCTGCCGAGTTCATGGCCAAATTCTCAATCTCGCCGATAATAAATTGAGAGAGAAATTATCTGTCAAATGGCTCTGGTCTCGGAGAAGGCAGAAACCTCACACTGCAACTTCAAATGCCCATAGATTCACATATTACATGGAATACCAGGCTTCAATTTCTCCCAGTAGGTAGCGTCCGAGCCGGTGCTTGCTTTAGGGCACTCAATCGTTTTACAAACGGACAGGATTGATGATGTGGGGGATGGCCACGAGAGTTATTTGAACCAAATTTAGACGCGGACTAGGAAAGGTTGATGTGACTATCCAATTTGTACCCTCAAGCTTCGCGAACTTCACCACCGGTTGGTATTCTATTTCGTAAAATTTATGATATAACTAAGTTGTTCAATATTAATGATAATAATAATCAATATTAATGATAATAATAATAATAATTTGTTGTGATTTTTTTTAATGTAGATTAGTTCGTTATTGTTATTTTACAGTGAGTATTTAGGTGTTTTCAGCTTAGTATGTGGAGATGTTAACGTAATAAAAATTAAAATAAAAAGCAATTAAAAATTGCATGTGAAATCATAATAAAAAAAAAACAAATAAAAAGTAATTAGAAAATCAATGTTGGATGTGTAAATTTCTTATCTTGAAATGTAAATTTTTTACTCTTGTTCAAGAAACATAATTTACAATTTGGTTGATATTAAATAACATAATTGGTAATTGGTAATGAGAATAACAATTTGTTGTTATTTGTGAATGTATATTGGTTAATCATTGTTACTTATGAAAAGCAATTTATCGTTTAACTTTTTCTTTTAATAATTTTATTTGTAAGTTAGGAATGCAAAGCGTAATCCGACACATGCTATAGGGAAAGACATTAATATGAAAAGTATGTGCCCAATTTACACCATATCTCCAAAATATTAATAGAATAATGATGTTTAATGATTTTAATCAAATAAATATTTTAATTGTTTCATTAATAAAATATTAATAGGATAATATTGTTTTTAATGATTTTAATGGAATAGATATTTTAATTGTTTGATTAATAATATTGTTTAATTAAACAATATTATCATTTTATAATAATTAAGCAAGCAAAATAATTATAAAATAATTTAATTCCTATTATTGTTATTTAGTCAATAATAATAATATTAATTAATTTTTATTATTTAATTAATTTTAAATAATTAATAATTAATAAAATAATATTGTTGAATAATTCTAATGGAATGCATATTTTAATTATTTGTTTAATAATATTGTTGAATTAAACAATGTTATAATTAAATAATACTATTATTTTATAATAATTAATCAAACAAAACAATTAAAAAAGATTTATTGTTATTTAGTTAACCATAATTTTAATTAATTAAATAGTTCATAATATATTAAATAATTATTTTTTATTTAATTAACTAAATAAATAATCATATATTATTAAAATATAATACTTGGTTATTTAATAAAAATATTTCAATAGAATAATATTTGGTTATATATATATATATATATATATATATATTAAATTAAGAATGCTTAATTTAATATAATAATATTTAACTATAATATTATATTATAATTTAATTAAATATTATATTTCATTAAGTAAGAAAAGTTATAGGATATCTATGTTAATTTTGTATAATAAAAGTAATATGATTGTATAAATATGTATATTTATAACTATTGTAGTATATTATTAAAAATAATTGAATTAATATTGTCATGGTGAATAATAGTATTAATTAATTAGTTATATATTTCTAATATAAAATTTAGATATTTAATGCTAAAATTTAAATATATATAATAATATTGAATGATATGCTTGTGGGGTTTAAAATAATTGGTGAATCCCAATCTTACCCAGGCACCATTGTTCATGCTCTGTGGATGCACTTAGCCAAACCATAATAATAATAATAATATGGAATGATATAAATTTGTTATATTAGTATATTAGAATGTACTATTAATATGATAATCTTATTAAAAATCATTATAAAGAATGTAATAATAATAGAATATTGTTTAATTTAGTAGATTAAAAGTTATATGAATGTATAGGTATATATTTAAATCAATTATTGAATATTATTTATAATAATTGGATGCACCTAGCCAAACCATAATAATAATAATAATAATAATATGGAATGATATAAATTTGTTATATTACTATATTAGAATGTACTATTAATATGATAATCTTATTAAAAATCATTATAAAGAATGTAATAATAATAGAATATTGTTTAATTTAGTAGATTAAAAGTTATATGAATGTATAGGTATATATTTAAATCAATTATTGAATATTATTTATAATAATTGGATGCACCTAGCCAAACCATAATAATAATAATAATATGGAATGATATAAATTTGTTATATTACTATATTAGAATGTACTATTAATATGATAATCTTATTAAAAATCATTATAAAGAATGTAATAATAATAGAATATTGTTTAATTTAGTAGATTAAAAGTTATATGAATGTATAGGTATATATTTAAATCAATTATTGAATATTTTTTATAATAATTGTTATATTTACGCGATATGGAAATCTTTAAAATAATATCAGATAAGTAATAAGATATTTATGTTAATTTAATATAATAAAAGTAATATAAAAATATAAGTATATATATTTATAACAATTGTGGTATAACGATTAAATATAATAATTAGTTAAAATAATATAACAAAGGAAAAAGATTAAAATTGTAATATATAATAAAATAAATATATATATTTGAATATATTATTATTTAATTGTAATTTTATATTGGAGTAATAAAAGAAATATTGAATAATAATTCAATATGATATTTTGGAAGTAATAATAAAAAAAAAAAAAATTGTTTAATTATAATTTTATAGTTATATTGGACTATAAGTTTTGATGAATGTAGTAATCTAGCATAATCCTTAATGAACATCACAATGTGACAAAACCATATTATGCCAAAATGTGGCATACTCTTTGATGAATGTCATAATGTGATATTAAGGAACGTAACCATAATGCAACATGACCAACGAACTTTGTAATCCAACATAACCCTCGATAAATGTCACAATGTGACAAAACCATTAAGGAATGTGCCGTGGAGGAATGTTGCAATTGAATGTTGCAGCATGACAAAATAATTAAGGAATGTACCATAGAGGAATGTCGCAATCCAACATAAGCCTGAATGAATGTTGTAATCCAACATAAGCCTTGATGAATGTCACAATCCAAAAAACTATTAAGGAATGTTCCATCGAGGAATATCGAAATCCAACATAAGCATCGATCAATGTTGCAATCCAACATAAGCCTTGATGAACATCATAATCCAATATAATCCTCAATGAATCTCACATAACATCATAATCCAACATAACCCTCGATGAATGTCTCAATGAGAAAAAACCACTAAAGAATGTACCATGGAGGAATGTCACAATCCAACATAAGCGTCAATGAATGTTGCAATCCAACATAAGCCTTGATGAATGTCATAGTCCAACATATAAGCCTTGATGAATGTCATAGTCCAACATATAAGCCTTAATGAACGTATAATGTGACAAAACCATATTTTTAAAAAATGTGACATTCTCATTGATGAACGTTACAATGTGATATTAAGGAACATAACCATAATGCAACATGACCATGGAGGAATCTCACAATCCAACATAAGCCTCGACGAATGTTACAATCCAACATAAGTCGTTTTGAATGTCATAATGCAACAAAACCATTAAGAAATGTACCATGGAGGAATGTTGCAATCCAACATAAACCACGAAGAATGTCTTAATCCAACATAAGCCTTCATGAATGTTACAATGCGACAAAAACATATTTTGCCTAAATGTGACATACTCTTTAATGAACATCACGATGTGATATTAAGGAACATAACCATAATGCAACTTGATGATGGAGGAATTTTGCAATCCAACATAAGACTTGATGAATTCCACAATCCAATATAACCATCGTTGAATGTCACAATGTGACAAAACCATTAAGGAATGTACCATGAAGGGATGTTGCAATGCGACATAAGCCGCAATGAATGTTGTAATCCAAGATAAGCCTAGATGAACGTCACAATACGACAAAACCAATAAAGAATGTACCATGGAGGAATGTCACAATGCGACATAAGCATCGATGAATGTTGTAATGTAACATAAGCGTCAATGACCATCACAATGCGACAAAACCAATAAAGAATATACCATCAGGGACATAAGTCTTTATAAATGTCACAATGCGACAAAACCATTAAAAAATGTACTATAGAGGAATGTCACAATCTAATTTAATATTAATAATATAGATTTTAATGATATTTTAAAATTAATAATATAGATTTATTTTAAAAACTTTAAAATTATTTTAAAAATAATAATATAGATTTAATTAATTTTATATAGTATAAAATATTATCCATAATAAAAACAAATTTTAACATTCTCAATGAAAAGTGCTATATAATCAAATTCACAATGCTAATAAAAGTTAGCATAACATTAACAATTTTAATGAGAAAAATGTTATGAATCAAATTTATAATGCTAATAAAAGTTAACATAACATTAACAATTTTAATTAGAAGAACCACCGAACAAGAATGAGATCATTTGGCAACTTTATGAAAATTAAAAAAAACTTTATATGATATTTTAATATTAATATTATAGATTTACTTTAAAACTTTATTTTACAACTTTACGAATATTAAAAAAAATTATGTAATATTTAAATATTATTATTATGGATTTATTTAAAGTTATTGTTGAATTTGAAAATCACTCAATATAAACTAAAAAATAGTTGATTTAGCTAATTTTATAGTATAAAATATTATACCATAATAAAAAACAAATTTCTAACATTATCAATGAAAAGTGTGAAAGAATCATTCACAATGCTAATAAAAGTTAACATAGCATTATTTTTTTAATTAAATTTTATTTTTCCAAAGGATTAAATGGCATAACATTTTTTTTAATTAAATTTTATTTTTTCAAAAAATTATTTTTCCCAATAAATTATATTTTCATTTAAGAGATAGAGAACCTTTGCTGAAGAGATAAATTGTCAATTATATTTTCATTTAAGAGAGATATAACCTTTGCTGGAGAGATAAATTGTCAATTAAAACAATTTTAACGAGAAGAGCCACCAACAAGAATGATACCATTTGGCAACTTTACAATATTACAAAAGGACAAGCTAACTTTTATTTTCTATATTGATGTCACATTAACCAGAAACAAGAATTATACGTCAGGATAGTGGCAGTAAAACATTACCAGGAATGAAGTCCTTAAAACATTACCGTGAAAGAAAACATAAACTGCTGCTATATACTGGAATCTGCATGAACAAACTCTGCCCCCATCATGCTGAATTATTGCTAATCACTGAACATTTCGGGATCAGTTATCCACGACGTCGTACTCTAGACTATGAGCAAAAAC
Source organism: Larix kaempferi (assembly GCA_027924585.1). Taxonomy (NCBI): domain Eukaryota; kingdom Viridiplantae; phylum Streptophyta; class Pinopsida; order Pinales; family Pinaceae; genus Larix; species Larix kaempferi. The sequence continues at coordinate 1,577,408 of BSBM01000691.1, read as the reverse complement.
TAAGGAATATTATCATCAGAAGAAAGAGATACTATTCTACGCCAACCAGCAGATGATTTTGATTTTTCAATTGATAACATATTTGGGGATCCGGGTTAAACTACTTACTACTACAGCTAAAACCATAAATAAAAAATGCACAGCGTGTACTTTTCCTAACATCTGTATTTAAGAAAAAAAACAATTCCAGATTTCCAGTTTTTAAAACCTTCCATTTAGTTAAGGATTTCTCTTGCCATACCGTAAAATAATTATGCAAAATATTCTCTGGTTCAAATGTGTCCAGTGAGAAAAGGCGTTGGGTTTGCCTCTAGTTTTTCACATGGAAATAGTATGAGCAGTACTACCATTCCATGGGAGTCTCTTCCAGCCAGTGGAGTTTCTTTCTATGAAATCAAGAACCTGCAGATGGTATAGATCGACCTTTTTCAAGAAAGCAAATGGAGTTTATCATCCCACAGAAACTTGATATGATTATTATTTATTATTTTGGTTTGGATCGTCTCTCCCTAACCGTTCAATAACCATTCGTACGTGGAGAATTCTGGAACAACGGTTCCTTCTTCATAGGAATGATGGGCGCACATGGAGAATATAGACCGTTCCTGCTTCATCGGAATGATGGGGGCGCATGGAGAATCTACCAGGAGGAGGTGTGCGAATGAAGAATTTACCGGAATGACGCCGCAGCTTAACGAGACACCTGCCCGCTACCCAGGTTAACGTTATTGGATTAGTTAACAGTTCGGTGATTAAATACTCCCACCCATTCCCCAATTGTTAACTCTAACACAATACGACGACGATAGAAGGAATCTCCGCCGCGCGTATGCTTGACCTTGATGATCGGCTCGATACAATTCAAATATAACCACTACTACACAGAGGGGGGTATTAAGATAATATTTGAGACAATGTTTCTGTAAATTGTCTCAACTTAAGACAAAACAGAAATTGTGTATTGTCTTAAATATCGTCTTTAAGCAAGTGTCTCAAACTATTGTCTTAAATTATTGTCTCAAACTATTTTCTTAAATGTAAGACAATAGTTTGAGACACTTGTTAAAAGACAATATTTGAGACAATACACAATTTTTGTTTTGTCTTAAGTTGAAACAATTTATAGAAATATTGTCTCCAATATTGTCTTAATACCCCCTCTATATAGAATGAAAATATTTATGATAGGACACGGTGGAATCAAACCACCAACCTTCTACATTATATATTGCAGATGCTCTACCATTGAGCTAGCACCCTACAACTTCATATATATGAAGAATATTTGTATTTTCTAGAGTTTTTTTAAGCAATAAACACAAGAAAGATGAAATACTCTCTATCAATGCATCCTCATATCCTATATTCATATGACACTTTATATGCCAAAGACATAGGCGTAACTTACTAGCCAACCAATCAAGACTAAAATAGTTGAAGAAATACAATACATACTTCTATGACAAGCAAGCTAGATAAATTCAAGAACTAAATCATTAATTGTGACAGCATCACATGTCCACAAGAAAGATGTCTGCAATAGAGTTTTACAAAAAAGAGTAAAGAAAGTAAATAGTGCAAATACTTATTATCATGGGAACTAGGGTCAGGTTGGCATGGACATAAACTCTTGAAAAAATTATTTGGTTGCTCAGCATCAAGAGATAATCATCACTGAATAGAACCAAACCTTCATTAAATCATGAATCTTACCTGCTAGGGAGAAGTTCATGCATGGCATAGTAGTTAAAAGTTTAAATGGCATAGATACATGACTAGATTAGATAGCATACTTGCTAATAGGTATACTAACAAAGGGATTTAAACACATCCCCTAAGTTAGTAAAGCTACAATAGTAAGTTGAGTACACAAGATTGAGTAGGACACTTCTCTTGAACAATCATAATACAAAGGTGAAGATATATTAGACTTTTTACACCTAAATGATCTACATACACAGTTCTCTTCTTCTCTCAACATTACAAAGAATTTAATAGTTACATGGATGCTCTTTAGAACAAAACAACACCAATCTGCAACCTCAAGACCATCCCAAGCCTTTGTGTTGGAACATTTGGTTGGAAAACCATGAACGCTCTTGAGCATTGCTTGCAATAACCTGGATATTGATAGGACACAAGTCAATAGGGCTTCCTAATTAATACATGGGAAAATGGCAAATCAATCTAGAACAATTCATAGTTCTTCCCATTCCTAGTAGTCAGAAATGTACTGCGTTCTTGCAAAAGCATTAAGTAGGAAATTTGCAATTCTATTTTGGAAACAAAACCCTTTCAATTTCAATCCAAAACAAAGAAAATATAATATATAAGATCATGCACTTCAAAAGATTCTAGATCTATTTTCCACCTATTAAATAAAAAAATGAAATTAACCCACTTATTAAGTCACCATTTTTTTCTAGTATATCCTAAATATATATTTTTTTTCTTTGAATTAAAAATTTATTTGACCCACTCACTTGGGGCTACCGATTTCTCTTCCTGAAGCACACAAATGTACCCGTTATCCTCCTGCTTCCAACCACTGCATTCAATCTTTTCTATCGCTGCTCCAGTTCGCCAAGGGAAATAGCCCTAACCATTACATTAGACCTCCAAAGAGTTTCCGCCACTCTTATTAATATGACACTTGCTACGCAGAAGTACCTTCGTATGGACAAATATTTTCCTTTCAGAAATGGAAATTTGTGCAGTACACTGGGGAGGACCAGGTTGATATCCACCTCGAGTTACTGGCTGATTCAGGTTCATCTCGGGAGTTGGATCGTACACCTCAGAAGTTGCTGGCTGATCCACCACTAGCTCGCTCTCGCGGTAACTCACTAAACTAACACCTGCAAATAGTTCTCTTCAATCTCACCTGACTATGGATAACACCCTCCATCTGTGACTAGACATGACACATCAACAATGAACCCATATTAAGCATAAGACTGTAAAAAAGCAACTTAAACTTCTTATAAACAAATATAATAAAATAAACTAAAATTTCTCAGAATAACATCTAAAAAAAATTGTGGAAATAGATTAAGAATATATCTATGAGATTCAATGTAATCATTCTTGCTCATGATCACTATTCAGTATCAAAAGCATCATCCTACATTATCCAACTACTTCATCAATTTCAACCTAAACTTTTAAAGCATGGACCTACAAAGCTCCATAAATTTCACCCTAAACAGATATAAAAACTTTTGCTTACGTTACCCCTAAATTTGAAACTTCAATGAATAGTAGATAAAATGCCTTTTTTAAATCAGGTTCATTCATACCTTCTGTGTACTTAATATGCCTGGTGTTGCCAACACTTTTGCCATCTCCCTCGATCATCCCAATACTTTTGAATTGAGAAGGCATTATCTTCGGAAACACGGTTGCAGAATCCAGAATAGCACCCCAGAATTTCTGAGCAGGAACCCTCGAATCTAACTCCATGGTCATAGTTTGTGCCATCCTTAAAGCCGAAGACTTACTGATCAGAATGAAACAAAATTTGAAATCTGCAGCACAAAAATCAATGGAGCTCACAACCGCCCCTTGAAATCTATGGTTGTTCTCAGACATCATTAGTTTAGAACAGAGCTTGGCCTTCCTTCTGGTAGGTGTATGGAGCCTTCTCATTCAAGGCTAAAAAGCTTTCTGTAAAATCTCAAAGCATAAAATAAATTTTAGCTATAAAAAATTAGTAACTTCAAAAACTAAAATATAAAAGCAAACTTCCAAAACAAACAAATAAAAACAATCTAAAATGGATATTTAAAATTAGATTTTGATTTTGTCTTAAAAATCCTCTTAAATATCATAAATCTTTTAAAAGCTATTCAAATTAAATATTTGAGACAATATTTTAATATTGTCTTAAAAATTTGTCTCAAAAAACCCCAAATTAAGTATTTGAGACAATATTTTAATATTGTCTTAAAAATTTGTCTCAAAAAGCCCCAACTTGTAGTAGTGAACCAATTCCATTCCTTGTATGTTACTTTTACCATGGGGTTTACTAGGTAGTGTAAAATTTATGACATAGTAGGATCTGGCTACCATGGATTCCTCACAGCTGAAAGATTAAACTCATTAAGCAAGTAAACAAGTGCAAACTATTACAAAATGAACAAATGATCAAAACTCAACACAAATGATCAAAATTCTAGAAATGCACAAATGATCAAGTATGAGATATTATTAACTGCAAATATTACAATGAGTTTGGATCATCTTTATATAGAAATAGTAAGGAAAAATATCCACTTGGAGTGTCCACACTTAGCTAGCTTAGATTTACCCCAATCCACCCTAGATTGACCAAATGGTTTCCAAAAGAACCCAAACAGGATCAAACTATGCATGTGAACACTAGGTAAGCATGGAGAACCAAGATGGAGCTCACACATGTGAAGGATATGGTTGGGTGGAACTTAGGTAGGCTAGAATAGGCCAAAAATAGCCAAAAATGGGATAAAAGACTAGGTTCAGTGTATAGGCACCTATGGTCAAAGTAGATCCCTTAAAACAGGGGATAAGGGTGCCTTAGGCATGATGGGGCAATAAATGTTTGGATAAGCATGCTTAACAGCTAGTTTGACCACCTCTTTGGCCCATACTTTGGCCCAAACCTTGTAATCTTGTTCACACTGGCCCATACAAGTTCTAGCAACTTTATAATAACCAATTTCAGACCTAGGGAGGCATATTAACCAAATTAGCACCAAATAATAATAATTTAATTAATTATTAAAGTACTAAGGTATAATATTTCTCTAACGGGTAGGAAATATTATAGCATGTCACTTCATATTGGGCTTTTTAAAACTTTGAAAAATCGAAGTAATATATTTCCTATTATATAAGGGTCAATGGGTATTTTTAATACATAAAAACATATACATATTAGAGGGGTTTATTGCGCCAGAGGCGCAATCTACAACCCAGCAAGGGGAGATGTGTAACTCATTTTGTGCTCATCTTGAAGATGACACATGACTTTAAAAAAATAAGAAAATATTATAAAAAATAACATGTTGGTTATTTAAAACAAGCTACACAAATTAGATAAATTAAAAAACTTGCTCAACATTTGTACTCTAAAAAGGAGTTTGCACTTTGACAAATTTGATCCCTCTCGGCGCTTGGTAGATCACCTTTAAGATGGATCTATGTTGGTAATTATGTATCTAGAGGATTGAATAGCGTAATGGGGGGTTTGATTTAGTACTCTATGTCTAAAATTGGTGTGAGGGTAATGGGCGGTTTGATTTGGTACTCTATGTCTAAAATTGGTATGATAAGTGTGAAGTCAAATTAATGTTTGAATAAGTATGATCTATGTTTCAAGGTGGTGTGAATTTGCGTTTGAAGTTAAGAGTGGTGTTTGAAAAAGTATTTTTGAGTGATTATGGCATGAAGTCGATTGGAATGACTATGTATGAAGTTCTCCTGTGTTCAAGGGATTGTTCCTCATCTTGAAATATTGGCTTTCACTAAGATTTGATATTTCACCTTGCCAAGGTTTCTAAAGGTTATAAGAGCTGAGCCATGTCACCATACCAAGGGTAAAAATAAAAAGGGATGGGCTGGTGCAAGGTAATGATACCCAATTATGACACGTTAGTTGCAATGACATTTTGGAAAAACAGAAATATTATCATTAAAATCAATTATTAGAGGTACCTATAAATTTTTTTCCAATTAGGTGTAAAAAGATGAAACGTAGAAAAACGAATGATCTTCCAGAATATATAACATTTATTTATGGAAAAGTGGTATAACCACCCCAAAATGTCATTATTCGAAGATTGGTATGTTATTTTTTTTCTAAAACATAATGCACATGCTTTTGTTGACCTACCTATTTGGGTCAGTGCAAGCTAATGAGGGTCACTTTTGGCACGTTAGATGCAATAGAAAACTGAAAAAGCAGGCATCCCTCAACTTACTTGGATTTTTTGATTTACTTACGGAAAATATCTTGCATTGAGTAAAAAAGATGAAATGTAGGAAATTGAATCACGTTTCTGAATATATAACTTTTATGTATTGAAAATTTGCATAGCTATGTCAAGTTTCAGTTTTCCTAACAGACACTTTTTATTTTTCAGGCAAATGATAAGGTATATGTTTTTGTGGGTAGAGCCTTTGAGGGCCTAAATGATGGAATCAAGCTACAAAAATCGGCATGCATGTAGAGAACACATAGCACTTGTGCGCCATTATTTTTCGAAAATTAAATTAGTAATTTTATAATTTTTTTATAATTGTCTAAGTGATCAAACCTCAAAAATAGTACATCTTTTGTGGGTAGAGCCTTTGAAGGTCTTAATGCAAAATTCTTGAAATGGGTTTTTCATAGAACGTGGAGGTTAGTGTCCTCTTGTGCACCATACAATTTTTTTTTGAAATGATTGAGAATTGAAAAAGTTATGGAAGAAACACTAACAATGTGTTTCACGAGTTAAGGAGGTAGGACAGAAAAGAAATTGAAAGAAAATAGGAAAAATTAATATTTCAAAATAAAAGTTACATATTTGGAATCTGCAGAAAAAATGCTATTTGTGTCTAAGATTTCGTCAAAAATGACTCTGTGTAGCATATTGTAATGAGTGGCTAAGCACAGGCTTCTCCAGAAACTGGAAGAAATACCCAATTAGCTTTGGTTTTTCATTAACATAGCACAGGTTTGGAATTACCGAAGCAAACTCCAAAGCATACACATAGGATTATTGTTGACATGTGAGCATGTGACTCAGCCTGTTTAAATTCAAAAATATTGCTGCGCTTTTAGATTTAAATAACGCGTACGCGTTATATAACTAAATAACGCGTGCGCGTTATATCAATAATTAACGCGTACGCGTTATATAACTACATAACACGTACGCGTTATATAGTTACAAAACGCGCTCGCGTTATTCAAATCATAAAATACATGTTTAATACTTGAGAAAGAGGGGGTGTAGAAGTCAAGGGAAATTTTGTTTAATATTTGAGAAGGGGTGGGGAAGGGTCAAGGGAATCTATGGTTAATATTTAATAGGGGTGGGAAAGGGTCAAGGGCTTAGAAGGATGTTGGAAGCTTGAGTGGGGAGAGATGAAGGGAATGAGAACATGATGGGCTACAGGGGGTGAAGGGAAGTGGAGCTTGAGAGCACTATTAGGAGTAGAATAGGTTCTGAAGAGGTATAGGGTTAGAAGTTGAAAGTGAGACTTGAGTGACAAGGGGTAATGGATGGAGGCAAGGGGGATGTGAGAGAGAAATAAAGAATACAAGGGGGGGAGAGACATAGAGCGAGGGAGGGAGAGGGACAATGGGGAGGAATGGATTTGGAGGGAGTGAGAGATAGATGGGGATAGAACGAAATAAGAGATAGGAAGGGAGGGACAGAAAGTGTTGGTGGGAGACATGCAGAGAGTGGTGGCGATGGAGAGAGAGGGAGTGATGGAGAGATTGGGATAGGTTGAGGGAAAGATGAGGGAGGGATAGAAGGTGAGAGACAGGCGATGAGAGAGGGAGGGAGAGAAGGTAGGGTGAGGGATGGAGGGAGAAAGTTGGAGATAGATATGGATGGAGGGGGTATGGGTTTGAGAATGGAAAGTGACATAATGTGTGTGTATGTGTGTGTGTTTGAGAGAGAGAGAGAGAGACAGAGAGAGAGAGAGAGAGAGAGAGATTGATGGTTGGGGAGAGAGAGACTAGAGGGAGTTGTGAGCATCATATTCTCCATCATCATCATATTCTTCATCATCATCATCTTCATGACCATCATCGTCATCATCAACATCTTCATCATCATCACCATCATCATCATCATCATCATATTCCTCATCAAATCAAAATCTCCATCATCATTATCATCATCATGATCATCATCTAAACATCACCATCACCATCATCATCAACATCTTCATCATCATCACCATCACCATCATCATCAAAATCTTCATCGTCATCACCATCACCATCACCATCACCATATTCATCATCATTGTCATCTCTAGGTTCCCCATCAACATCAACATCTCCATCATCATCATCTTCTTCATCATCATCATCTTCATCACCATCATCATCATCATCAACATCTTCATCATCATCACCATCATCATCATCATCATTATCTTCCTTGAATCAGATCAACATATCCATCATGTCACCATCATCTTCTGAACATCATCATCTAAACATCACCATCACCATCACCATCATCATCATCATCTTCATCATCATTACCATCACCATCATCATCAACATCTTCATTGTCATCACCATCATCATCATCATCATCATTGGCATTTGTAGGTTCCTCATCAACATCTCCATCATTATCATCTTCTCCATCATCATCATCTTCATCACCATCATCATCAGCATCAACATCTTCATCATCATCACCATAATCATCATCTTCATCGTCATCAGGTCAACATCTCCATCATCATCATCTTCTTCATCATCTTCACCATCATCATCATCATCATCATCTTCATCGCCATCTCCATCATCTCCATCATCTCCATCATCATCACCATCACCATCATCATCATCTTCATGACCATAAACATCTTCATCATCATTGTCATCTCCCCCTTCCTCATCAACATCTCCATCATCATCATCATCATCATCATCATCACCATCTGAACATCACCATCACCATCATCGTCAACATCTTCATCATCATCATCATCATCAGCAGCATCATCATCAGCATCAGCATCATCATCAAAATCTTCATCGTCATCACCATCACCATCTTCATCATCATTGTCATCTCTAGGTTCCCCATCAACACATCTCCATCATCGTCATCTTCTTCATCATCATCATCTTCATCACCATCATCATCGTCATCTTCTTCATCATCATCATCTTCATCACCATCATCATCGTCATCAACATCTTCATCATCATCACCACCATCATCATCATCATCTTCCTCATCAGATCAACATCTCCATCATGTCACCATCATCTTCATCATCATCATCATCATCATCATCATCATCATCATTACCAACACCATCATCATCAACATCTTCATCGTCATCACCATCATCATTGGCATCTGTAGGTTCCTCATCAACATCTCCATCATCGTCATCATTGGCATCTGCAGGTTCCTCATCAACATATCCATCATCGTCATTTTCTCCATCATCATCACCATCATGATCTTCTGAACATCATCATGATCATCATCTAAACATCACCATCACCATCATCGTCAACATCTTCATCATCATCGCCATCAGCATCATCATCAAAATCTTCATCGTCATCACCGTCACCATCTTCATCATCATTGTCATCTCTAGGTTCCCCATCAACACATCTCCATCATCATCATCTTCTTCATCATCATCATCTTCATCACCATCATCATCGTCATCAACATCTTCATCATCATCACCATCATCATCATCATCATCTTCCTCATCAGATCAACATCTCCATCATGTCACCATCATCTTCGTCATCATCATCATCATCATCATTACCAGCACCATCATCATCAACATCTTCATCGTCATCACCATCATCATTGGCATCTGTAGGTTCCTCATCAACATCTCCATCATCATCATCATTGGCATCTGCAGGTTCCTCATCAACATATCCATCATTGTCATTTTCTCCATCATCATCACCATCATCACCATCATGATCTTCTGAACATCATCATGATCATCATCTCAACATCACCATCACCATCATCGTCAACATCTTCATCATCATCGCCATCAGCATCATCATCAAAATCTTCATCGTCATCACCATCACCATCACCATCACCATCACCATCTTCATCATCATTGTCATCTCTAGGTTCCCCATCAACACAACATCTCCATCATCATCATCTTCTTCATCATCATCATCTTCATCTCCATCATCGTCCTCATCAACATCTTCATCATCATCACCATCATCACCATCATCATCATCATCTTCCTCATCAGATCAACATCTCCATCATGTCACCATCATCTTCATCACCATCATCATCACCATCATCATCAACATCTTCATCACCATCATCATCAACATCTTCATCATCATCACCATCATCTTCATCAACATTATCATCTTTATCATCTTCATCTGCATCATGATCATCTTCATTGTCATCACCCTCCTCCTCCTCATCATCTTTATCATATTCATCTACATCATGATCATCTTCATTGTCATGACCCTCCTCCTCCTCATCATCTTGTGCACTTATGCACTTAGGGATTAATATTTAGAAGAGGGTCTAAAGGCCTTTATGGGGGAGGGGCTCTAGGAACAAGGTAAGACAGAGAGGGCAGGGGGGAGGGATAAAGGCGTAGAGGGTTAGTGATTAAGGGAGAAGAAGGGAGAGAGTGCTATAGGGAGGGATAATGACGAAGATAAAGAGAAGGTGGAGAGATGGAGAGTGGGGTGGTAGAGACATGGCTGAAGGGAGAGAAAGAAACATGAAAGAAACATGTAGGGAGAATGAGGGACAGATATTTAGAAAGAGATAGGGGGTATCTAGGGATTATTGGGAGAGAGCTAGGGGGTATTAAACCATACAAAACATTTGTTTTGTATGCAATCATATAAATTATTAGTGATCTTTGATTTTGTTCGTTGCCCTAGCCGTGCACCTAACCTATTTATTGTGCTTGACTATATCGCGTTCGCGTTTTTTCACTACATATCGCGCACGCGTTTTATATTTATATAATGCGTACGCGTTTTGTAACTCCAGAAATAATGAACTGTTGTTGTCCGAGAGCAACTTCACTCTGTCCGAACGAAAGCAACAATCCCGCGATTTTTCGAACAGCACGAGCCCGCGTCTGAAAATTTTCACATTCTACACCAACTCCATCATTTTTTTTTATGCAGGTGCAGCATTGAGGACATCTTTCATGGTTGCTCACTGTGGTGTTGGGTTATATGGCCATATTTGAAGAAAATAATTAGCAAGCTTGAAGAATCTCCAATTGAAGAACACCAAAGATAAGGCCTTTGAAAGATTCATTTTGCCTATATTTGAGGAGCACACAAGGTAAGATATCAAGCTTCAAGACCAACAAGGAAGAACTTCCATTTGCTTATTATTGAAGAGCTTGTAATTGAGGAGCAACAAAAACAAACTATATTGAATTGATCATTGTGGTGATGGGGAATGCACGTAACCGAGTAAACAAATCAACAAGGAAGAAGAGACCTCAAGAAGTCATTGAAGAAGAGAAAGAAAAGAAAAGAATATACATGATGAATCGGAGGCTTTCTTTGGAAACTAATCCAAATCCAATTGTAGAGGATACCATGGTTCATCCTATTAATCCACGACAAGAGGGACCTTCAATTTCCACAATAGTTGTTGAACAAGCACCCCATGGAAGTAATCAAGAAGCAAAACGTAGGTGCTCATTAGGGGATGTTTCAATTCCCACTTCAAGTCAAAGTGATAAGTTACCATCTCAAGATGAAGCTCACGAAGAAACACTCAATTTGCTATCCGGATGTGGTTATACAAGCGATGAAGTCAGAGAGGCGTTGGAAATTTTGCCTACTGTTGAAGAAGAGAATGTTATCCACACCATCGATGAGGATGTTGGACTTCCACAAGGGGATGTTGGACTTCCACAGACCATGGATGAGGATGTTGGACTTCCACCATCCAACTACCAGGAAGAGAATGAAGGACACCAAGCTACTACTGAAACGCCAGAGCGTCTTGGTGATGCGCTACATGGTACAATTCCAACCCCCTTACCTCCATTAGCAAGCACACGTCGAAGAACTCCGAAGCGTATACAAGTTGATGAAAGACTTATGAATTCCATTGAAGGTACGCTATCTAAACGTAGTATTGCTTATCAAACTCAACAGATACTTGATAAATATTTTGTTTCTAAATGTGATGGAGATAAATGTAGATTATTTTTATCATTGTTAAAATCTAGGAGCATGAATGTTGTTAGGAAAAAGTTAGGGATAAAGATGATAAAGAATTCTGAACCAAGTTCTCATATAGTTAAAAGCCTAGTAGATGCATTTGGTAAAATTGGTAAGAACACACGTTCAAAGGACCGCAATGCTGCTCGTCGTGTGTTGTCACAATCAATTGCAGATAAGAACACCAGGGCCCTTCGTATTCTCAGGCCTACATCGAAACTAGTTAATTTGAATGTAAAAACCCTCCGTAGGTATTCTATTAGAAGAGAACATCTTGACACAACCGATCAGACAGATTTTTGGGCCTTTGTTGGTCGGTTGCCACGTCGTGACATGAAGCTAGTTGATGCAGTAAAGGGACTAGTGCATAGTTTTTGGCATGATCACACAAGGCCTTCTTCAAACCGAAAGGATGTACTAAAACTAAGAAGGGGTTCAAAGGATCGTGAGCCACATACTAAGCATCTTCTTGATATAACACAGACAGAGCTTTACGAAAAATTTAAGATTGAGCATAGACAATTGAACTTGGGGCAAAGATCTTTTGAGAAATGTAAGCCATGGTATGTTAGAATAAATACTCTTCGTAACACTTGTTGTTGTAGATACCATGTAGAATATGAATATTACTATGAAACATTTTTGTACATTCGTCGTGTGTTGCATACTAACATTGTGCGGGATTGCTCCATGACAATACCACCGACTTCATCAAGAGAATTCATTCATAGCATCATGTGCAATAGGCCCGAGGGGCAAACATACTATGCAAAATCTTGTTTGGATGGAACATGCTCCAACTGTGCTGGAATGGCATTATTGAGCCAATGTATGCACGAGAATGGAGACAGTGAATTTGGGAAAATGGTTACAGACATGAAAAGTTTCAAATATATCAACTATGAAATAGTCCCAGGGAAAGAAAGCAAAAAAATACAATTGGTGACATTCTAGGTTCATGTTGTATGGATTGGATTCTAGGTTAACCGAGGCCTTTTTAGAGCAAAGAATAGGGTAATTACTATTTGGGAACAAGTTTTTTATCAAATGTAAATTGCGGTGATGGAAGATATTGAGGGTGCCACATGTTGTGGAGAAAGTAGTATTGATTCCTATGACGTAATAGGGAGTTCAAAAAGTCTGGTTTCAAGTATTGTCATGCGTAGCTCGATTGATTTTTCTCGCGCTAGGGTTGTAGCAACTGTTATGGCCATTACTGTTAAAAGGATTGATGGGGTGGAATCCCGTGAAACGATGAGTTCTTTTGTTAAGACGTAGATTCAGTGAAATTTGGTGGGAGTCTTATGTTCATTTTATGCACAAAATTCGATTACTTGATTTTGTTGCATTGTTAACTCTCCTCCTAGTCATAGCTACAATCTCTTATATAATTGTGAAGGTTATCAATCCACTCAATATATTAAAGTTGTAGTAGGCCAAAATCATCCACATATTTATTGTACTCACAAATGTTGACATTCCAATTTCTATGTAGAGCGCCCATTAACATTAGATTGTATGGGACATGTTTTTGCGGCATGATGTCATTATCTCATAACAACAAGCTTTTTATCCATAAATATGTCATCTACAAGCCAACGGAATTGTTCCTAATCCTTTATAAAACTTTGTCATAATTATATCAATACCAACATCCCTACCTATTGACTTAGCTTAGAAGATATTACACCTTCGGATAACCAAACCTGATTCCAAGGTTGGTAATCATAAACGTAAAAGCATCATCATAAGGAAATAGCATGTTGTGTTGAGGAAATTCCTTTTTTTCCATTTCCTTCTCAGTATAATATTTGGTTGTGGATCATTTAAAATGTATAATTTATTTTAATATAATTGGGAAGCTAAATTCAAATTCATTAATATATTAATATGATTTGTTTTTTTATTAATAATAAGTTATTCTTTTCATTTGAAAATGTAATAGTACATCAAAATTTCAATGTTTACTAATGTAGTAAAGTTGAGAGGCTTTATTTTTCAGTGGATATAGCAGACCTGTAAATTCATAGGATGTCAAAAATCTAGTCAGCCTTGAAGTTGAGCTCCTCAAAGAAAACGAATTTCTTTAAATATGTTTATGGCAGGCTGGCATTGCTAGCTTCGCTCCGCAAACTATCCTGGAGGACTGGAGGAGATAGGGTAGGTCGAACTTGGAAGTAGCTCAACCACAGTGGAATAGGGGTATAAGAAAAAGCTTGTTTCTATTCATGCAATATGGTCGGAGCCATGGAAGCATGGAATTCCAGCATAGACTTGATACAACAAAGAAAACAAAAGGTGGAACTTGGGAGCTGCAGGATTGACTTGATACAACAAAGAAAACACAGGGTGTGAGGCTGGGAGCCGTAGATGGTAGGATTAACTTGATACAACAAAGAAAACACAGGTCTATAGGTAGGGGCCACGGGCAGGAGCAACAACCTGCAACATTACAAGAAGTTTATGGATTGTGGATTTTGTCTGAAATGCCAAATTCGCGTGGGCATATTAACATAATATATTATACATTGAATACTCAATTAACTCACGGAGTCAGCATTCACGAATTGGTATGTGATAACTTGTAACTTGGTAAGCCCGCTAGCAACAACACGTATGAGCCACCTTCCAGGTTTAATAATTTTGTTGATGCCATTAAATGTGTTAAACACGTAAGCGCTCGCTACAAACACGAGAACTTCGAAGCGTTCAAGCCATGGGCTACTCAGTGTAAGCCCGTCCACGTAAGTTGCTCAATGATATTATTAGAGGCCCAATGGTCCATGATCCATGGATGATCGAACACGTGGATATTGGAGAGTAAGCGAGTCCCACTCCCAAGTCACCTAGCTAGTAGCCGCATTCCCAATTTCCCACTAAAAATTGTTGATGGGTGAAATTTGAAGCTACCCTTCTGTTGCAATTTTAAACAGTAGTGGTTAATTTAATTATTGAAGGGCTTACCATGAAATTAAATTTTTTTTGCATGGTGAAATTTGAAGTGGCCTTCTATGACGTGTGGGTAAAATTTGAAGTGGCCTGAAGGCTTCAAATTTGAAGCCTGGTGGGGACACTCGTGTCCCGTGTCCTCGTGTCGGGTGACTTAGATGAATACATTGTAGAAAGGGGGGAGTTTTAATTTTTTCAATTTTTGGTTTGATTATGAAGTTTTGAGTTTTTTGAAAAGGGTTTCATTTTGAGGTGTGAATTTAATTACAAATTGGGTTATTCCCAATTTGATCAATATTACAAAACTAGGTTAAACAATAAAAAAATAGTAATTGGGATTAAAAAATCACAAAAAAATTGTTTGGGTGAATAAATTACCTGACTAGATGAGAATGCACCGGTGAATTTGTCTCCTCTCCAGCTAAATCGAGCAACACGGATAGTTGAGTGGGCCACAAAGCGTCCTCGTCCAGGGTCAATTTCGCCTCTATTCGCGTTTCTGATGCGTGAGTGTCGCGGGTGGTCGGCAATCGGCCGACTGTGTTTTTAAATTCATTTTTAGTTTTACATATCGCGTACGCGATTTGTAAATACATAACGCGTACGCGTTTTTTAACTACATAACGCGTACGCGTTATTGTTACCTAGCCTACATGTCCAATGACATGTTAGGCTCGGGTCTTACCATGGCAGGTGGTAAATATCATAAACGCGTTATGTTTTAGGTATCAGGAACGAGATTTGAAAAAAGTAGCATTGCATCTAAAGTGACCCTCATCTTCTTGCACACACCCATTTGCTATGTAAATTTTCAATTTATGAGAAAAAAAATATGTAGAGGTGTAGGCAACAGACAAATCTTTTGCGGAGCTATTTTTCCAAAATTTTAAAAGTTAATTTTATATTTTTTTTAAATTACCGAAGTCAGTGAAGCCATAAAAGGACATGGTCAAGTTTTAATCCACCATATCATGGTCTAAAAATAATCAAAATTCATTTTTTTTTTTTTAGGTTGTAGGTATTTTCGTGCTCTTATGTGGGTTCTTTTCTGTTTTCGAAATAGGTAAGCCAATCAAAAGTTATAGGCCAAATAAATGACCTATGTTTTTTACAAATTTGACATGAGTGCAGTTTAAAATGAATTAAAAATAGAGAACAACAATAGATCTATTAAAAAATTATATATTTGGAATATCCACACAGAGCTCAACAAGTGTGTGCAATTTCATCTACAGTGCAATCGTGGAGCTTATGCAAAACTAGCTGTGAAAAATAGGAAGTTGCAGTGTTTGATGTTTTTTGCTATAAATCAGGGATAAATCAGATCAAGCCTAAAGGTGCAATCCGAAGCTAATTCCAAGCCTACAAGGATGCCAAAAACAATTTGAATTCAAACACATGCGCATGCAACTACGCACATGTGCAAACACGAGCACGCTTGATTGAAAGCGCGCACGCGCTATTGTATGCCTTTCTATGGTTTATTTAATTTCCTTTTTCAAGGTGATACATGAAGTTGATGAAGAAGATGACAATGATGGAGATGTTGATGAGGAAGGGGGAGATGACAATGATGTTGAAGATGTTGATGATGATGCTGATGATAATGAGATGATGGTGATGGTGATGATGATGATGATGACAATGGTGATGAAGATGACAATGAGGATGATGGTGATGATGATGAGATGATGGTGATGGTGATGATGATGATGGAAATGGTGATGAATATGACGATGAGGATGACGGTGATGATGATGATGATGGTGATGATGGTGATGAGGATGATGGTGACGAGGATGATAATCATGATGGTGATGAAGATGATGATGTTCATGATGAATATGATGATGATGATCATCATCATCATCTTCATCACCATCACCATCATCACCAACATCTTCATCATCATTGTCATCTCCCCCTTCCTCATCAACATCTCCACCATCGTCATCTTCTTCTTCATCATCATCATATTCATCACCATCCTCATCAAAATCAACATCATCTCCATCATCATCATATTCTTCATCCTCATCACCATCATCATCATCATCTTCGTCATCATCAACTTCGTCATCATCATCATTGTCATCATCAACACCATCATCATCATCGTACTTCTTCCTCATCTTCATCAACATCTAGGTCATCATCTTCATCATCAACGTCATCATCATCATCATCCTCATCATCAACATTGATGGCGATGATGATAAAGATGATGATGACAATGTTGATGATGAGTACGATGATCATCAACATTATCATCATGTTCATCATCACACTCGTATTCATCACCATCCACCATCATCATCATCATCATCATCTTCGTCATCACCCTCTTCCTCATCATCATCATCAACAACATCTTCGTCATCATCATCATCATCATCAACAACAACATCTTCATCGTCGTCATCATCATCATCATCAAATGATGACGATACGAAGATGATGACGATGATGACAAAGAAGATGGAGATGACGAGTATGATGAGGATGATGAAGATGACGATTATGATGATGAAGACAATGATCATCGTGACCATGATCATATGATGATGATGATGATGGTGAGGATGATGAAGATGGCGATGATGATGATGACGATCATATTCATCATCATCATCATCATACTCATATTCATCATCAGCCACCACCACCATCATCATTATCCTTGTCCTCACAATGATGATGATGATGAAAATGATGATGATGATGGTGATGATGATGATCATGTTGTTGATGATGATGAAGATGATGATGATGATGAGAATGATGTGCTGCATATTCGTCATCTTCATCATCATCATCATCTCCATTAGTCATCATCATCATCACCATCTTCATCATCGTCGTCGTCATCATCATCATCATCATCATCATAAGGATGATGGTGACGATGAGTATGATGAGGATGATGAAGATGACTATTATGATGACTATCATCATCATATGACCATCATCTTTATCATCATCCACATCCTCACAATGATGATGAGGAGGAGGAGGCGGAAGTTGATGATGTGCTGCATATTCCTCATCATCATCATCACCGTCATCATCATCATATCCAAATCAATCATCATCATCATCATACTCATATTCATCATCATCCACCACCACCATCATCATCATCATATCCTCACGACGAAGACGATAATGATGTCTTGCATATTCGTCATCATCTCCAACAACATCTTCATCATCATCATCATCGTCGTCGTCATCATAATCCTCATGATCGTCCTAACAATTATGATGATGACGATGATGATAATCATGTTGTGGATCATGTTGTGGATGATGATGATGTGTTTCATATTCGCCATCATCTTCATCATCATCATCACCATCATCTCCATTAGTCGTCATCGTCATCATCAACATCATCATCATCATCATCATCATCATGACGATGATGATGATGATGATGATGATGATGATGACGATGAAGATGGTGATGATGATGATGACGATGAAGATGGTGATGATGATGATGATGACTATTGGAGATGATGATGATATTGATGATGAAGATGATGACGAATATGCTGCACATCATCCTCATCCTCATCATCATCTTCATGATGATGATGACGACGACGATGATGATGAAGATGGCTATGACGAGTATGATGAGGATGATGAAGATGCTAATTATGATGACGAAGACACTGATCATCGTGACCATGATCATATGATGATGATGGTGATGGGGAGGATGATGAAGATGGCGATGATGATGACTAATGAAGATGACGATGATGGTGATATGTTGTATATTTGCCATCATCTTCATAATCAACATCATAATCATCATCATCATCATCATCATCATCTCCATTAGTCACCATCATCATCATCATCACCATTATCATCATCA
Organism: Larix kaempferi; assembly: GCA_027924585.1. Classification (NCBI taxonomy): domain Eukaryota; kingdom Viridiplantae; phylum Streptophyta; class Pinopsida; order Pinales; family Pinaceae; genus Larix; species Larix kaempferi. Next base: position 1,558,614 of record BSBM01000691.1, on the reverse strand, counting down.
TCACCATCTTCATCATCTTCATCATCATCATCATCATCATCATCATGACGAAGATGATGATGATGATGATGATGATGACAATGATGACGATGAAGATGGTGATGATGATGATGATGACTATTGGAGATGATGATGATGTTGATGACGAATATGCTGCACACCATCCTCATCCTCATCATCAACTTCATGATGATGGTGATGGTGAGGATGATGAAGATGGCGATGATGATGACTAATAAAGATGATGACGACGAATATGATGATTTTGATGATGATGATCATATTCATCATCATCATCATCATCATCATCATCGTACTCATATTCATCATCATCCACCACCATCATCATCATCATCATCACCATCCTCGTCCTCACAATGATGATGATGATGAAGATGATGACGATGATGATGGTGATGATCATGATCATGTTGTTGATGATGATGAAGATGATGTTGATGATTAGGATGATGTGCTACATCTTCATCATCATCTTCATCATCAACATCATCATCATCATCATCATCTCCATTAGTCATCATCTTCATCATCATCGTCATCATCATCATCATCCGCATGCTCTTCCTCACAATGATGATGATGACGACGATGATGAAGATGATGATGATGATCATGCTATGGATCATGGTGTGGATGATGATGATGATGTGCTATGGATCATGTTGTGGAAATTGGGAACTGTTTTTTTTTAATAGAGGTGCGTGCGCGCCACTGTTGCGCACACACTCCAGGAACGTGTACGTGCCATATATGTGCACGCGCCTCGGTTCGGTACCAAACCTAGCAGCGCGTGCGCGCTTCCTTAGGTGCATGCATGCCATTTTTTTTTCCTGCTAGCACGCCCCCATTGCAACAAAAATGGGGACCATCTTCGTGTGCTCGCCCGGATATTAAAAATTTAATGGAAAAAAATGGATTCCTAGGACATCTACTGAAAATAGGTTTAAAAAATAGGAAATATGTATTGGGAGGGTGATTCAAAAAAATGATTCTTTAAGATATTCCTCCATATCTATTGAAATTAGGGATATTCTTTAATATCATATGATCACATGTGTTATGGCATAGGTTCAAAGAGTGAAGCCCCCACGATTTTTACTTGCAAAATATTATAGAAAATGCCATCTTGTTATAACCCACAATATATCATATCACATGATCCTATGCATTTTAGAGGCATTGACTAAACTTGTGATACTGAAGAATATAATAAGAAATGGGTAACCTTATATGGGGTTTGTCTTTCTCTAAGGAATGCTTTGAATTATTTATGTTTTAAATGTTGGATTTATTTTATAAATTCTTCTTGTACACGCCAAAGAAAGGAATTCCTCCTTCAATTTGATAAGGACGGTAGATCCAACCCAACTTTAATGAACCCTCCTTCCTAGAATATGTTTATCGCTTCTTAGCTCTCGATTAAGATCTAGAATTGGAATTGTTATCGATCAAATTAGCACTTCTTCGTCCATGATCACATCGCCTTGTTGATCACACAAAAGGACACTATGGATGGAAGAGCTTAGTTTACCTTGGATGATTTAGATATGAATCTTTACTCCTCGAGCTTAAAACTTATTTTTTTTACTTATTTCACCATAAAACCGTGACTCCTATACTAGACATGTTGCGAGTCACTCGCGGGTCTCCATATCAAGACAACTTACAGGAATCAATTAAAAATTTGTACTCACGAGTCGTTGATCCCATAAGCTACGAGTTAATCGCTAGTTTCTATGTTCAATAGTCGCACATGACTTAAGGAAACTTGAAAAATATATTAAAAACACAAATTGGGATTAGTTGAGTCAGTTGTTCTAACCTTCCTCAGCTTCCCAACTCAACTACCTTTCGAACTAATCCTCCTTGCCTTGCTATAAATACAAGGGGAAGGAATGACAAAGAGAACACCAATTGAAGAGTTATTGTTATGCTAGAGAAATCCTAAGTCAAGAGAGGAGCAGGAGCCCAGGTCTTGGTTACAAAGGTGCCTCATACAGAAGTCAGGTGTAACTTGTACTTGCTTCATTTATTGATTAATAAGAGTGGACATTCTTCCTTTCCCAACATAATCTTTGTCATATGTTGCATATTTGATTATTAATTGATATTTCATGCTATTATAGATATCAATTTGTTTTTATATAATCAAATAGGTTTGAGGAAGTTCTAGGGCATTTTTTGCAGGTTGGCACATTGAGGAGCAAGGAGGAGAAAGCTAGGATCAAACTTCGGAATAAGGTACATGTATTTCTAACCTCTAACTTCTTTGCTTAAGAATATGTGTATGTGGCAGAACTTTATATGTCCATCTTATACCCTTGTATGTTGATAGTCTCCATCCCCTACTATAAGGTAAAATCCCTAACAGAACGAGAGACTCCACTGGGGACACCTTCTTGTTTTTATGCTTGAGGGTATCTGGTTTCTTCCGTTTCATAACCTTTCAAGTTTTTTTTTAGGCCTTTAGGGTTTATTTTTAGATCCCTTTGTGTTGGCTCAGTCTCATCTGGTTTACAGAGTTTTCTTCTCTCTTTTTTGCAGTACCTAATCACGTGTTTCTTGTATATACAAGTGTGCACTTTCTATTGTACCCATGAGTTGCAGGTTTTGCTACCTGCGCACATTCGGTTGTACTCGCGAGCTTTTGGCTTATACAATTGTAAGTTTACCTTTAATAGGTTTGAACCTCGCTTTAGGGTTTGATATTGGGTCTTTAGGTCTGATTTTATATTTTTCTTTGTACCCTGGCATCTGTTTGACACTCCTGTGTCACTTCTGGGTCTATACATAGCCTTTCTAGAAGCCTTTATGATGTTCTTGGTTTGATTTCATTTGATTTTAGTTTCCAGTCTTTCTTTTTAAGGATTCTTTGAAACCTACCCGTGACTTGTATTTAGATAGGGTCGTGCACTTTTTTCCCTAGCCGCATGTTTCTCTTATACACACCCTCGGGTGAACCATGAGTTGTCACATACAACAACCACGAGTATTTCCTATGTTTGACCTTTTTTATTAGGGTTTAGTCTTAGTGGGGTTTTTCTTTGGTTTTGAAAGTCTTTGTTAGCTTGGATACCCCTTGGAAATTGTTTCAAGGTGATTTGAGTCTGTTTTGGAACCTCTTTGATGGTTTTTCTTTGAGTCGTTGTGTTTGTAGAGTTTTCCCTAGCCTGCTTGTCCATCTTCTGTTTGGCGGATGCTTCTTTCTTTTGTTTTCTGCTGCTCAGGAGCAGTTTGGTTTTGCACAAAGATCTTTCTATGTTTCCGTCTTATGCATCAGTTTTTCTTTTTGGCATCTTGTTCCAAAACCTGAGTTACTTTTGTGAAGCAACTTTCTTGGGTTAAGTCTTTGTCCATCTTGCTTTAGGTTTGTTTGTTTTAATTCTTGGGCTATCTTTCTTTATTCACACAATGTGATAAGTTTTGTCAGTTCATCTTTTCATTTGCATTTATTTTGTAGATAGAGAGAAGATCAATTTAAAAAACAAAGGAACTTATTTTAGAATATTTATCATTTTATTTTTTGAAGTAGGGTAGTTTCATTGCTATTAACTTTGAAAGAAAAAACAAAACAAAAAGAAACTTTGTATGCTTAGTTTACTTAGATTTTTTGTTTTGGAAGAACAAACGAAAAGAAAAAAAATTATGAAATTTCATTATTTGATATGCACTTTGCTTACAGTCATAACCATGCCACACACTACACTATACCTTGAGTAAGTAACAACCCATAAAAAGAACCTAATTTAAAATTTATTAGCAGCATTTCTTTTTTAGGGTTACACAACATTAACTAACTTAGGTAAGGATTTCAGATTAGATCACATTTAACTTTCTGAGATCATTGAAACTCTCAAATCGTAGTGCGAACTATTATCTAGGTAAATCCACTCTTATCAAAGTATTATGGGAAGCTGGACACATAAACCAGAGTTAAGCACGAGTTTGTGTGAGAGTGGAATTGTTGGGGATACCCCCCCACTTTCCTTTCAAAGCATACACTAGGGATGATTTGCGTACGGGGGTCCACTAGTACTTCAAGTACTCTTGGATTTCAAGCTTAGCTACCTTGCCCATGCGTTTTGGCTGGACTTGCAAATGTCCCCCAGATATTTTTGTATTTCTGGTAGCCTTAGTATCTTGAACTTAGGGATCTACACAAGTATAGTGGAAGGCTATTTCCACTGCACCTAGGACAGACATGGAAGGTAAAACTCTATAGTAATCCCGGGAGGGCGGTTTGGTGATTCAAATGCTTGCACCCAAAGGACATGGACTAGATGTCATATAACTGACCTTCGATATTCTACTAGTTCGTTTAGGGCCCTCATCATCCCATACTGAATTTTGAGAGTATTATCTTCGTTTTCCTGGTTTTGATTACTATAGGACATTTTTAGTGGTATGTTGTTTGCTCCTTAGTCGATTAGTGGCCACTAGGTTTTTACACTTAGTTTATTTTTAATATAATTGTGCAGGACCAACCTCTCTATAGGTCAGGAAGGTTACAAAACCTTCCCCCACCAACCGTGGAGCCTCCACCGCCAGCTCGACAACGGAGGACTGATTTCTGTGGTTCATACGAACTTATGGGTATAACGGAACCACCCAGAGAACCACACCTTATAACTGATTATCAATAGGTTCATAACACTATTGAGGTTGAAGACATAACTTCTCAAGAGTTTAGCACACCTTACAACCCTCATTTGACAGGACCTAATGATCCATTACTTGTAAGTGTAGATTCTCTAGGTCAAACGGAGTTTAGTTCATATTGATTTACACCTGGTTTTTGCATGGCTAATTCAGGAGATGAGTCAGGATTTCCCCGTACTCCTACTGCAGCCATTGCATCGATAGTTTTCTCTCCTTATCTTAAAAAAAAATCAGTACCTAGATCTTTGTAGGTTGCCTTTGCTTCGAGCCCTCCGTTTAGTTTCAATACTGGTTCCTTAGGTATGTCTAGCTCTTCAGCTTCGACATCAGTTATTCCTTTTGGTTCCAATGTTCAATCGTCCAATATCCCTTTCACAGGGATACCTTCAGTACTGTTTACATCATCTCCTTTTATACAACAATCTCAGGGTAATCCGCAGTCTGCTCCTTACTGTCATGGTTTTCCTTGGTATGGAGGACACATAGATCCTTCTACACCTTTTATAGGTTCGATGCCCACTTCATCCACACCCTTTGTGGGCTCTATTCATGTTTCATCTGTTACATTTATGTCTTGGTTTAACCCCAACATAGGTCCTGGTATGCATTCATTGAATGTACAAATGTCTCATGTACCTGTAGGGAGTATCCCCTTTTCACTGTTTGGTGGAGGGGGTGGTAACCTGTTTAACCCTCATTACGGAGGGGCTAACAACCAACCATAATGGATGAACACCCATGGAAGTAATCCTTTGCCTTACGTTTGGAGAAACTTCAATAATTCTTTTACTTCACAACCGATGGTTGGGGGAAACCCCAACAAGAAGTATACGAGCTAGGTTTCAAGTGGTTCCCCCTACTGAACTCCTGCTTATCAAATTCCATTGGCAAGACCTCGTTTTCCCCTTCTGGAAACTCTAAACTTGTAAGATCTTTCAAAACTGACAAATGATCCCGGGCGACACCATCCCGCATGGCCACTTGTTGGGCTTGGCCCAAGTAAAGCATTTTTGACAAGACAGTATTGGAACTGCGAAGTTCAGCGCAGTTCAGTTGAAGACTTTTTGGAAAAGATAGTTTTGGGATCTGTGAAGTTGAGCGTAGCGCAACATCAGAAGAGTAAGGAAGCCATTGCTGCGAAGAGATAGCACTACGAATATCCTCATCAGCGGGGATCTAGTGAGGAAGAATGTTGGAAGGAAAATGGTACATATTCCGCTAAGACCATCGGTGGTCTATTTTTGATTAAGATACTCCATAATTACCAAGCAGGCGAGTAAGGAGTATCGTGGAAGGAAAGCGATCGGTCACATGAGCAGAGGAAGCACGATGTGAATCAGTTGCACAAGGTCGTTAGAGAAGGAACAACTGGGTGAAAGTGACAGTCGACATGCGGTCAACAAGGAAGGTTGAAAGTGACGCGACCACGAGTAGAGGATGGCCATGGTATAGGAGTCACTATCAAAGCCTAATAGTCCAGTTAGGGGAAAACTGCGATAGTTTTAAGAAACCTTAGGGTTTTTTCCTATGCATTGTAAATACATGACCTACGGGCATGATCTATAAAAGGGGCACATTTTGTAAGGGAAAGGGTTGAATAATCTCTAGTAGTGAGTGATCTTCATTGTAAAGGATATGCAAGCTATGTGCATGGAGACCTATCGAGAGAGAAGAGAGTTTGCAGCTAAGTGCGCATACTGGAACTGTTGTACCCTTCCCAAGATAATATAGAAACAGTTCCTGTGGACATAGCTCCCATCCTAGGGGTGAACCATGTTAAATTATGTGTTGTGTGAGTGTCTATGTGCTTGAATCTATATATTTGCTTACAATGAATGCTTAAGATCTTGTTTATCAGTTTATATGTTCTTACTTTTATATGTATTCACCATAAGGAATGAAGGTGGGAATAATATGTTAAGTATCACATATGTGGATGAATGTTAGATGCATAAGTATTTTAGAGTCTGAATAAATGCATAAGCGGATTGAGCAAACACTTAAGTAAGTGGAGTTCGTCCTATGCGACTCCTTCGAGCGTAGCACCGGAAGTGTGCAGTGATATTGTTGTTTGTTAAAGTGTATAAGGTTGCAAGATTCTGTCCTGGTGCTTGGTGAATGCACCTTTTTATGTTAAGTAAAATATATTAAGCTACACAAGTTTGCAAGAGGAAGCGCAGTCTCTGTGGCGCTATCCTATCATTGAGAAACCATCCGACATCGCACAATCCTTGGATGCGTGATAGTCTAAGTAGTGTTAGTTGCGAAGAGGTGGAACTTTGTGCAGTCCGAAGTCTGCAACGCAAGCCCTCTAGCGTGATGCTTGCCAGATCTATTTAAAAACTCATCACCTGGTTGTGGAAACCTGATTCTGCAGCTCCCCCATAACTTTGCCTCGAGTGAGACCTCAGTTTGCTTGCAAATTGTTTCTGAAAGGGCCGGTGAAAAGGGGTTTTGTCAATTCCTTGAACCACAAAGAACCTGGGTTTGTATAGAAAACCTCAAGACAGTTATAGTAGACCAACAAATGGTTCTGTTTTCGCATTGAGAATCGGTGATGACTTGCCGTGCTTGAAATAGTGATGTGATCGGAAGAAGAGGTTTCATTGATTGCAGAATATTGGCACCTAGACAAGAAAGAGATTGGGCCTGGTGTGACAAGACAGAAAGAGACTTCGCAAGGAAATAAAATAGACATCCACGTCTGTTCGATGTAGCATGGTTGAATAAATACCTGTGGAAATATATTCACGAGATTTTCTGGGCATCCTTTGGAAACAAGTTGCACGAGTGGATATCGAGGCTCGCAGAGCGAAAGAACTGTTTCTAGCTAGAATTACCTACCGAGTGGACTCCAGAGCTCACTGAGAGGCTCAAAGCAATAGATAGTCCACTTTCTCGAGTAGTCGATTTTTGGTTGACAACATACTAGAAGGCTTCGTGACAGAGTTCATTGTGGACACCCTGAAGTCCTATGGCGTAGCCGAAGTAGAGTTTTTCAAAGGTTTCAGAGGTAAGTACGTCAACAATCTGAGTTTATATATTAAAATGATTTTAGCCAAGAAAGGCATTTTAAGAATGTAGTAAAATTCCTAGAAGCTTTTGAATTTGTAATGGTCAATAGCATCTATAGTGATTCTAATGAAGAAACCCATAGTTTGAGAAGTGTAAAGAGATACAAGTTTAATACCGAGAAGAGAGGAATCCACGTAGAAACTGAGTTCCAAGCCCAACCTAATAGCCAGACCGCACCTCCATCAGCTACCTATCAGCCTCAAACATCGCAGAATCCGCTGGTTGTGAACACTGCGTGTCCTATTTCTCAGAACCCTCCAGTTGCTAATGATCCTAATCCTCAAAGCGTCAATACCAATAACATCACATGAATAGGAACTCGGACCATTCCAACTCACACCATTCCAACTCATACCATTCTAACTTAGACCATTCCGAATCCGACTATCCCATCTCAGAATATTCCAATTCAGAACATTCCACGCAGTACTTTCCCTAACACCACTCAGTTTTCTGTGCAAAACATTATACCACCTAGAAGAAGAATGATTGATGATATGAAGTTGTCGATATTCAAAGGAATGGGTCTAGAGGACCCTTAGCAAAACTGGTTTCTATGTGAAGCCGTATGGAGTGTCAAACAAGTTCAGGACGATGCTGTGAAGCAAATGCAGCTCGTCACAACATTTAGAGACAGAGCCTTGAATTGGTTCATGAAATACTCTCAAGGACATCAGAGAACCTTAGTGGACATTAAGGCTGCACTATTGAATGAGTTCAAGAAACCAAATTCAGAATCCCAATGTATACCAGAATTAGAGGAAATCAAGCAAAAACCTAATGAGACAGTCTGGGAATTTGACCAGAAGTTTAAGATGTTGTTAGACCAAGTCAGTTTTGTCATAGCTCCACAACAGCACTAGGAATGGTTTATAGTCGCGTTGTCGCCCCACATCATATTGCCACTGATGCAATAGAAAGTGGCTTCGCAGGAAGAGGCCTTGGATATTGCGATGAAATTAGAGGCTTCATCGATAGGTGAGACTAGCACTAGAATGTCCCAGATCTAGTCACAGCTAGCTACCTTGACATTACAGTTGCAGGACATGAACAAGGGGAAAGAACAAAGACAATAAGTCTAGTGTATAGGATGTAAAGGAGAAGAGCACACTAGATAGCACTGCCCTTTGTTTCAAGACTACATTAACAGTGGAGCACCAAATCCATTGAATCAGAACCAAGCACCAGGGTGTGAAATCTGTAGAACTAGAGGACACCAACCATAAGACTGCTACCTAATTCAAAAGTATGTGCACACACCTAAGAATTTATACTGCAACTTCTGTAAATCACTTGGACATGATCAATCCAACTGTAGAGCATATCAGCTCATGATGGAGAGAAAGTGAGATCTAGAACATATGTCGGGTGGTGGAGTATAGAGAGTCCAAGAAGAAACTCCGTAGAAACAAGAGAACATGCAGTATGATCAAGGTGCATACAGAGGCCATGGAGGATTCTGTGAAAGAGGAAGAAATACTGGTCTGGGACAAGGAAGAGGAAGAGGCCACATGATCTGCTATAACTGTGGCCAGCCAGGTCCCTTATCTAGAGATTGTACCAATCCATGTACTACCTATAATTACTGTAAATCTTTTGATCATGTTATTGAGGACTGCCCAGTGTTAGCGACAAAAATGCAGAAGAGAAAGAAAGACGCACCTAACCCAAACATTTAGTTGATCGCAACAGAGAGAAGGGCTGCGGATCCAATTATCAATGCAGTGACACGAAGTAGTGCTATCACAGGAAGAGATAGGTAAGCAGAAGCTTCGACTTCTGGAGATTTTGAAACTAGGCAGACCCCTATGGAAACGATCTAGATCAGAAAGGCTAGCGGGAAGACACCTGCTTTCAACCTAGAGAAAAACAAAGAAGTCTTTGAAGAGGCGCAGGACATCTTCAAAGAGACAATGTAACATCCCCTCCCGTGGACCCAATTCTAGGAAGGGAACATGATTATGAAATGGGGGCTTTTACATAAACTCATCCCATTCATTAGATTCATACAATAAAATCAAAAGTGTGCAGATTCAAACTAAGCAAATATGCACAGTGGAATAACATCATCCACACACACATTTCATGCACATCCAACATATCAAAATAATCATCGAATTAATCATTGTAGAACTAAATACACATAAGAATATACTCATCTTCATTGTGCAATTGTCCCAAGCAACTAGTTATGTCGCTGCAATGTTCCACCCAACCATAGGCCAGTTGTGTTCATCAATCTCTCAACACAACTGCCACCCCCGAGTTGGGCATGATTTCTACAAGGAAAAGGGGACATTCAAGGTTAGGTACAACCAAACAAACATTGCATCTAATCCAAGCCAGTCCACAACTGGGTTTATCAGGCTAAAGCTGAACCTTGGATGCTTGCACTCAAACTCATGCCAAAAGAATGGATACCCATCTCAACCCCAACATTCTCTTACACATAGAAAACTCAAAAACTGGTCATGGATACACATTTCCAACAAAGGGATTTACAAACAGGATGGCCATGGGTTTTCCCCAAATCGTGGCTAACCCAAAACGAACTGTGGGAAGGGAAATTCGTCCCCAAGAAGAAACCCAATTTCTCCCACAAGTTATGACCATTTCGAATGGACAGAATGGCCTCATTGAAAGCCCAAAATGATCTTTTCTCTTCCACATTGGTAACCAAAACAAAAATGCGCTTCCCAGCTTGAAAGATGAAGGAAAACACAGGAAATCCATTGAGAAAAACGCCCAGGTAGCTCCCAACTCGTGGGAGAGAAAAACTCCTTTATGGGTAATGGCTTGGGGAGCAATTCATGGCTCTTTTCTTTCCCAAGAAAAAAAAATAATTTTCCATGAAGGGTGGCTTTCCCATACTCGAATTTGTATAGCCATACCTCCCATTCCCTAAGGCATTAACTACCTCAACCAACTCCTGGGAGAAATGAATGATTGGGTACAAAAGTCAACATGGGTAGTTGAGGGCTCATGGGCTCTCTCAATGAGATTTGGATTGACTTGATTGGCTCAAGGGTTTGAATGTTTTCCCTCCCAATTCCTTGTACAATCATGCCCCCATCTCTTATTGCATTGCATAGCTAGTTGTGGGTATTTTATTAAAATGCATATTTACATGATATTTGAAATTCCATTGTGCCTAACTAGCACATAAAACATATGCATCACTAAATCGATGGCGGGGCCTTGGCCTTGAGATCCTCACCATGATTTTATAACAATATTACATCATTTACAATTTTAATGCAATAGGGTCACGATGGGGACGTTACAGAAAGCACCTATATCACCAAGAATCCCGTTACATAGTGACATAGTGCATATGGAAGATATGCTAGTAGCGTACGATAAAACATGCACTGTACCAGACACAAGCACCTCTCTTGCGAAATTCCTACGGAGCTGCATGAAATTATTGAAAAGCACAGATTCTCTAGTGGAATTCGAAAAATTGTTGAGCCAGTACGAACCACACAGTGAGAAGGAGACTGCTACGAGCATAATTCATCACATCAAGAGCCATAAAAGAACAGGAAGAGCAACTAGGATCAATGCATAGATAGGAGATTACAAGATGGATGAAATCATCCTTGAATTAGGGTCAGAGGTAAATGTCTTGAATAAGAAGACATGGCATCAAATGGGGAGACCAAAGTTTTAAGGGCCACCCATACAGTTGAGGTTAGCAGATCAGATGAAAGTCATACATTTTTGGAGGTTAGCCAATATTATTGTTGACATCAATGGAGTGCAAAGTCATGCAGATTTTGAAGTTATTGAAATTGTGGATGATAGTCAGCCTTATCCAACACTATTGGGTGTAGACTGGGAAATGGATAACCTCTCCATCATAAACTTGAAGACTAAGAAGATGACCTTTGAAGGACAGCATATCAAGGTCATCGCACCATTGGACCCTTCAGACAGAGAAATATACAGTGAGTTGATTCAGGAAGCATCCATAGCACAGGATCTTGATCGCATTTACAAGATGACTGCGAGTCAAGACGACTACAATAATCCTATGGCGGATGGAACACTCAGTTGGTTATGCGATAGTTCTTGCATCTCCGACTCCGACGTAGGACTGGAAAAATGACAAACCATAATGCATGAAGTATCTCCTAGAAGATGCGCATAGATCACAAAGTTGCTGCACTGGATTGGAAGAGAGGTAAGTCCAATCCCCAACTATGATGGTTCGACTAATGTTTATTCATTTATTCAAGAATATACTATATTAGTTGCAGCTGAACACCACATACCAGTGTTAGACATGGAACTGCGCGAGACACCTGCTAGATGGTGGGCTGCGCATAAGCAGACATTAACTACATGGGATCAATGCAGGCATATGATGCAAATCATATTCATGGAAACCACTGTGCTGACCATGGTAAAGTACAATGGATAGACAAGTCCAAGGGATCACGTAGAGATCTGTTTGGAAGCATGGATAAAGAGACCATAGACAGAATGGGTTCATCTATTTGTGCACACATTAGACTGGATTGCAAAGAATTGGTATCTAGACACGAAGTTGCATAGAGGAACCACATATTGGGCTATGTTTACTGCGAAATTCTAGAAAACTTTCAGTTTTGAAGATGAGAGTCCAAGTATAAACGAAGCTTTGCAGATTATTAAGGAAAGCATATTCAAAGCAGAGTGCCCAAGCATAAACGAGGCATTGGAGGAACTCAAAGAGAGAGTGTTTGATGACATAAAAGTACCTATGAACCTATAGCCAAAATGGGCAAGAAAGATAAAACATGCGTTTGAATGCTATAACCATGCTAAAAATGAAGAAGAACAAGAAGAAAGCGATGAGGAGGATCCACACAACGTCAATATACCTGAGTCAGAGGGTGCACATGATGTAGAGGGACCTCCACTGGAAATTCCATACATGAGTGGACCTGTGAAGATAAGAAAAGTGAACATTGGCACAAGTGAAGAACCGAAGTTTGCATCAATTGGAGATTACTGGGATGATGCCATGGTTGCACAGATCGCAGACCTTCTACATGAATATCAAGATTTATTTCCAACCAATTTTACTGAAACGAAGAGTATTTGGGCAACTTGGGGGTTATGAAGATACCTCTCAAGCCAGGCACGAAGCCTGTTAAGCAAAGGCCCTATAGACTAAATCCTAGATATAAAGAAATAGTAGGGGCAGAACTTGATAAGATGATCGATGAGGGGATCATTGAGCCCGTTGAAGAATCAAAGTGGATAAGCCTGATGGTTATCAAAGACAAGAAGACTAAGGGTGAGATCAAGATCTACATAGATCTCAAGAAGTTGAATGATGCTTCGCTGTGTGACCCATTTCCTACTCCTTTTACAGATGAAGTGCTAGATAATGTTGGAGGAAATGAGGCGTACTCATTCATTGATGGATTCTCTGGATATCATTAGATCAAGATTGATCCCGCAGATAGACATAAGAAAAATTTTTCTACTGAATGGGGTTCATTTCAGTACATTGTTATTCCCTTTGGCTTGAAAAATGCGCCTGCCATCTTTTCCAGAGTTGTTGTTGCCTCATTTAAAGACTTTATGCATAAATTTTTGGAAACATATTTTGATGATTTGACTGTCTTTGGTTTGCTGAAAAACCACTATGAAAACCTGAGAATGATGTTAGCTAAGTGCAGGAAACATCAAATTTCATTGAATTTAAAGAAGTGTGTTTTTTTGTGTACCCTATGGTATCCTCTTATGACACATTGTGTGCAAACAAGGTCTAATGGTTGATCCTGCGAAGATCATAGTAATTGTGAACTTACCTGCACCAAACTTAGTGAAGCAGCTTCGCACCACGTTGGGGTATATGGGGTATTACAGAAAGTTCATTAAGGGTTATGTGCAGATAACTGCGCCAATGGAGAAACTGCTTAAGAAAGAAGCGCAGTTTATATGGAATGCAGAATGTGAGAAGGGATTGGACATGCTAAAAGAGAAAATGGTAACTGTGCCTATCCTATTTTTTCTAGATTGGGAGAATTCATTCCATGTACATGTTGATGCTTCATGTATAGAATTGGGTATTGTGCTTGCTCAACCAGGAGAAGGGGGCATTGATCACCCCATTGCATTTTCAAGCAGGAAGCTCTCATCCACCGAAAAGGACTATATGACCACTGAAAGAGAGGGTCTAGATATGGTGTACGCACTCTAGAAATTCAGGCACTATTTGCTGGGTGCACACTTCTCCATGTACACTGACCAGTCAGCATTAAAATATTTGGTCAATAAGCCAGCGTTAGGGGAAGAATCTGCAGATGGTTGTTACTCTTCCAAGAGTATGACTTTGAAATTGTAGTTAAGTCAGGCAGATTGAACTTAGGACCTGACCATCTCTCAAGGATTGAGTCAGGAGAGGAACCCACCAATCTTGAAGATAGTCTTCCTGACGTGTAGTTATTTTCTATATAGATCGCAGATGACTACTATAAGGACATTGTCGATTTCTTGACTATGGGGTTGGCATCGACAGAATTTACTATGCAGCAGAAGAAGCAGCTGGTAGTAAGAGCAGCAGACTTCAAAATAATCGCGGGACAACTATACAAATTGGGACCGGATGAAGTGTTGCGCATATGTGTATTAAAGCACGAGAATCCATTCATTTTGACTGATGCACATTCAGGTGTATCAGGAGGTCACTACGCAGGAAGAGCCACTGCAGAGAAGATATTGCGAGCAGCGATATGGTGGCCTACTATTCACAAAAATTTGAAAGAACATTGCCAGAACTGCAATCTTTGTTAGAGGATAGGAAAGCCATCATGAAGAGATGAAATGCCATTAAATCCACAATTGACACTTCATGCATTTGAGTAATGGGCTATTGACTTCATGGGACTCATTAACCTACTGGGAAAAAGGACTGGTGTGAGATATATTATCACTGCTACTAATTATCTCACCAGATGGGAAGAAGCTAAGCCAGTGAAGGACTGTAGCGCAGTCACTGCCGCGCAGTTCATATTCGATAACATCCTTACTAGGTTTGGATGCCTAAATATTTTGATGAGTGATCAAGACACTCATTTTTTGAACATAACTATTAAGGCCCTGGATGCGGAGGTGAAGGAACTACAACCAAGAGATAGAATACAAAGATGTCCAGAAGTCAAAGAACTAAAAAAGCAAGTTCAAGTATTGAGAGATAGGGAGGCTGAAGCTAGAGATAAATTGTAGTCCCTACAAGAGGAAGCCCACAAGCTATTGTGGCAGATTGAACAAAAATTTATAGAGCTCCACGACGCGCATGATTCGGTTAAAGAGCACACTGAAGATGACATAGAACCGGATGTGTTAGACACCATCAAAACTATTGAGCAGGATGCCAAGGATACGGTTGCAAAGCTGAGTGCAACCTATCAAGAGTTCACCACTAATCTAGCTCCATAGGAGGATGAGTAGCAAGGAGAACCAGAAGTTGAAAGTGGCTCGGGGATGAGCCACATGTAAGTGTTAGGGGCTTGTTGGGCCTGGCCTAAGTAAGGCATTTTTGACAAAACAGTTTTGGAACTGCGAAGTTGAGCGCAGTTCACTTCTTGGAAAAGATAGTTTTGGGAGCTACAAAGTTGAGCTTAGCGCACCGTCGACAGAGTAAGGAAGCCAACGCTGCGAAGAGCCTAATCCTAGGGGATCTGGTGAGGCAGAATGTTGGAAGGAAAACAGTACATATTCCAGTAAGACCATCGGTGGTCTATTTTTGGTTAAGATACTCCATGATTACCAATTAGGTGGGTAAGGAGTATCACGGAAGGAAAGCGACTGGCCACACGAGCAGAGGAAGCACGATGTGAACTAGCCGCATAAGGCCGCTAGAGAAGGAACGACTAGGTGAAAGCGACAGTCAACATACGGTCGATAGGGCAGGTTGAAAGCGACGTGACCACGCACAGAGGATGGCCATGGCGGAGGAGTCACGATTAGAGCCTAACAGTCTGGTTAGGGGAAAACTGTGATAGTTTTGGGAAACCTTAGGGTTTTTTCCTATGCATTGTAAAGAAATGACCTACGGGCATGATCTATAAAAGGGGCACATTTTGTGAGGGAAAGGGTTGAATAATCTCTAGTAGTGAGTGATCTTCATTGTAAAATATTTTAAGTTTTGAATGCCATTTGTAAAGGCTCTGCAAGCTACGTGCGCAGAGACCTATCGAGAGAGAAGAGAGTTTGTAGCCGAGCGCGAAGACTAGAATTGTTGTACCCTTCCCAAGATAATATAACAACAGTTACTGTGGACGTAGCTCCCATCTTGGGGGTGAAGCACGTTAAATTCTGTGTTGTGTGACTTTCTATGTGCTTGAATCTGTATATGTGCTTACAATGAATGCTTAAGGTCTTGTTTATCAGTTTATATGGTCTTACTTCTATATGTATTCACCATAAGGAATGAAGATGGGAATAATATGTTAAGTATCACATATGTGGATGAATGTTAGATGCATAAGTATTTTAGAGTCTGAATGAATGCATAAGCGGATTGAGCAAACACTTAAGTAAGTGGAGTTCGCGCTGTGAGACTCCTTCGAGCGTAGCACCAAAAGTGCGCAGTGATATTGTTGTTTGTTAAAGTGTATAAGGTTGCAAGATTCCATCCTGATGCTTGTTGAATGCATCTTTTTGTGTTAAGTAAAATCTATTAAGCTAGATAATTTTGCAAGAGGAAGCGCAGTCTCTGTGGTGCTGTCCTATCATCGAGAAACCATCTGACATCATGTAGTCCTTGGATGCGTGATAGTCTAAGTAGTGTTAGTCACGAAGAGGTGGAACTTCGCGCAGTCTGAAGTCTGCAACGTGAGCCCTATAGCGCGCTGCTCGGTAGAATTGTTTAAAGACTCATAAACTGGTTGTGGAAACCTGATTCCCCAACTCCTCCATAGCTTCACCTAGGGTGAGACCTCAGTCTGCTTGCAGATTGTTGCCGAAAGGGTCGATGAAAAGGGTTTTGTTGGTTCCTTGAACCGCGAAGAACCTGGGTCTGTATAGAAAACCTCAAAATAGTTACAGCAGACCAACACCACTAGTTCCAACTAAGTTTCCTTCTGACATTCCAAAGTTTGAAGGAAATAATGGCGAAGACCTATTGTCTAAGAAAACTATCCTAGGCCAACTTACGGAAAGACAACCCACACACTCGACTTAATGCAGTCTTGTATGTGTTTAGAGTAGCTATCCTTCACAGAATCAAGGCCCTGTTGCCTTTGTGATATGCTCTCAAAATAGAGAGTCTCTCTAAGGTGTGTGAATGTGAAATTACCTAACTAACCTGCTAACAAATCAAAGAGTTTCGGATTAATGGCTAACTAATCCTAAAGACTGTTTTTTAAACTAAATGCAGAATAAAATAATAACAGCTCCTAATTTCTGCTCTATGATAAGCTAAATGATACTAATCTATCTAAAAGTTAGCTTTCTATCTCGACCGAGAGCATGAGTTTGATTTATTGATCTGAAGTTCGAAACAAGGAATATATTCACTAACTATAGATCGGTAGAGAAATCCCCAACCACAGAAGTAAATTTAAATCATCTCACAATGGATAAAAATCTATTGTAAAATAATTGCATAAGAATTCCAAACTAAAGTCAAAATTCCTAACTAGATAGACTATTCTGAAAGTGCAGAAATATATATAATTATTTTGCTAACTTGGAAGTGAAACACGGTCAAAACACAAGCTAGGAAATAATTAGAATTGATTTATAAAAGATTAAAACAATGAAAACAATTCATTTATCCCAATTTTGAAGTAAACCATTCACTTTTCAGATCAGTATATGAATTCGAATTCTGCAAAGATCTTTCATATACAATAGTAAGATATATATATATACGAAATTAAAAGATGACAAAGAGTGATCAACAAAGCAATACAGCATAGATGTATTAATATTATAAAGACTTAGCTAGAGTCTCCATTTGTTCTGCAATATCCGACAACTCTCAGAAGAAGTTCAGAGAAAAATAAAAATACACAGAAGGAAATATAATACTGTATCATGTATATCTCTCGAATGTCTTAGAAATCGAAATCATGGCAGCGTCTCCTTTTCTTCGCAAATATAAAAATTTACGAATAAGAACAGCTGTAGAGAATAGCAGCATCCTCTATCCTGCGCTGAGACCTCTACCCAAGCAGAGAAACAACATACAGAAAAATGAAAAAGATAAATTAGTCCAGTTTCCTGGAGCGTTCCTCCCCCCTTTGGCAGTGGATTATCTCCACTTTATATAGACCCTCAGGCATCACACTGGAACTTAACTCCTTTTCTCAAACAGCTCGATCTCCCTTACTTTCTCCAACTGCACGAAAAGTTCTGCATTCTCGTCGGCTCGTTGGGATGATGTGTTGTCTTCGTTCATCTTAACGTGAAATCAGCAACGTTTAACTTTGGAAGAAATAAATCACGTTTATCATGGCAGTCTGGTAGATATATTATTTAATGAAAAGCAATATGGTGCATCGATGATGGCTTTCTCAAACAACTTTTCAACAAAATGAGACATATTCTTCTCCTCAGTTGGTGGATCGATAATATTCGCTGGTAAACATGGCAATGACTGTAAGCAAACAATGATTATCTGGTAGAAATTGTGAGCAAAACGCGGCCTTAAACCCTGTGGTGATGACCTGGTGTTGATAAGCCGTAATTATTTTGCAATTTAACCAAGATAATACTCCCATCTTTATTAATCTGGTAAGGTGAAAATTGCTTCTATAACGCCCTTCTCCAACTGCATGAAAGGTTCTCTATTTTTGTTTTTGTCGACTAATCAGGCTGACACGATTTATCCTGGCAATAATCCTGGAAGTCTGGCAATCTGGTAACTTTGTGGTCACGCAGAAACTAGAAATATCCTTTCACGCTCCAAAAGACTTTATAAAATCTTCCGCTATTCTTCTCCCACCAAATCGTATTGCATATTGAGCGCTTTCTCCAACGTGCAAAATAAAAATATTCGTTGACTTACAACAGAATTTTGTTAATAAAGAAATTACCATGAAAGTAAAGAAAATCATAGAGATCTCCCTTCAAATTGATATCATTCTGTCAAAACGGTTGATACAGTGCAATGTTATGGAGATATACAACCTGGTGCCATTAATTTCATTAACTCAATAGATAAAAATGCTTTAACCCTTGGCGTTTTACATTTGCGAAAACAATCTTCTTCCGTTCAACAACAATCCGGTATCTATCCATATGAGCTGGCAAGAATCTCGTGAAGCTAGCACACTGCTCAATAATCTACAATTATTTCGGCAATTTGTTATGGAATCTTCCCAAAACAGAGTCGTGGCTGGATCACAGCAGATATCTTCCTAAGTGAAATTCATGACAGGCGATGTGGAGAAATGAAACGATATCTTCAGCAATTGATTGACAGAAAACATGGTAACCTTCTTCACCGATGAATTGTAGCAAGATTCTCTCAACAAACTCATGGAAGCGTTGAGATATGGTGATGTGGCAGGAACAACATTAGCATTGATCTGGATAACTTTAACTTCTCTGTATAAAAAATGGGTGACGTCTTCTTTCATAGATCTGGCATTTATTTCTTTTACCTAAAATGGCAATGACACGTTTTCTTTTGTTGGATTGCTATCTTTACACGCGGATCTGGGCAATTATATTGGCGTCTGAGTTTTTCTTTCTTCATCGAAACTTTGATTCACCTACAATTACAACAAGGAAAATAGTCACGAGAAAACAAATTCATGGTATAATACTATTTCAAAATATTTTAGGTGTAAGAATTCAAAAGTTTCCATGACAAATGAATGTCTAAATCACCAAGTAAAAGAACGAAACTATTTTATTGACATGTGTTTTTCAAATGTTTGAATCCTCATATTCTTATGTCCAAAATAAATGATGGAGACATTTCATAATATCTTTTCTAAAATAATGTGAAGTGTCATGTATATACCTTAACGTCAACTTAAATTGTTTTGTTTTTCCTTTTTTTTTTAAATATGGAAATTCACAATATTAAAGTAAGTATAAGACATGATCATTCCATTTTTACCACATATCAAATTATTAACTCATCTCCTTTTAAATAATGATATAGCTTTATTCATTACTTATTATGTGCTTTGATAAAATCACCTTTTAATAAATATGGAAATAAAAGTATCGGTTTAATGATAATAAATGAACTTGGGAAAAAGAATTTAAAAGTATTTATATCTCAAAGTTCTTTTATAAAATTTTGTTTCATATTCATATTAATATAGGTATGGATTTGAAATATGAAAAAAAATAAAAATTAAAACCTATAATTTATTTTCTTAATTATAAAAGATAACCAAAGTTGCACCAAAGCATATATTTAACTCAGAAAAACCCAAATAAGAACTTGAAATCATCGTTAATCCACTGAGAAGTCCAAAAATGTCAAACGACCACCATATCATCTTTCATGCAAACAATGTCAAAGAAAAGAGAGCATAGAACGTCAATGATCTGAAAGGAGATAATTAAAGAAGTAGCTAAATCAAGCAAGAGAAGACCAACAGCTAATTATTTACAAAATTTACATGGGGGACCTTTGATTTTTACAAAAAATCAAGGGGAGTTGTTGGGTTGCCAACAAATGGCGACATGCTGGGCGAACTAGTTATATCTGTTTATTCATCAAAAAATGCAATAAAACAAAATCTTAAAATTCAATTGAAACAAATCAAAAAATCTTAATCTAACAAGAACCAGTACTAAATTCACACCTGCGAATACTTTCAGAATTATCTTCATTTCTGTTGATAAAGATTTGGTTACAGACAAGCTGAAAACTTCCCTATCAAGACAAAGTACTCAATATAAATGTAACTTGCATCATCAGTATAAAGATAAATCTATTCACTTCTCTGAAAAACTTTCAAGACCTGCTCCAATTATAAAAGATTTATTGATTTTCCATTAAACTTTAACTGAAGACTATTGTCCAAGCATGGTAACTTGATATTAACAGCATCATTCACGAGTTTTATCAAAGATAAACAGGTCGACTCGCAATGAGACCTCCTATCTCCTGATCATATGATCAAGAGCCATTACCCTGGTAATCAGAAATGATGTTATTCCTAATAAAACTGATGATCATGATAGGTCGGCTCGTGATGAGACCTCCTATTCTCCAATCAAACTCCAATGTATTACAGATAATTATGCATGGAGCAGACTTTTAGAGTCTTTGCAGATTATAAATAGACTTTTAATAGATGACTGATAATACAAATTGATAAAGGTTTTCCCAAGTACTGAGTTTTGAAAAGGAAATCTGTCGGCAATCCTAACATATAAAGAAACATATGGCTGAAGATTAATCCTGATCATAAACACAGACAATCATCAATTATAGGTTCCTATCAGATTTGAGAAGAACTGATCAATCTAATCAAATCTTGAAGATCTTTCCTTATCACAACTAATCGAGATACATGAATAAACTGGATTTAAGCCTCAGGGTTTATTTATTTACACTAACCCCTTTAAAACTTCAAGCAAACTAAAAAGAAAGAAAAGTGAAAAAACTAACTAATAAAAATAAGCTAAGATATATACAAGTTAACCTACTAACATCTCAATCAAATAAAAGTGTCAGTAAAAATGTATCTCAATTTAAAAAGAAAGAATCAAATTTTTCCGACAAATGGATATAGAACCGACAATTTTAAAGTTGATGAAAATAATTAATACTTGTCGAAATCTCAACTAACTATCGAGAGGATCAAACGGACTCGGAATTAAAAATTAATAGAATATAGTCACGATCCATAAGATGAGATAAACATATAGGTATAGAATTCATAGTATGATGACATGCATTTTTACAATATAATAAATCTCCTAGTAATTGATTTGATCACGACTTGGCGAAACATAAGGTAAAATTTAAGCAAATTCACCGAAGGGATCATATATGAGCGAAACTTAATAAGGAGATAAAAATATAACATGCATACCAATATATATGTGAGACATAAATCAAATAATTTTATAAAATAAATTTTAAGCAATTCGTCAGTGATACCAAGATAAGAATTCTAAACCTAATACGAAAAGTTTATCTTTCTTTAAGATTGGAAATAAAGGTTTCTTTAATTGACGAATGAGATGTTGATTTAATAAGATTTTATTAAAAAGATCTAAACAAAAACTAGAAAATGCTAAAGATAAATCCCAAAAGGTGTAGCCATAATAACAATTTCAAAACGAATGAGGTACATTCACAAAGTTTTTTGAAAAGTTATGTATAAAAAATGTTTTACCATTTACTCTTTTTTCTTTTAAAATATTCTTGCTTTACAACTTTAAATGATCACATACAATCATTTCATAAATAAGTCTTAATAGTTATTATGAATTAAGGATAAGACTTTAAATGAGATGACTTATACATAAAATCAAAGCAAGATATAATAATTAAAAGCAATAAAGAGTAATGTGTACTTCCCTGAATGATAACTTGTCCTCATCCTGAAATCATGATATTTCTTAAATAACTGCACATTATTCAACAGAATTAATCTATTTGCAAAAAGAAAAAGAAAATGAAATTAAACTAAATCTAAACCTACTCCTACACTACATATGTACAATAAAAAATCAAGTGAAATGATACAACCAATGAAGCCATCAGAGCATTTTCATTCCTGTAAAAAAACATCACTTTCAATTAGTAAAAGAAAATGATGTGTTAATAATATAAAATTAGATGCATCGTTCTTACCACTAAAATTTTTACTTGTATATACATAAAATAAAGCCTTAACATTGAATGGAAACTTCTTGAGGTAAGAATCCTCAAGCCCATCTGCAACTCTATCATGGAAAATATAAACATATGAATTTATAGATGAGTGATCAATGCCAACAAAGTTGTGTGATTGAGAAATTGTACAAGCTGAATGAGGATCTTTGGTAATCATTGCTTGAAACTGAAGTAAATGATTAGACTCTGATGAGGTATCATCCTGTAATGTCCCCATTCAAATAAATGCATAGTAAGACAATCCCATCAATCCTACTAGTTTCCTAGGTTGGATGGGCACATGTGGGATGGTAATAAGGAAACAAATAAATGATATTTAGACATTAGAAGGGTTCAAGCATTTAATAAATATGATGAATAAATAAATTCAAGAGAAATTCTAGGTGGCAAGTGGTTTTGGAGACATATGGAGGTGGTGGGACCCACACTAGCTTGATTTTTCAATGACACATGACAGCTCTCTCTTGCCAATTCGAATTCATGGGAAGGTGAACACTCTTGGGTGAGTTGGTAAGTCATAACACATGGCATTGAGCATATTAGGTCGAAATGGGAAGGAATAGTAACCTCCATGGGAGAGGAAGAGTCAAATTGGAGACTAGTCAACACATGGGCTAGATTCCCTAGTTTTATGACAACAATAATGAAGCATCTATGATATTTTATGACAAAATTCAGACCTGACTTCTTACACCTGACCATTATGACATGTCAGACCCAAAAATAGGCTCAAGAAGGCGCTCATGGAGTTGGAGGAATCTAAAAAGACTCAAATTCGAATTTGGGAGAAGATGGAAGGTTGGAACTAGGAGACAAGTGGCAAACGAGGAATATTTTCTAAATGGAAAATTATTGAATCTATTAAGAGGATTTCGACCCCTTGAAGGCTAATGTTGGTTACAAAATGTAGAAATCAAGTATGAGAATGGATTTTGATGGTTTGAGAAAAATTGCATTTGTGAAGAGAGAGCTAGTGGATGACTAGTTTCTTGCCTTAGCCAATTTCGAGGGTGAAAGATTCCCATCCAAGTTGGTGTTTGGAGAGGCCACTCAGGTCTTTCATGGTGCTTTAATGGAGTTTGTATTTGTAGGTAGTAGCTGCAGGAAGTTTCATGGTTTGGTTTAGTGCAGCACTTTCTCAACACCGTTTCCAGTTTTGAAGGCATATTCGTGCTCCTTGAGGGAGGGCATTTTTGGTGAGCACTTGTGCTTCTTGAGAGAGATTCTCATTACATATTTATGATTGTAATAGCTTCATATACTCTGTTATTCATATTCAGAAAGTCTCAGGTCGAAAAACCCACTGGTTGTATGCAAAACTATTGATTAATGAGCAAACAATGTCCATTTCCCCAATGCATTGATGTATGACACTATAATGTTGATTATTTCGAATGGATGGATTATTATCTCATATATTTGTGATAAATATACTTCCATGGATGTATTCTACAAGTTTCATGTATTGTACTTGAGCATTTGAAGCATTTTTACTCAGTTTAGTTGTATTGGGAGGTGAAATAGTACCATTTCCCCAAGGGTCGAATTGGGGGTTTTTGCTGTTGAATGTGAGAGAGTTAGAACAGTATTAAAAATCAATTAATGGTGCATATGAGACCTTAATCACATACTTAACACATTATATACCTCTGTTCATAAATTTGTGGGAGTTTGGAGGCATTTGGAAGGCCATTTGTAGTGTTACCCGAGGGGGATTTGATACACAAATTACTAGTCAAAATTACATATATTGATCAGAATACAAATCAAGTTTGCAGCAGTATTTGGAGGGCCATAAAACATCCCTGAACCTTATATTCAAGTCTAAATACCATTCGTACACTCCTACAGAAGATTTGGGAGCATTTGGGTTGATTTGGAGGTCAAAACAGTAAAACTAGTCAAAGGTCGAAATTGGGAAAAAAAGTGGAAAATTGGGAATTTTAATAAAACTTGAAAAATGGATATTACATGTGGTATCAGAGCATGGTCTTGGCACCTGATGGTATTAACAAGAATCCAAAAAAATAAAAAAGCACCATTTGAATCAGTAGTTGAAGAAGTTTTGGTTGAAGAAGAGATAGTAGCAGAAAAAGAGTTTTTTTCTAAAACAATGGGTAGAGAGGAGGAGGAAAAATTAAGACATAAGGAGGAATTTATTGAAGCCTTAAAACCATGTTTTGAAGGACTTACCATGGTTATGCTAGATATGAATAAACAAATGATGAAAGGTTTCGAATTGTTGGGTAGCCAACTTTCAGGCAAAGGGATGATAAGAGATAATAGTGGTTCACACTCAGGGGAAAAGATGAAAGGGAATGAGCATATTTTCTCAAGTACAGGACCTCATAATAGACCTGATGAATTTCAAAGCACACAAAGGCATACTGCACCTAAATTTCTCACACCCAAAGAAGAGCCCAATCTTGAATTGGATTACAGGAAACTAGTAAATGATTGGAATGATTTGAATGAAGAGTGTAAAAGAGGTGTACCACTCGGTGACTACATTGATGTTATGCAAAAGATTAAAATGAAGGGAGACAATAGGAGTCCATTCCATAACAAAGAATTGAATAGTGCTATTGGAAAAATGTCACTTCCTACTTTTGATGGTTCTTCTCAAAATTCTGCTAACACTTGGGTGCAAAAATTGGACGTATATTTTCAGCTGAATCCTATGTTGGAAGAGGATGCATTAAAAATGGCCATTTTGCATTTGGAAGGAGATGCCAATGAATGGTGGTTTCATGGGCTGAAAACCTTGGGTCATAATCAGGTTAAAACATATGGAGAATTTGTTGACAGGGTACTAGAAAGATTTGAACAAAAAGATCCAGAATTGCCTTTCAAAGAACTAGCTCAATTGAAGCAAACTGGGTCCCCTACCGAATATATGTTGGACTTTCAAAAATTATCAGTCAAGGTGGCTGATGTATCTATGGGAAGATTAGTATTTCTGTTCACTGAAGGTTTGGCTGAACCCTTAAGAGGTTTGGTCAAAGCCCACAAGCAACTACATTAAAAGATGCAATGAGCTTGACTAGGGATCTCCAAAATGTGCTTCCTAGAACGAGATTTCCTCCTAAGCCTAGCTATAAATTTTAAAAGAAACCTTGGCAAAGGGATGGATATGATAAGAAACCTTGGAAAAGAGATTCATTTGAGAGGAATAGAAAAGAGGGACTAAACAAGGATGAACTTAGAAAAAAGAAACTATGCTTCACATGCTTCCAACCATGGACACTCGGGCACAAATGTACCAAAGGAAAGGCTCAATACATAGAAGTATTTTCTGATAATGAGGGGTATGATGGGGGCATGGATGAAGATGGACATATTTCAGATCAAGAAGAGGCATATGAGACAGCAGTAGAAGAGGAAAGACAAGAAGAAAATCAGCCTTCACCGGACAAAGCAAGAATGGCAGTGCTTTCAACAGTACCTCGCTATCATACTATTCGATGCAAAGGTGTGGTACAAGGACAAAGAACTTTATTTTTGGTAGATGGAGGAGCCACTCATAACTTCATTGATGTAGAGATGGTAGAGAAAAGAAAGATACCTATTGAACCATTTGATGGCTTCACAGTTGTCATTCCCGGTCACAACACAACACAATGCAAAACATGGGTTCCAAAGCTGCAAGTCACCGTAGGTAACTATACTTTTGTTGATAGTTTTTATGTGGTTGATGTTGCCGATACTAATGTGGTTTTGGGAGTGCAATGGTTGTATTCAATAGGAGAGCATACAGTAAATTATCAAATTCCCGAAATGAAATTCTAAGATTCAAAAGGAGTACAAAGAGTTGTGAGAGGGCAACACACTTATTCAAATCAAGTAGTGACTTGCAATAGCATGAGATCTATATTGAGGCATGGGGATATAGAATGGGCTGCTGAATGTCATATTACATCTCCCAAGCCAACTATAAATATTTTCAAACACCCAAAGGAGATAGAGAAACTTTTGCAAAAATATGAAAAGGTTTTTAGAGACCTTCCACATGGTAAGCCACCAGATAGGGGGGTTGAGCACAGTATTGTTTTGGAGGAGGGTACTTCACCCATTCAGATACCACCTTATAGACATCCTAAAAGGTTTAGAGATGAGATTGAAAAAGCTTTCCAAGAACTCCTAGAGTTGGCGCTCATTAGACCAAGCTCTAGCCCTTATGCTTCTCCAGTAGTGCTAGTGAAGAAAAAAGATGGAACATTGAGAATGTGCATAGATTTTAGAGCCTTGAACAAAAAGACTATCAAGACTAGGTATCCTATTCCGAGGATTGATGAGCTCATGGATGAGCTACATGGGGCCAAATACTTCTCAAAAATTGACCTTATATCAGGGTATCACCAAATTCGAATGAAAGATGAAGATGTGCAAAAGACCGCTTTTCGATGTCATTTTGGCCACTTTGAATTTCTTATCATGCCTTTTGGGTTAACTAATGCTCCAGCCACCTTTCAAGCATGTATGAATAGGATATTTTGCAAGCAACTAAGAATGTTTGTTTTGGTTTTCTTTGATGATATTCTCATTTACAGTAAAACATGGGAAGAGCATTTGCAACAGTTAGAGATTGTGTTGAAAATCTTGCAAGAAGAGTCCTTATTTGCTAAATTATCAAAATGTGAGTTTGGGATGAAACAACTACTGTATCTTGGGCGCATTATTGGGCAAGAAGGAGTGAAGGTACACATGAAAAAAATCAGGGCTATCTTGGAATGGCCATCACCAAAAAATATTACCGATTTGAGAGGCTTTATTGGCATATGCACCTACTACATAAAATTTGTGAAAGGGTTCTCCAAGTTGACTTCTCCGCTCACTGATTTGACTAAGAAGGATGCTTTCAAGTGGGATGAAGAGGCTGAAAAAACATTCCAAAAAATGAAAGAGGTAATGAGTAGTTGTCCCATACTTGCACTTCCTGATTTTACGAAACCTTTTGTTGTGGAATGTGATGCTTCAGGTGGAGGAATAGGGGATGTCCTAAAGCAAGGCCAACACCCCATAGCCTTTGAGAGAAGAAAGTTGCAGTCTCATGAAAAACTTTACTCCATCTATGATAAAGAAATGATGGCCATTATGCATGCATTGGCCAAATTCAGACAATACTTGGTGGGCAGCAAGTTTGTGGTGAAAACTGACCATAATAGTCTAAGACACTTTCTCATCCAAAAAGATCTAAATGAAAGGAAACAAAAGTGGGTAAGCAAGATTCAAGCTTATGATTTTGATATTGAATATGTCAAAGGAAAGAATAATATAGTAGCAGATGCTTCGTCAAGAAGGCCTTCCTTTTCTCTCATGGATATTGCCAAGGATTGGAAAAACATGCTACTAGTTGAATATGCCAAAGACAAATTTGCTTGTGATGTGTTGGATGGAATCAAAGGGGATGATAATTATAGGATTTTGAATGGGCTGATATATTATAAGGGAAGAATTTATTTAGTTCATAACTCCAAGCTCAAGTACCGAATTTTGCAAGAAGCACATGATTCCCCACTAGCGGGCCATCCGGGGATCTTCAAAACTTATAGACAGTTGAGGCAAATATTTTTTTGGAAGGGGCTGAAGGAAGATGTTCAGAAGTATGTGAATGAATGTAAAGCATGTCAACAAAACAAATCAGAACTTACATGTCCATCTGGCCTATTATAACCATTGCCCATTCCGGAGCAAAAATGGGACAGTATTTCCATGGATTTTATAACAGGATTGCATAAATCCTTAGGTAAGGATTGCATCTATGTGGTAGTTGATAGGTTGACAAAATTTGCTCATTTCATTTCTGTTACATCATCTTTTAGTGCTGCACAAGTGGCTGATATTTTTTTTCAAAGAAATCTTCAGATTGCATGGGCTCCCCAAGAGCATTGTCAGTGATAGAGATAGTAGATTCATGGGTGCTTTTTGGCAAGAACTTTTTAGATTGTTAGGTACTCAATTGACTCAAAGTACCAGCTATCATCCAAAAACTGATGGACAAAAAGAGAGGGTAAACCAATGGTTCGAAGGATACCTAAGAAACTATGTGGGAGGGCAGCAAAAAGCATGGGCAAAATGGCTACACTTGAGTGAGTTTTGCTACAACACCACTTATCATATGTCAATAGGAATGTCTCCTTTCAAAGAATTATATGGTTATGATGCACTTACATTTGCTAACATTATATTTGGTGATAGTAGAGCCCCAAAGGCGAAAGATTGGGTGGAAGAGAGCCAAGAAATTTTAAACCTCTTGAAAGACAATTTGCAGGTTGCTCAAAATCAGCAAAAACAATATGCTGATAGACATAGAGAAGAGAGAACCTTTCAAGTCAATGATTTAGTATATTTAAGGTTGCAGCCCTATAAACAAACATCTCTCAAAAAGAATGGAGCAGAAAAATTAAAACCAAGGTACTATGGGCCATACAAGGTAGTGCGAAAGGTTGGAGAAGTAGCATATGAACTAGAACTTCCGGAAGGGAGTAAAATCCACAATGTATTTCATGTTTCTTGTCTTAAGAAAGCTCTTGGTCAGCAAATCAGCACTTCAGAAATACTTCCTCCTTTGGATGATGAAGGTCAGCTCACACTTGTTCCGGAAAAGATTTTGAAGACACGGGAAAGAAGGTTGAGGAGTAGAATCATCAAAGAATATTTAGTGCAATGGAAGGACTTACCAAATGAAGATGCCACATGGGAAGAGGAGAAGATTTTGCAGCATCCAAATTTGAAATTTCTTGAGGACAAGCAATCTTGGGTGGGGAGGACTGTAATGTCTGCATTCAAATAAATGCATAGTAAGACAATCCCATCAATCCTACTAGTTTCCTAGGTTGGATGGGCACATGTGGGATGGTAATAAGGAAACTAATAAATGATATTTAGAAATTAGAAGGGTTCAAGCATTTAATAAATATGATGAATAAAAAAATTCAAGAGAAATTCTAGGTGGCAAGTGGTTTTGGAGACATATGGAGGTGGTGGGACCCACACTAGCTTGATTTTTCAATGACACATGACAGCTCTCTCTTGCCAATTCGAATTCATGGGAAGGTGAACACTCTTGGGTGAGTTGGTAAGTCATAACACATGGCATTGAGCATATTAGGTCGAAATGGGAAGGAATAGTAACCTCCATGGGAGAGGAAGAGTCAAATTGGAGACTAGTCGACACATGGGCTAGATTCCCTAGCTTTATGACAACAATAATGAAGCATCTATGACATTTTATGACAAAATTCAGACCTGACTTCTTACACCTGACCATTATGACATGTCAAACCCAAAAATAGGCTCAAGAAGGTGCTCATGGAGTTGGAGGAATCTAAAGAGACTCAAATTCGAATTTGGGAGAAGATGGAAGGTTGGAACTAGGAGACAAGTGGCAAACGAGGAATATTTTCTAAATGGAAAATTATTGAATCTATTAAGAGGATTTAGACCCCTTGAAGGCTAATGTTGGTTACAAAATGTAGAAATCAAGTATGAGAATGGATTTTGATGGTTTGAGAAAAATTGCATTTGTGAAGAGAGAGCTAGTGGATGACTAGTTTCTTGCATTAGCCAATTTCGAGGGTGAAAGATTCCCATCCAAGTTGGTGTTTGGAGAGGCCACTCAGGTCTTTCATGGTGCTTTAATGGAGTTTGTATTTGTAGGTAGTAGATACAGGAAGTTTCATAGTTTGGTTTAGTGCAGCACTTTCTCTCCACCGTTTCCAGTTTTGAAGGCATATTCGTGCTCCTTGAGGGAGGGCATTTTTGGTGAGCACTTGTGCTTCTTGAGAGAGATTCTCATTACATATTTATGATTGTAATAGCTTCATATACTCTGTTATTCATATTCAGAAAGTCTCAGGTCGAAAAACCCACTGGTTGTATGTAAAACTATTGATTAATGAGAAAACAATGTCCATTTCCCCAATGCATTGATGTATGACACTATAATGTTGATTATTTCGAATGGATGGATGGTTATCTCATATATTTGTGATAAATATACTTCCATGGATGTCTTCTACAATTTTCATGTATTGTACTTGAGCATTTGAAGCATTTTTACTCAGTTTAGTTGTATTGGGAGGTGAAATAGTGCCATTTCCCCAAGGGTCGAATTGGGGGTTTTTGCTGTTGAATGTGAGAGAGTTAGAACAGTATTAAAAATCAATTAATGGTGCATATGAGACCTTAATCACATACTTAACACATTATATACCTCTGTTCATAAATTTGTGGGAGTTTGGAGGCATTTGGAAGGCCATTTGTAGTGTTACCCGAGGGGGATTTGATGCACAAATTACTAGTCAAAATTACATATATTGATCAGAATACAAATCAAGTTTGCAGCAGTATTTGGAGGGCCATAAAACATCCCTGAACCTTATATTCAAGTCTAAATACCATTCGTACACTCCTACAGAAGATTTGGGAGCATTTGGGTTGATTTGGAGGTCAAAACAGTAAAACTAGTCAAAGGTCGAAATTGGGAAAAAAAGTGGAAAATTGGGCATTTTAATAAAACTTGAAAAATGGATATTACATGTGGTATCAGAGCATGGTCTTGGCAACTGATGGTATTAACAAGAATCCAAAAAAATAAAAAAGCACCCTTTGAATCAGTAGTTGAAGAAGTTTTGGTTGAAGAAGAGATAGTAGCAGAAAAAGAGTTTTTTTCTAAAACAATGGGTAGAGAGGAGGAGGAAAAATTAAGACATAAGGAGGAATTTATTGAAGCCTGAAAACCATGTTTTGAAGGACTTACCATGGTTATGCTAGATATGAATAAACAAATGATGAAAGGTTTCGAATTGTTGGGTAGCCAACTTTCAGGCAAAGGGATGATAGGAGATAATAGTGGTTCACACTCAGGGGAAAAGATGAAAGGGAATGAGCATATTTTCTCAAGTACAAGACCTCATAATAGACCTGATGAATTTCAAAGCACACAAAGGCATACTGCACCTAAATTTCTCACACCCAAAGAAGAGCCCAATCTTGAATTGGATTACAGGAAACTAGTAAATTTTTGGAATGATTTGAATGAAGAGTGTAAAAGAGGTGTACCACTCGGTGACTACATTGATGTTATGCAAAAGATTAAAATGAAGGGAGACAATAGGAGTCCATTCCATAACAAAGAATTGAATAATGCTATTGGAAAAATGTCACTTCCTACTTTTGATGGTTCTTCTCAAAATTCTGCTAACACTTGGGTGCAAAAATTGGATGTATATTTTCAGCTGAATCCTATGTTGGAAGAGGATGCATTAAAAATGGCCATTTTGCATTTGGAAGGAGATGCCAATGAATGGTGGTTTCATGGGCTGAAAACCTTGGGTCATAATCAGGTTAAAACATATGGAGAATTTGTTGACAGGGTACTAGAAAGATTTGAACAAAAAGATCCAAAATTGCCTTTCAAAGAACTAGCTCAATTGAAGCAAACTGGGTCCCCTACCGAATATATGTTGGACTTTCAAAAATTATCAGTCAAGGTGGATGATGTATCTATGGGAAGATTAGTATTGCTGTTCACTGAAGGTTTGGCTGAACCCTTAAGAGGTTTGGTCAAAGCCCACAAGCCAACTACATTAAAAGATGCAATGAGCTTGACTAGGTATCTCCAAAATGTGATTCCTAGAACGAGATTTCCTCCTAAGCCTAGCTATAAATTTTAAAAGAAACTTTGGCAAAGGGATGGATATGATAAGAAACCTTGGCAAAGAGAGTCATTTGAGAGGAATAGAAAAGAGGGACTAAACATGGATGAACTTAGAAAAAAGAAACTATGCTTCACATTCTTCCAACCATGGACACTGGGGCACAAATACATAGAAGTATTTTCTGATAATGAGGGGTATGATGGGGGCATGGATGAAGATGGACATATTTCAGATCAAGAAGAGGCATATGAGACAGCAGTAGAAGAGGAAAGACAAGAAGAAAATCAGCCTTCACCGGACAAAGCAAGAATGGCAGTGCTTTCAACAGTACCTCGCTATCATACTATTCGATTCAAAGGGGTGGTACAAGGACAAAGAACTTTAGTTTTGGTAGATGGAGGAGCCACTCATAACTTCATTGATGTAGAGATGGTAGAGAAAAGAAAGATACCTATTGAACCATTTGATGGCTTCACAGTTGTCATTCCCGGTCACAACACAACACAATGCAAAACATGGGTTCCAAAGCTGCAAGTCACCGTAGGTAACTATACTTTTGTTGATAGTTTTTATGTGGTTGATGTTGCTGATACTAATGTGGTTTTGGGAGTGCAATGGTTGTATTCAATAGTTGAGCATACAGTAAATTATCAAATTCCTGAAATGAAATTCTAAGATTCAAAAGGAGTACAAAGAGTTGTGTGAGGGCAACACACTTATCCAAATCAAGTAGTGACTTGCAATAGCATGAGATCTATATTGAGGCATGGGTATATAGAATGGGTTGCTGAATGTCATATTACATATCCCAAGCCAACTATAAATATTTTCAAACACCCAAAGGAGATAGAGAAACTTTTGCAAAAATATGAAAAGGTTTTTGGAGACCTTCCACATGGTAGGCCACCAGATAGGGGGGTTGAGCACAGTATTGTTTTGGAGGAGGGTACTTCACCCATTCAGATACCACCTTATAGACATCCTAAAAGGTTTAGAGATGAGATTGAAAAAGCTATCCAAGAACTCCTAGAGTTGGGGCTCATTAGACCAAGCTCTAGCCCTTATGCTTCTTCAGTAGTGCAAGTGAAGAAAAAAGATGGAACATTGAGAATGTGCATAGATTTTAGAGCCTTGAACAAAAAGACTATCAAGACTAGGTATCCTATTCCTAGGATTGATGAGCTCATGGATGAGCTACATGGGGCCAAATACTTCTCAAAAATTGACCTTATATCAGGGTATCACCAAATTCGAATGAAAGATGAAGATGTGCAAAAGACCACTTTTCGATGTCATTTTGGCCACTTTGAATTTCTTATCATGCCTTTTGGGTTAACTAATGCTCCAGCCACCTTTCAAGCATGTATGAATAGGATATTTTGCAATCAACTAAGAAGGTTTGTTTTGGTTTTCTTTGATGATATTCTCATTTACAGTAAAACATGGGAAGAGCATTTGCAACAGTTAGAGATTGTGTTGAAAATCTTGCAAGAAGAGTCCTTATTTGCTAAATTATCAAAATGTGAGTTTGGGATGAAAGAACTACTGTATCTTGGGCACATTATTGGGCAAGAAGGAGTGAAGGTAAACATGGAAAAAATCAGGGCTATCTTGGAATGGCCATCACCAAAAAATATTACCGAATTGAGAGGCTTTATTGGCATATGCACCTACTACATAAAATTTGTGAAAGGGTTCTCCAAGTTGACTTCTCCGCTCACTGATTTGACTAAGAAGGATGCTTTCAAGTGGGATGAAGAGGCTGAAAAAGCATTCCAAGAAATGAAAGAGGTAATGAGTAGTTGTCCCATACTTGCACTTCCTGATTTTACTAAACCTTTTCTTGTGGAATGTGATGCTTCAGGTGGAGGAATAGGGGATGTCCTAAAGCAAGGCCAACACCCCATAGACTTTGAGAGAAGAAATTTGTAGCCTCATGAAAAACTTTACTCCATCTATGATAAAGAAATGATGTCCATTATGCATGCATTGGCCAAATTCAGACAATACTTGGTGGGAAGCAAGTTTGTGGTGAAAACTGACCATAATAGTCTAAGACACTTTCTCATCCAAAAAGATCTAAATGAAAGGAAACAAAAGTGGGTAAGCAAGATTCAAGCTTATGATTTTGATATTGAATATGTCAAAGGAAAGAATAATATAGTAGCAGATTCTTTGTCAAGAAGGCCTTCCTTTTCTCTCATGGATATTGCCAAGGATTGGAAAAACATGCTACTAGTTGAATATGCCAAAGACAAATTTGCTTGTGATGTGTTGGATGGAATCAAAGGGGATGATAATTATAGGATTTTGAATAGGCTGATATATTATAAGGGAAGAATTTATTTATTTCATAACTCCAAGCTCAAGTACCGAATTTTGCAAGAAGCACATGATTCCCCACTAGCGGGCCATCCGGGGATCTTCAAAGCTTATAGACAGTTGAGGCAAATATTTTTTTGGAAGGGGCTGAAGGAAAATGTTCAGAAGTATGTGAATGAATGTAAAGCATGTCAACAAAACAAATCAGAACTTACATGTCCATCCGGCCTATTACAACCATTGCCCATTCCGGAGCAAAAATGGGACAGTATTTCCATGGATTTCATCACAGGATTGCATAAATCCTTAGGTAAGGATTGCATCTATGTGGTAGTTGATAGGTTGACAAAATTTGCTCATTAAATTGCTGTTACATCATCTTTTAGTGCTGCACAAGTGGATGATATTTTTTTTCAAAAAAATCTTCAGATTGCATGGGCTCCCCAAGAGCATTGTCAGTGATAGAGATAGTAGATTCATGGGTGCTTTTTGGCAAGAACTTTTTAGATTGGTAGGCACTCAATTGACTCCAAGTACCAGCTATCATCCAAAAACTGATGGACAAACAGAGAGGGTAAACCAATGGTTCGAAGGATACCTAAGAAACTATGTGGGAGGGCAGCAAAAAGCATGGGCAAAATGGCTACACTTGAGTGAGTTTTGCTACAACACCACTTATCATATGTCAATAGGAATGTCTCCTTTCAAAGAATTATATGGTTATGATGCACTTACATTTGCTGACATTATATTTGGTGATAGTAGAGCCCCAAAGGCAAAAGATTGGGTGGAAGAGAGCCAAGAAATTTTAAAGCTCTTGAAAGACAATTTGCAGGTTGCTCAAAATCAACAAAAACAATATGCGGATAGACATAGAGAAGAGAGAACCTTTCAAGTCAATGATTTAGTATATTTAAGGTTGCAGCCCTATAAACAAACATCTCTCAAAAAGAATGGAGCAGAAAAATTAAAACCAAGGTACTATGGGCCATACAAGGTAGTGCGGAAGGTTGGAGAAGTAGCATATGAACTAGAACTTCCGGAAGGGAGTAAAATCCACAATGTATTTCAAGTTTCTTGTCTTAAGAAAGCTCTTGGTCAGAAAATCAGCACTTCAGAAATACTTCCTCCTTTGGATGATGAAGGTCAGCTCACACTTGTTCCGGAAAAGATTTTGAAGACACGGGAAAGAAGGTTGAAGAGTAGAATCATCAAAGAATATTTAGTGCAATGGAAGGACTTACCAAATGAAGATGCCACATGGGAAGAGGAGAATATTTTGCAGCATCCAAATTTGAAATTTCTTGAGGACAAGCAATCTTGGGTGGGGAGGACTGTAATGTCCCCATTCAAATAAATGCATAGTAAGACAATCCCATCAATCCTACTAGTTTCCTAGGTTGGATGGGCACATGTGGGATGGTAATAAGGAAACTAATAAATGATATTTAGACATTAGAAGGGTTCAAGCATTTAATAAATATGATGAATAAAAAAATTCAAGAGAAATTCTAGGTGGCAAGTGGTTTTGGAGACATATGGAGGTGGTGGGACCCACACTAGCTTGATTTTTCAATGACACATGACAGCTGTCTCTTGCCAATTTGAATTCATGGGAAGGTGAACACTCTTGGGTGAGTTGGTAAGTCATAACACATGGCATTGAGCATATTAGGTCGAAATGGGAAGGAATAGTAACCTCCATGGGAGAGGAAGAGTCAAATTGGAGACTAGTGGACACATGGGCTAGATTCCCTAGTTTTATGACAACAATAATGAAGCATCTATGACATTTTATGACAAAATTCAGACCTGACTTCTTACACCTGACCATTATGACATGTCAGACCCAAAAATAGGCTCAAGAAGGCGCTCATGGAGTTGGAGGAATCTAAAGAGACTCAAATTCGAATTTGGGAGAAGATGGAAGGTTGGAACTAGGAGACAAGTGGCAAATGAGGAATATTTTCTAAATGGAAAATTATTGAATCTATTAAGAGGATTTCGACCCCTTGAAGGCTAATGTTGGTTACAAAATGTAGAAATCAAGTATGAGAATGGATTTTGATGGTTTGAGAAAAATTGCATTTGTGAAGAGAGAGCTAGTGGATGACTAGTTTCTTGCCTTAGCCAATTTCGAGGGTGAAAGATTCCCATCCAAGTTGGTGTTTGGAGAGGCCACTCAAGTCTTTCATGGTGCTTTAATGGAGTTTGTATTTGTAGGTAGTAGCTACAGGAAGTTTCATGGTTTGGTTTAGTGCAGCACTTTCTCTCCACTGTTTCCAGTTTTGAAGGCATATTTGTGCTCCTTGAGGGAGGGCATTTTTGGTGAGCACTTGTGCTTCTTGAGAGAGATTCTCATTACATATTTATGATTGTAATAGCTTCATATACTCTATTATTCATATTCAGAAAGTCTCAGGTCGAAATACCCACTGGTTGTATGCAAAACTATTGATTAATGAGCAAACAATGTCCATTTCCCCAATGCATTGATGTATGACACTATAATGTTGATTATTTCGAATGGATGGACGATTCTCTGATATATTTGTGATAAATATACTTCCATGGATGTCTTCTACAAGTTTCATGTATTTTACTTGAGCATTTGAAGCATTTTTACTCAGTTTAGTTGTATTGGGAGGTGAAATAGTGCCATTTCCCCAAGGGTCGAATTGGGGGTTTTTGCTGTTGAATGTGAGAGAGTTAGAACAGTATTAAAAATTAATTAATTGTGCATATGAGACCTTAATAACATACTTAACACATTATATACCTCTGTTCATAAATTTGTGGGAGTTTGGAGGCATTTGGAAGGCCATTTGTAGTGTTACCCGAGGGGGATTTGATGCACAAATTACTAGTCAAAATTACATATATTGATCAGAATACAAATCAAGTTTGCAGAAGTATTTGGAGGGACATAAAACATCCCTGAACCTTATATTCAAGTCTAAATACCATTCGTACACTCCTACAGAAGATTTGGGAGCATTTGGGTTGATTTGGAGTTCAAAACAGTAAAACTAGTCAAAGGTCGAAATTGAGAAAAAAAGTTGAAAATTGGGCATTTTAATAAAACTTGAAAAAGGGATATTACAAGTGGTATCAGAGCATGGTCTTGGCACCTGATGGTATTAACAATAAGCCAAACAAATAAAACAGCACCCTTTGAATCAGTAGTTGAAGAAGTTTTGGTTGAAGAAGAGATAGTAGCAGAAAAAGAGTTTTTTTCTAAAACAATGGGTAGAGAGGAGGAGGAAAAATTGAGACATAAGGAGGAATTAATTGAATCCTTAAAACCATGTTTTGAAGGACTTACCATGGTTATTCTAGATATGAATAAACAAATGATGAAAGGTTTCGAATTGTTTGGTAGCCAACTTTCAGGCAAAGGGATGATAGGAGATAATAGTGGTTCACACTCAGGGGAAAAGATCAAAGGGAATGAGCATATTTTCTCAAGTACAGGACCTCATAATAGACCTGATGAATTTCAAAGCACACAAAGGCATACTGCACCTAAATTTCTCACACCCAAATAAGAGCCCAATCTTGAATTGGATTACAGGAAACTAGTAAATGATTGGAATGATTTGAATGAAGAGTGTAAAAGAGGTGTACCACTCAGTGACTACATTGATGTTATGCAAAAGATTAAAATGAAGGGAGACAATAGGAGTCCATTCCATAACAAAGAATTGAATAGTGCTATTGGAAAAATGTCACTTCCTACTTTTGATGGTTCTTCTCAAAATTCTGCTAACACTTGGGTGCAAAAATTGGATGTATATTTTCAGCTGAATCCTATGTTGGAAGATGATGCATTAAAAATGGCCATTTTGCATTTGGAAGGAAATGCCAATGAATGGTGGTTTCATGGGATGAAAACCTTGGGTCATAATCAGGTTAAAACATATGGAGAATTTGTTGACAGGGTACTAGAAAGATTTGAACAAAAAGATCCAGAATTGCCTTTCAAAGAACTAGCTCAATTGAAGCAAACTGGGTCCCCTACCGAATATATGTTGGACTTTCAAAAATTATCAGTCAAGGTGGATGATGTATCTATGGGAAGATTAGTATTGCTGTTCACTGAAGGTTTGGCTAAACTCTTAAGAGGTTTGGTCAAAGCCCACAAGCCAACTACATTAAAAGATGCAATGAGCTTGACTAGGGATCTCCAAAATGTGCTTCCTAGAACGAGATTTCCTCCTAAGCCTAGCTATAAATTTTAAAAGAAACCTTGGCAAAGGGATGGATATGATAAGAAACCTTGGCAAAGAGAGTCATTTGAGAGGAATAGAAAAGAGGGACTAAACAAGGATGAACTTAGAAAAAATAAACTATGCTTCACATGCTTCCAACCATGGACACTGGGGCACAAATGTATCAAAGGAAAGGCTCAATACATAGAAGTATTTTCTGATAATGAGGGGTATGATGGGGGCATGGATGAAGATGGACATATTTCAGATCAAGAAGAGGCATATGAGACAGCAGTAGAAGAGGAAAGACAAGAAGAAAATCAGCCTTCACCGGACAAAGCAAGAATGGCAGTGCTTTCAACAGTACCTCGCTATCATACTATTCGATGCAAAGGTGTGGTACAAGGACAAAGAACTTTAGTTTTGGTAGATGGAGGAGCCACTCATAACTTCATTGATGTAGAGATGGTAGATAAAAGAAAGATACCTATTGAACCATTTGATGGCTTCACAGTTGTCATTCCCGGTCACAACACAACACAATGCAAAACATGGGTTCCAAAGCTGCAAGTCACCGTAGGTAACTATACTTTTGTTGATAGTTTTTATGTGGTTGATGTTGCTGATACTAATGTGGTTTTGGGAGTGCAATGGTTGTATTCAATAGGAGAGCATATAGTAAATTATCAAATTCCCGAAATGAAATTCTAAGATTCAAAAGGAGTACAAAGAGTTGTGTGAGGGCAACACACTTATCCAAATCAAGTAGTGACTTGCAATAGCATGAGATCTATATTGAGGCATGGGGATATAGAATGGGCTGCTGAATGTCATATTACATCTCCCAAGCCAACTATAAATATTTTCAAACACCCAAAGGAGATAGAGAAACCTTTGCAAAAATATGAAAAGGTTTTTAGAGACCTTCCACATGGTAGGCCACCAGATAGGGGGGTTGAGCACAGTATTGTTTTTGAGGAGGGTACTTCACCCATTCAGATACCACCTTATAGACATCCGAAAAGGTTTAGAGATGAGATTGAAAAAGCTATCCAAGAACTCCTAGAGTTGGGGCTCATTAGACCAAGCTCTAGCCCTTATGCTTCTTCAGTAGTGCTAGTGAAGAAAAAAGATGGAACATTGAGAATGTGCATAGATTTTAGAGCCTTGAACAAAAAGACTATCAAGACTAGGTATCCTATTCCTAGGATTGATGAGCTCATGGAAGAGCTACATGGGGCCAAATACTTCTCAAAAATTGACCTTATATCAGGGTATCACCAAATTCGAATGAAAGATGAAGATGTGCAAAAGACCACTTTTCGATGTCATTTTGGCCACTTTGAATTTCTTATCATGCCTTTTGGGTTAACTAATGCTCCAGCCACCTTTCAAGCATGTATGAATAGGATATTTTGCAAGCAACTAAGAAGGTTTGTTTTGGTTTTCTTTGATGATATTCTCATTTACAGTAAAACATGGGAAGAGCATTTGCAATAGTTAGAGATTGTGTTGAAAATCTTGCAAGAAGAGTCCTTATTTGCTAAATTATCAAAATGTGAGTTTGGGATGAAAGAACTACTGTATCTTGGGCACATTATTGGGCAAGAAGGAGTGAGGTTACACATGAAAAAAATCAGGGCTATCTTGGAATGGCCATCACCAAAAAATATTAACGAATTGAGAGGCTTTATTGGCATATGCACCTACTACATAAAATTTGTGAAAGGGTTCTCCAAGTTGACTTCTCCGCTCACTGATTTGACTAAGAAGGATGCTTTCAAGTGGGATGAAGAGGCTGAAAAAGCATTCCAAAAAATGAAAGAGGTAATGAGTAGTTGTCCCATACTTGCACTTCCTGATTTTACTAAACCTTTTGTTGTGGAATGTGATGCTTCAGGTGGAGGAATAGGGGATGTCCTAAAGCAAGGCCAACACCCCATAGCCTTTGAGAGAAGAAAGTTGCAGCCTCATGAAAAACTTTACTCCATCTATGATAAAGAAATGATGGCCATTATGCATGCATTGGCCAAATTCAGACAATACTTGGTGGGCAGCAAGTTTGTGGTGAAAACTGACCATAATAGTCTAAGACACTTTCTCATCCCAAAAGATCTAAATGAAAGGAAACAAAAGTGGGTAAGCAAGATTCAAGCTTATGATTTTGATATTGAATATGTCAAAGGAAAGAATAATATAGTAGCAGATGCTTTGTCAAGAAGGCCTTCATTTTCTCTCATGGATATTGCCAAGGATTGGAAAAACATGCTACTAGTTGAATATGCCAAAGACAAATTTGCTTGTGATGTGTTGGATGGAATCAAAGGGGATGATAATTATAGGATTTTGAATGGGCTTATATATTATAAGAGAAGAATTTATTTAGTTCGTAACTCCAAGCTCAAGGTCCGAATTTTGCAAGAAGCACATGATTCCCCACTAGCGGGCCATCCGGGGATCTTCAAAACTTATAGACAGTTGAGGCAAATATTTTTTTGGAAGGGGATGAAGGAAGATGTTCAGAAGTATGTGAATGAATGTAAAGCATGTCAACAAAACAAA
The DNA here is from genome assembly GCA_027924585.1 of Larix kaempferi. Taxonomy (NCBI): domain Eukaryota; kingdom Viridiplantae; phylum Streptophyta; class Pinopsida; order Pinales; family Pinaceae; genus Larix; species Larix kaempferi. The sequence goes on along the minus strand of BSBM01000691.1, from coordinate 1,517,278 downwards.
TCAGAACTTACATATCCATCCGGCCTATTACAACCATTGCCCATTCTGGAGCAAAAATGGGACAGTATTTCCATGGATTTCATCGCAGGATTGCATAAATCCTTAGGTAAGGATTGCATCTATGTGGTAGTTGATAGGTTGACAAAATTTGCTCATTTCATTGCTGTTACATCATCTTTTAGTGCTGCACAAGTGGCTGATATTTTTTTTCAAAGAAATCTTCAGATTGCATGGGCTCCCCAAGAGCATTGTCAGTGATAGAGATAGTAGATTCATGGGTGCTTTTTGGCAAGAACTTTTTAGATTGGTAGGCACTCAATTGACTCCAAGTACCAGCCATCATCCAAAAACTGATGGACAAACAGAGAGGGTAAACCAATAGTTCGAAGGATACCTAAGAAACTATGTGGGAGGGCAGCAAAAAGCATGGTCAAAATGGCTACACTTGAGTGAGTTTTGCTACAACACCACTTGTCATATGTCAATAGGAATGTCTCCTTTCAAAGCATTATATGGTTATGATGCACTTACATTTGCTGACATTATATTTGGTGATAGTAAAGCCCCAAAGGCGAAATATTGGGTGGAAGAGAGCCAAGAAATTTTAAAGCTCTTGAAAGACAATTTGCAGGTTGCTCAAAATCAGCAAAAACAATATGCTGATAGACATAGAGAAGAGAGAACCTTTCAAGTCAATGATTTAGTATATTTAAGGTTGCAGCCCTATAAACAAACATCTCTCAAAAATAATGGAGCAGAAAAATTAAAACCAAGGTACTATGGGCCATACAAGGTAGTGCGGAAGGTTGGAGAAGTAGCATATGAACTAGAACTTCCGGAAGGGAGTAAAATCCACAATGTATTTCATGTTTCTTGTCTTAAGAAAGCTCTTGGTCAGCAAATCAGCACTTCAGAAATACTTCCTCCTTTGGATGATGAAGGTCAGCTCACACTTGTTCCGGAAAAGATTTTGAAGACACGGGAAAGAAGGTTGAGGAGTAGAATCATCAAAGAATATTTAGTGCAATGGAAGGACTTACCAAATGAAGATGCCACATGGGAAGAGGAGAATATTTTGCAGCATCCAAATTTGAAATTGCTTGAGGACAAGCAATCTTGGGTGGGGAGGACTGTAATGTCCCCATTCAAATAAATGCATAGTAAGACAATCCCATCAATCCTACTAGTTTCCTAGGTTGGATGGGCACATGTGGGATGGTAATAAGGAAACTAATAAATGATATTTAGACATTAGAAGGGTTCAAGCATTTAATAAATATGATGAATAAATAAATTCAAGAGAAATTCTAGGTGGCAAGTGGTTTTGGAGACATATGGAGGTGGTGGGACCCACACTAGCTTGATTTTTCAATGACACATGACAGCTCTCTCTTGCCAATTCGAATTCATGGGAAGGTGAACACTCTTGGGTGAGTTGGTAAGTCATAACACATGGCATTGAGCATATTAGGTCGAAATGGGAAGGAATAGTAACCTCCATGGGAGAGGAAGAGTCAAATTGGAGACTAGTGGACACATGGGCTAGATTCCCTAGTTTTATGACAACAATAATGAAGCATCTATGACATTTTATGACAAAATTCAGACCTGACTTCTTACACCTGACCATTATGACATGTCAGACCCAAAAATAGGCTCAAGAAGGCGCTCATGGAGTTGGAGGAATCTAAAGAGACTCAAATTCGAATTTGGGAGAAGATGGAAGGTTGGAACTAGGAGACAAGTGGCAAATGAGGAATATTTTCTAAATGGAAAATTATTGAATCTATTAAGAGGATTTCGACCCCTTGAAGGCTAATGTTGGTTACAAAATGTAGAAATCAAGTATGAGAATGGATTTTGATGGTTTGAGAAAAATTGCATTTGTGAAGAGAGAGCTAGTGGATGACTAGTTTCTTGCCTTAGCCAATTTCGAGGGTGAAAGATTCCCATCCAAGTTGGTGTTTGGAGAGGCCACTCAGGTCTTTCATGGTGCTTTAATGGAGTTTGTATTTGTAGGTAGTAGCTACAGGAATTTTCATGGTTTGGTTTAGTGCAGCACTTGCTCTCCACCGTTTCCAGTTTTGAAGGCATATTCGTGCTCCTTGAGGGAGGGCATTTTTGGTGAGCACTTGTGCTTCTTTAGAGAGATTCTCATTACATATTTATGATTGTAATAGCTTCATATACTCTGTTATTCATATTCAAAAATTCTAAGGTCGAAATACCCACTGGTTGTATGCAAAACTATGGATTAATGAGCAAACAATGTCCATTTCCCCAATGCATTGATGTATGACACTATAATGTTGATTATTTCGAATGGATGGATGATTCTATGATATATTTGTGATAAATATACTTCCATGGATGTCTTCTACAAGTTTCAGGTATTCTACTTGAGCATTTGAAGCATTTTTACTCAGTTTAGTTGTATTGGGAGGTGAAATAGTGCCATTTCCCCAAGGGTCGAATTGGGGGTTTTTGCTGTTGAATGTGAGAGAGTTAGAACAGTATTAAAAATCAATTAATGGTGCATATGAGACCTTAATAACATACTTAACACACTATACACCTCTGTTCATAAATTTGTGGGAGTTTGGAGGCATTTGGAAGGCCATTTGTAGTGTTACCCGAGGGGGATTTGATGCACAAATTACAAGTCAAAATTACATATATTGATCAGAATACAAATCAAGTTTGCAGAAGTATCTAAAGGGCCATAAAACATCCCTGAACCTTATATTCAAGTCTAAATACCATTCGTACACTCCTACAGAATATTTGGGAGCATTTGGGTTGATTTGGAGGTCAAAACAGTAAAACTAGTCAAAGGTCGAAATTGAGAAAAAAAGTGGAAAATTGGGCATTTTAATAAAACTTGAAAAAGGGATATTACAAGTGGTATCAGAGCATGGTCTTGGCACCTGATGGTATTAACAAGAAGCCAAACAAATAAAACAGCACCCTTTGAATCAGTAGCTGAAGAATTTTTGGTTGAAGAAGAGATAGTAGCAGAAAAAGAGTTTTTTCCTAAAACAATGGGTAGAGAGGAGGAGAAAAAATTGAGACATAAGGAGGAATTAATTGAAGCCTTAAAACCATGTTTTGAAGGACTTACCATGGTTATGCTAGATATGAATAAACAAATGATGAAAGGTTTCGAATTGTTTGGTAGCCAACTTTCAGGCAAAGGGATGATAGGAGATAATAGTGGTTCACACTCAGGGGAAAAGATGAAAGGGAATGAGCATATTTTCTCAAGTACAGGACCTCATAATAGGCCTGATGAATTTCAAAGCACACAAAGGCATACTGCACCTAAATTTCTCACACCCAAATAAGAGCCCAATCTTGAATTGGATTACAGGAAACTAGTAAATGATTGGAATGATTTGAATGAAGAGTGTAAAAGAGGTGTACCACTCAGTGACTACATTGATGTTATGCAAAAGATTAAAATGAAGGGAGACAATAGGAGTCCATTCCATAACAAAGAATTGAATAGTGCTATTGAAAAAATGTCACTTCCTACTTTTGATGGTTCTTCTCAAAATTCTGCTAACACTTGGGTGCAAAAATTGGATGTATATTTTCAGCTGAATCCTATGTTGGAAGAGGATGCATTAAAAATGGCCATTTTGCATTTGGAAGGAAATGCCAATGAATGGTGGTTTCATGGGCTGAAAACCTTGGGTCATAATCAGGTTAAAACATATGGAGAATTTGTTGACAGGGTACTAGAAAGATTTGAACAAAAAGATCCAGAATTGTCTTTCAAAGAACTAGCTCAATTGAAGCAAACTGGGTCCCCTGCCGAATATATGTTAGACTTTCAAAAATTATTAGTCAAGGTGGCTGATGTATCTATGGGAAGATTAGTATTGCTGTTCACTGAAGGTTTGGCTAAACCCTTAAGATGTTTGGTCAAAACCCACAAGCCAACTACATTAAAAGATGCAATGAGCTTGACTAGGGATCTCCAAAATGTGCTTCCTAGAACGAGATTTCCTCCTAAGCCTAGCTATAAATTTTAAAAGAAACCTTGGCAAAGGGATGGATATGATAAGAAACCTTGGCAAAGAGAGTCATTTGAGAGGAATAGAAAAGAGGGACTAAACAAGAATGAACTTAGAAAAAAGAAACTATGCTTCACATGCTTCCAACCATGGACACTGGGGCACAAATGTATCAAAGGAAGGCCTCAATACATAGAAGTATTTTCTGATAATGAGGGGTATGATGGGGGCATGGATGAAGATGGACATATTTCAGATCAAGAAGAGGCATATGAGACAGCAGTAGAAGAGGAAAGACAAGAAGAAAATCATCCTTCACCGGACAAAGCAAGAATGGCAGTGCTTTCAACAGTACCTCGCTATCATACTATTCGATGCAAAGGTGTGGTACAAGGACAAAGAACTTTAGTTTTGGTAGATGGAGGAGCCACTCATCACTTCATTGATGTAGAGATGGTAGAGAAAAGAAAGATACCTATTGAACCATTTGATGGCTTCACAGTTGTCATTCCCGGTCACAACACAACACAATGCAAAACATGGGTTCCAAAGCTGCAAGTCATCGTAGGTAACTATACTTTTGCTGATAGATTTTATGTGGTTGATGTTGCTGATACTAATGTGGTTTTGGGAGTGCATTGGTTGTATTCAATAGGAGAGCATACAGTAAATTATCAAATTCCCGAAATGAAATTCTAAGATTCAAAAGGAGTACAAAGAGTTGTGTGAGGGCAACACACTTATCCAAATCAAGTAGTGACTTGCAATAGCATGATATCTATATTGAGGCATGGGGATATAGAATGGGCTGCTGAATGTCATATTACATCTCCCAATCCAACTATAAATATTTTCAAACACCCAAAGGAGATAGAGAAACTTTTGCAAAAATATGAAAAGGTTTTTAGAGACCTTCCACATGGTAGGCCACCAGATAGGGGGGTTGAGCACAGTATTGTTTTGGAGGAGGGTACTTAACCCATTAAGATACTACCTTATAGACATCCTAAAAGGTTTAGAGATGAGATTGAAAAAGCTATCCAAGAACTCCTAGAGTTTGGGCTCATTAGACCAAGCTCTAGCCCTTATGCTTCTTCAGTAGTGCTAGTGAAGAAAAAAGATGGAACATTGAGAATGTGCATAGATTTTAGAGCCTTGAACAAAAAGACTATCAAGACTAGGTATCCTATTACTAGGATTGATGAGCTCATGGATGAGCTACATGGGGCCAAATACTTCTCAAAAATTGACCTTATATCAGGTTATCACCAAATTCGAATGAAAGATGAAGATGTGCAAAAGATCACTTTTCGATGTCATTTTGGCCACTTTGAATTTCTTATCATGCCTTTTGGGTTAACTAATGCTCCAGCCACCTTTCAAGCATGTATGAATAGGATATTTTGCAAGCAACTAAGAAGGTTTGTTTTGGTTTTCTTTGATGATATTCTCATTTACAGTAAAACATGGGAAGAGCATTTGCAACAGTTAGAGATTGTGTTGAAAATCTTGCAAGAAGAGTCCTTATTTGCTAAATTATCAAAATGTGAGTTTGGGATGAAACAACTACTGTATATTGGGCACATTATTGGGCAAGAAAGAGTGAAGGTACACATGGAAAAAATCAGGGCTATCTTGAAATGGCCATCACCAAAAACTATTACCGAATTGAGATGCTTTATTGGCATATGCACCTACTACATAAAATTTGTGAAAGGGTTCTCCAAGTTGACTTCTCCACTCACTGATTTGACTAAGAAGGATGCTTTCAAGTGGGATGAAGAGGCTGAAAAATCATTCCAAAAAATGAAAGAGGTAATGAGTAGTTGTCCCATACTTGCACTTCCTGATTTTACTAAACCTTTTGTTGTGGAATGTGATGCTTCAGGTGGAGGAATAGGGGATGTCCTAAAGCAAGGCCAACACCCCATAGCCTTTGAGAGAAGAAAGTTGCAGCCTCATGAAAAACTTTACTCCATCTATGATAAATAAATGATGGCCATTATGCATGCATTGGCCAAATTCAGACAATACTTGGTGGGCAGCAAGTTTGTGGTGAAAACTGACCATAATAGTCTAAGACACTTTCTCATCCAAAAAGATCTAAATGAAAGGAAACAAAAGTGGGTAAGCAAGATTCAAGATTATGATTTTTATATTGAATATGTCAAAGGAAAGAATAATATAGTAGCAGATGCTTTGTCAAGAAGGCTTTCCTTTTCTCTCATGGATATTGCCAAGGATTGGAAAAACATGCTACTAGTTGAATATGCCAAAGACAAATTTGCTTGTGATGTGTTGGATGGAATCAAAGGGGATGATAATTATAGGATTTTGAATGGGCTGATATATTATAAGGGAAGAATTTATTTAGTTCATAACTCCAAGCTCAAGTACCGAATTTTGCAAGAAGCACATGATTCCCCACTAGCGGGCCATCCGGGGATCTTCAAAACTTATAGACAGTTGAGGCAAATATTTTTTTGGAAGGGGCTGAAGGAAGATGTTCAGAAGTATGTGAATGAATGTAAAGCATGTCAACAAAACAAATCAGAACTTACATGTCCATCCGGCCTATTACAACCATTGCCCATTCCGGAGCAAAAATGGGACAGTATTTCCATGGATTTCATCACAGGATTGCATAAATCCTTAGGTAAGGATTGCATCTATGTGGTAGTTGATAGGTTGACAAAATTTGCTCATTTCATTGCTGTTACATCATCTTTTAGTGCTGCACAAGTGGCTGATATTTTTTTTCAAAGAAATCTTCAGATTGCATGGGCTCCCCAAGAGCATTGTCAGTGATAGAGATAGTAGATTCATGGGTGCTTTTTGGCAAGAACTTTTTAGATTGGTAGGCACTCAATTGACTCCAAGTACCAGTTATCATCCAAAAACTTATGGACAAACAGAGAGGGTAAACCAATGGTTCGAAGGATACCTAAGAAACTATGTGGGAGGGCAGCAAAAAGCATGGGCAAAATGGCTACACTTGAGTGAGTTTTGCTACAACACCACTTATCATATGTCAATAGGAATGTCTCCTTTCAAAGCATTATATGGTTATGATGCACTTACATTTGCTGACATTATATTTGGTGATAGTAGAGCCCCAAAGGTGAAAGATTGGGTGGAAGAGAGCCAAGAAATTTTAAAGCTCTTGAAAGACAATTTGCAGGTTGCTCAAAATCAGCAAAAACAATATGCTGATAGACATAGAGAAGAGAGAACCTTTCAATTCAATGATTTAGTATATTTAAGGTTGCAGCCCTATAAACAAACATCTCTCAAAAAGAATGGAGCAGAAAAATTAAAACCAAGGTACTATGGGCCATACAAGGTAGTGCGGAAGGTTGGAGAAGTAGCATATGAACTAGAACTTCCGGAAGGGAGTAAAATCCACAATGTATTTCATGTTTCTTGTCTTAAGAAAGCTCTTGGTCAGCAAATCTGCACTTCAGAAATACTTCCTCCTTTGGATGATGAAGGTCAGCTCACACTTGTTCCGGAAAAGATTTTGAAGACACGGGAAAGAAGGTTGAGGAGTAGAATCATCAAAGAATATTTAGTGCAATGGAAGGACTTACCAAATGAAGATGCCACATGGGAAGAGGAGAATATTTTGCAGCATCCAAATTTGAAATTGCTTGAGGACAAGCAATCTTGGGTGAGGAGGACTGTAATGTCCCCATTCAAATAAATGCATAGTAAGACAATCCCATCAATCCTACTAGTTTCCTAGGTTGGATGGGCACATGTGGGATGGTAATAAGGAAACTAATAAATGATATTTAGACATTAGAAGGGTTCAAGCATTTAATAAATATGATGAATAAATAAATTCAAGAGAAATTCTAGGTGGCAAGTGGTTTTGGAGACATATGGAGGTGGTGGGACCCACACTAGCTTGATTTTTCAATGACACATGACAGCTCTCTCTTGCCAATTCGAATTCATGGGAAGGTGAACACTCTTGGGTGAGTTGGTAAGTCATAACACATGGCATTGAGCATATTAGGTCGAAATGGGAAGGAATAGTAACCTCCATGGGAGAGAAAGAGTCAAATTGGAGACTAGTGGACACATGGGCTAGATTCCCTAGTTTTATGACAACAATAATGAAGCATCTATGACATTTTATGACAAAATTCAGACGTGACTTCTTACACCTGACCATTATGACATGTCAGACCCAAAAATAGGCTCAAGAAGGCGCTCATGGAGTTGGAGGAATCTAAAGAGACTCAAATTCGAATTTGGGAGAAGATGGAAGGTTGGAACTAGGAGACAAGTGGCAAATGAGGAATATTTTCTAAATGGAAAATTATTGAATCTATTAAGAGGATTTCGACCCCTTGAAGGCTAATGTTGGTTACAAAATGTAGAAATCAAGTATGAGAATGGATTTTGATGGTTTGAGAAAAATTGCATTTGTGAAGAGAGAGCTAGTGGATGACTAGTTTCTTGCCTTAGCCAATTTCGAGGGTGAAAGATTCCCATCCAAGTTGGTGTTTGGAGAGGCCACTCAGGTCTTTCATGGTGCTTTAATGGAGTTTGTATTTGTAGGTAGTAGCTACAGGAAGTTTCATGGTTTGGTTTAGTGCAGCACTTTCTCTCCACCGTTTTCAGTTTTGAAGGCATATTCGTGCTCCTTGAGGGAGGGCATTTTTGGTGAGCACTTGTGCTTCTTGAGAGAGATTCTCATTACATATTTATGATTGTAATAGCTTCATATACTCTGTTATTCATATTCAGAAAGTCTAAGGTCGAAATACCCACTGGTTGTATGCAAAACTATTGATTAATGAGCAAACAATGTCCATTTCCCCAATGCATTGATGTATGACACTATAATGTTGATTATTTCGAATGGATGGATGATTCTCTGATATATTTGTGATAAATATACTTCCATGGATGTCTTCTACAAGTTTCAGGTATTCTACTTGAGCATTTGAAGCATTTTTACTCAGTTTAGTTGTATTGGGAGGTGAAATAGTGCCATTTCCCCAAGGGTCGAATTGGGGGTTTTTGCTGTTGAATGTGAGAGAGTTACGACAATCCCATCAATCCTACTAGTTTCCTAGGTTGGATGGGCACATGTGGGATGGTAATAAGGAAACTAATAAATGATATTTATACATTAGAAGGGTTCAAGCATTTAATAAATATGATGAATAAATAAATTCAAGAGAAATTCTAGGTGGCAAGTGGTTTTGGAGACATATGGAGGTGGTGGGACCCACACTAGCTTGATTTTTCAACGACACATGACAACTCTCTCTTGCCAATTCGAAATCATGGGAAGGTGAACACTCTTGGGTGAGTTGGTAAGTCATAACACATGGCATTGAGCATATTAGGTCGAAATGGGAAGGAATAGTAACCTCCATGGGAGAGGAAGAGTCAAATTGGAGACTAGTGGACACATGGGCTAGATTCCCTAGTTTTATGACAACAATAATGAAGCATCTATGACATTTTATGACAAAATTCAGACCTGAATTCTTACACCTGACCATTATGACATGTCAGACCCAAAAATAGGCTCAAGAAGGCGCTCATGGAGTTGGAAGAATCTAAAGAGACTCAAATTCGAATTTGGGAGAAGATGGAAGGTTGGAACTAGGAGACAAGTGGCAAATGAGGAATATTTTCTAAATGGAAAATTATTGAATCTATTAAGAGGATTTTGACCCCTTGAAGGCTAATGTTGGTTACAAAATGTAGAAATCAAGTATGAGAATGGATTTTGATGGTTTGAGAAAAATTGCATTTGTGAAGAGAGAGCTAGTGGATGACTAGTTTCTTGCCTTAGCCAATTTCGAGGGTGAAAGATTCCCATCCAAGTTGGTGTTTGGAGAGGCCACTCAGGTCTTTCATGGTGCTTTAATGGAGTTTTTATTTGTATGTAGTAGCCACAGGAAGTTTCATGGTTTGGTTTAGTGCAGCACTTTCTCTCCACCGTTTCCAGTTCTGAAGGCATATTTGTGCTCCTTGAGGGAGGGCATTTTTGGTGAGCACTTGTGCTTCTTGAGAGAGATTCTCATTACATATTTATGATTGTAATAGCTTCATATACTCTTTTATTCATATTCAAAAAGTCTCAGGTCGAAATACCCACTGGTTGTATGCAAAACTATTGATTAATGAGCAAACAATGTCCATTTCCCCAATGCATTGATGTATGACACTATAATGTTGATTATTTCGAATGGATGGATGATTATCTGATATATTTGTGATAAATATACTTCCATGGATGTCTTCTACAAGTTTCATGTATTGTACTTGAGCATTTGAATCATTTTTACTCAGTTTAGTTGTATTGGGAGGTGAAATAGTGCCATTTCCCCAAGGGTCGAATTGGGGGTTTTTGCTGTTGAATGTGAGAGAGTTAGAACAGTATTAAAAATCAATTAATGGTGCATATGAGACCTTAATAACATACTTAACACATTATATACCTCTGTTCATAAATTTGTGGGAGTTTGGAGGCATTTGGAAGGCCATTTGTAGTGTTACCCGAGGGGGATTTGATGCACAAATTACTAGTCAAAATTACATATATTGATCAGAATACAAATCAAATTTGAAGAAGTATTTGGAGGGCCATAAAACATCCCTGAACCTTATATTCAAGTCTAAATACCATTCGTACACTCCTACAGAATATTTGGGAGCATTTGGGTTGATTTGGAGGTCAAAACAGTAAAACTAGTCAAAGGTCGAAATTGGGAAAAAAAGTGAAAAATTGGGCATTTTAATAAAACTTAGAAAAGTGATATTACAAGTGGTATCAGAGCATGGTCTTGGAACCTGATGGTATTAACAAAAATCCAAACAAATAAAACAGCACCCTTTGAATCAGTAGCTGAAGAAGTTTTGGTTGAAGAAGAGATAGTAGCAGAAAAAGAATTTTTTTCTAAAACAATGGGTAGAGAGGAGGAGGAAAAATTAAGACATAAGGAGGAATTAATTGAAGCCTTAAAACCATGTTTTGAAGGACTTACCATGGTTATGCTAGATATGAATAAACAAATGATGAAAGGTTTCGAATTGTTGGGTAGCCAACTTTCAGGCAAAGGGATGATAGGAGATAATAGTGGTTCACACTCAGGGGAAAAGATGAAAGGGAATGAGCATATTTTCTCAAGTACAGGACCTCATAATAGACCTGATGAATTTCAAAGCACACAAAGGCATACTGCACCTAAATTTCTCACACCCAAAGAAGAGCCCAATCTTGAATTGGATTACAGGAAACTAGTAAATGATTGGAATGATTTGAATGAAGAGTGTAAAAGAGGTGTACCACTCAGTGACTACATTGATGTTAAGCAAAAGATTAAAATGAAGGGAGACAATAGGATTCCATTCCATAACAAAGAATTGAATAGTGCTATTGGAAAAATGTCACTTCCTTCTTTTGATGGTTCTTCTCAAAATTCTGCTAACACTTGGGTGCAAAAATTGGATGTATATTTTCAGCTGAATCCTATGTTGGAAGAGGATGCATTAAAAATGGCCATTTTGCATTTGGAAGGAGATGCCAATGAATGGTGGTTTCATGGGCTGAAAACCTTGGGTCATAACCAGGTTAAAACATATGGAGAATTTGTTGACAGGGTACTAGAAAGATTTGAACAAAAAGATCCAGAATTGCCTTTCAAAGAACTAGCTCAATTGAAGCAAACTGGGTCCCCTACCGAATATATGTTGGACTTTCAAAAATTATCAGTCAAGGTGGCTGATGTATCTATGGGAAGATTAGTATTGCTGTTCACTGAAGGTTTGGCTGAACCCTTAAGAGGTTTGGTCAAAGGCCACAAGCCAAATACATTAAAAGATGCAATGAGCTTGACTAGGGATCTCCAAAATGTGCTTCCTAGAACGAGATTTCCTCTTAAGCCTAGCTATAAATTTTAAAAGAAACCTTGGCAAAGGGATGGATATGATAAGAAAAATTGGCAAAGAGAGTCATTTGAGAGGAATAGAAAAGAGGGACTAAACAAGGATGAACTTAGAAAAAAGAAACTATGCTTCACATGCTTCCAACCATGGACACTGGGGCACAAATGTACCAAAGGAAAGGCTCAATACATAGAAGTATTTTCTGATAATGAGGGGTATGATGGGGGCATGGATGAAGATGGACATATTTCAGATCAAGAAGAGGCATATGAGACAGCAGTAGAAGAGGAAAGACAAGAAGAAAATCAGCCTTCACCGGACAAAGCAAGAATGGCAGTGCTTTCAACAGTACCTCGCTATCATACTATTCGATGCAAAGGTGTGGTACAAGGACAAAGAACTTTAGTTTTGGTAGATGGAGAAACCACTCATAACTTCATTGATGTAGAGATGGTAGAGAAAAGAAAGATACCTATTGAACCATTTGATGGATTCACAGTTGTCATTCCCGGTCACAACACAACACAATGCAAAACATGGGTTCCAAAGCTGCAAGTCACCGTAGGTAACTATACTTTTGTTGATAGTTTTTATGTGGTTGATGTTGCTGATACTAATGTGGTTTTGGGAGTGCAATGGTTGTATTCAATAGGAGAGCATACAGTAAATTATCAAATTCCCGAAATGAAATTCTAAGATTCAAAAGTAGTACAAAGAGTTGTGTGAGGACAACACACTTATCCAAATCAAGTAGTGACTTGCAATAGCATGAGATCTATATTGAGGCATGGGGATATAGAATGGGCTGCTGAATGTCATATTACATCTCCCAAGCCAACTATAAATATTTTCAAACACCCAAAGGAGATAGAGAAACTTTTGCAAAAATATGAAAAGGTTTTTAGAGACCTTCCACATGGTAGGCCACCAGATAGGGGGGTTGAGCACAGTATTGTTTTGGAGGAGGGTACTTCACCCATTCAAATACCACCTTATAGACATCCTAAAAGGTTTAGAGATGAGATTGAAAAAGCTATCCAAGAACTCCTAGATTTGGGGCTCATTAGACCAAGCTCTAGCCCTTATGTTTCTTCAGTAGTGCTAGTGAAGAAAAAAGATGGAACATTGAGAATGTGCATAGATTTTAGAGCCTTGAACAAAAAGACTATCAAGACTAGGTATCCTATTACTAGGATTGATGAGCTCATGGATGAGCTACATGGGGCCAAATACTTCTCAAAAATTGACCTTATATCAGGGTATCACCAAATTCGAATGAAAGATGAAGATGTGCAAAAGACCACTTTTCGATGTCATTTTGGCCACTTTGAATTTCTTATCATGCCTTTTGGGTTAACTAATGCTCCAGCCACCTTTCAAGCATGTATGAATAGGATATTTTGCAAGCAACTAAGAAGGTTTGCTTTGGTTTTCTTTGATGATATTCTCATTTACAGTAAAACATGGGAAGAGCATTTGCAACAGTTAGAGATTGTGTTGAAAATCTTGCAAGAAGAGTCCTTATTTGCTAAATTATCAAAATGTGAGTTTGGGATGAAAGAACTACTGTATCTTGGGCAGATTATTGGGCAAGAAGGAGTGAAGGTACAGATGGAAAAAATCAGGGCTATCTTGGAATGGCCATCACCAAAAAATATTACCGAATTGAGAGGCTTTATTGGCATATGCACCTACTACATAAAATTTGTGAAAGGGTTCTCCAAGTTGACTTCTCCGCTCACTGATTTGACTAAGAAGGATGCTTTCAAGTGGGATGAAGAGGCTGAAAAAGCATTCCAAAAAATGAAAGAGGTAATGAGTAGTTGTCCCATACTTGCACTTCCTGATTTTACTAAACCTTTTGTTGTGGAATGTGATGCTTCAGGTGGAGGAATAGGGGATGTCCTAAAGCAAGGCCAACACCCCATAGCCTTTGAGAGAAGAAATTTGCAGCCTCATGAAAAACTTTACTCCATCTATGATAAAGAAATGATGGCCATTATGCATGCATTGGCCAAATTCAGACAATACTTGGTGGGCAGCAAGTTTGTGGTGAAAACAGACCATAATAGTCTAAGACACTTTCTCATCCAAAAAGATCTAAGTGAAAGGAAACAAAAGTGGGTAAGCAAGATTCAAGCTTATGATTTTGATATTGAATATGTCAAAGGAAAGAAAAATATAGTAGCAGATGCTTTGTCAAGAAGGCCTTCCTTTTCTCTCATGGATATTGCCAAGGATTGGAAAAACATGCTACTAGTTGAATATGCCAAAGACAAATTTGCTTGTGATGTGTTGGATGGAATCAAAGGGGATGATAATTATAGGATTTTGAATGGGCTGATATATTATAAGGGAAGAATTTATTTAGTTCATAACTCCAAGCTCAAGTACCGAATTTTGCAAGAAGCACATGATTCCCACTAGCGGGCCATCCGGGGATCTTCAAAACTTATAGACAGTTGAGGCAAATATTTTTTTGGAAGGGGATGAAGGAAGACGTTCAGAAGTATGTGAATGAATGTAAAGCATGTCAACAAAACAAATCAGAACTTACATGTCCATCCGGCCTATTACAACCATTGCCCATTCCGGATCAAAAATGGGACAGTATTTCCATGGATTTCATCACAGGATTGCATAAATCCTTAGGTAAGGATTGCATCTATGTGATAGTTGATAGGTTGACAAAATTTGCTCATTTCATTGCTGTTACATCATCTTTTAGTGCTGCACAAGTGGCTGATATTTTTTTTCAAAGAAATCTTCAGATTGCATGGGCTCCCCAAGAGCATTGTCAGTGATAGAGATAGTAGATTCATGGGTGCTTTTTGGCAAGAACTTTTTAGATTGGTAGGCACTCAATTGACTCCAAGTACCAGCTATCATCCAAAAACTGATGGACAAACAGAGAGGGTAAACCAATGGTTCGAAGGATACCTAAGAAACTATGTGGGAGGGCAGCAAAAAGCATGGGCAAAATGGCTACATTTGAGTGAGTTTTGCTACAACACCACTTATCATATGTCAATAGGAATGTCTCCTTTCAAAGCATTATATGGTTATGATGCACTTACATTTGCTGACATTATATTTGGTGATAGTAGAGGCCCAAAGGCGAAAGATTGGGTGGAAGAGAGCCAAGAAATTTTAAAGCTCTTGAAAGACAATTTGCAGGTTGCTCAAAATCAGCAAAAACAATATGCTGATAGACATAGAGAAGAGAGAACCTTTCAAGTCAATGATTTAGTATATTTAAGGTTGCAGCCCTATAAACAAACATCTCTCAAAAAGAATGGAGCAGAAAAATTAAAACCAAGGTACTATGGGCCATACAAGGTAGTGCGGAAGGTTGGAGAAGTAGCATATGAACTAGAACTTCCGGAAGGGAGTAAAATACACAATGTATTTCATGTTTCTTGTCTTAAGAAAGCTCTTGGTCAACAAATCAGCACTTCAAAAATACTTCCTCCTTTGGATGATGAAGGTCAGCTCACACTTGTTCCGGAAAAGATTTTGAAGACACGGGAAAGAAGGTTGAGGAGTAGAATCATCAAAGAATATTTAGTGCAATGGAAGGACTTACCAAATGAAGATGCCACATGGGAAGAGGAGAATATTTTGCAGCATCCAAATTTGAAATTGCTTGAGGACAAGCAATCTTGGGTGGGGAGGACTGTAATGTCCCCATTCAAATAAATGCATAGTAAGACAATCCCATCAATCCTACTAGTTTCCTAGGTTGGATGGGCACATGTGGGATGGTAATAAGGAAACTAATAAATGATATTTAGACATTAGAAGGGTTCAAGCATTTAATAAATATGATGAATAAATAAATTCAAGAGGAATTCTAGGTGGCAAGTGGTTTTGGAGACATATGGAGGTGGTGGGACCCACACTAGCTTGATTTTTCAACGACACATGACAGCTCTCTCTTGCCAATTCGAATTCATGGGAAGGTGAACACTCTTGGGTGAGTTGGTAAGTCATAACACATGGCATTGAGCATATTAGGTCGAAATGGGAAGGAATAGTAACCTCCATGGGAGAGGAAGAGTCAAATTGGAGACTAGTGGACACATGGGCTAGATTCCCTAGTTTTATGACAACAATAATGAAGCATCTATGACATTTTATGACAAAATTCAGACCTGACTTCTTACACCTGACCATTATGACATGTCAGACCCAAAAATAGGCTCCAGAAGGCGCTCATGGAGTTGGAGGAATCTAAAGAGACTCAAATTCGAATTTGGGAGAAGATGGAAGGTTGGAACTAGGAGACAAGTGGCAAATGAGGAATATTTTATAAATGGAAAATTATTGAATCTATTAAGAGGATTTTGACCCCTTGAAGGCTAATGTTGGTTACAAAATGTAGAAATCAAGTATGAGAATGGATTTTGATGGTTTGAGAAAAATTGCATTTGTGAAGAGAGAGCTAGTGGATGACTAGTTTCTTGCCTTAGCCAATTTCGAGGGTGAAAGATTCCCATCCAAGTTGGTGTTTGGAGAGGCCACTCAGGTCTTTCATGGTGCTTTAATGGAGTTTGTATTTGTAGGTAGTAGCTACAGGAATTTTCATGGTTTGGTTTAGTGCAGCACTTTCTCTCCACCGTTTCCAGTTTTGAAGGCATATTCGTGCTCCTTGAGGGAGGGCATTTTTGGTGAGCACTTGTGCTTCTTGAGAGAGATTCTCATTACATATTTATGATTGTAATAGCTTCATATACTCTGTTATTCATATTCAAAAATTCTAAGGTCGAAATACCCACTGGTTGTATGCAAAACTATTGATTAATGAGCAAACAATGTCCATTTCCCCAATGCATTGATGTATGACACTATAATGTTGATTATTTCGAATGGATGGATGATTCTATGATATATTTGTGATAAATATACTTCCATGGATGTCTTCTACAAGTTTCAGGTATTCTACTTGAGCATTTGAAGCATTTTTACTCAGTTTAGTTGTATTGGGAGGTGAAATAGTGCCATTTCCCTAAGGGTCGAATTGGGGGTTTTTGCTGTTGAATGTGAGAGAGTTAGAACAGTATTAAAAATCAATTAATGATGCATATGAGACCTTAATAACATACTTAACACACTATACACCTCTGTTCATAAATTTGTGGGAGTTTGGAGGCATTTGGAAGGCCATTTGTAGTGTTACCCGAGGGGGATTTGATGCACAAATTACAAGTCAAAATTACATATATTGATCAGAATACAAATCAAGTTTGCAGAAGTATCTGAAGGGCCATAAAACATCCCTGAACCTTATATTCAAGTCTAAATACCATTCGTACACTCCTACAGAATATTTGGGAGCATTTGGGTTGATTTGGAGGTCAAAACAGTAAAACTAGTCAAAGGTCGAAATTGAGAAAAAAAGTGGAAAATTGGGCATTTTAATAAAACTTGAAAAAGGGATATTACAAGTGGTATCAGAGCATGGTCTTGGCACCTGATGGTATTAACAAGAAGCCAAACAAATAAAACAGCACCCTTTGAATCAGTAGCTGAAGAATTTTTGGTTGAAGAAGAGATAGTAGCAGAAAAAGAGTTTTTTCCTAAAACAATGGGTAGAGAGGAGGAGAAAAAATTGAGACATAAGGAGGAATTAATTGAAGCCTTAAAACCATGTTTTGAAGGACTTACCATGGTTATGCTAGATATGAATAAACAAATGATGAAAGGTTTCGAATTGTTTGGTAGCCAACTTTCAGGCAAAGGGATGATAGGAGATAATAGTGGTTCACACTCAGGGGAAAAGATGAAAGGGAATGAGCATATTTTCTCAAGTACAGGACCTCATAATAGGCCTGATGAATTTCAAAGCACACAAAGGCATACTGCACCTAAATTTCTCACACCCAAATAAGAGCCCAATCTTGAATTGGATTACAGGAAACTAGTAAATGATTGGAATGATTTGAATGAAGAGTGTAAAAGAGGTGTACCACTCAGTGACTACATTGATGTTATGCAAAAGATTAAAATGAAGGGAGACAATAGGAGTCCATTCCATAACAAAGAATTGAATAGTGCTATTGGAAAAATGTCACTTCCTACTTTTGATGGTTCTTCTCAAAATTCTGCTAACACTTGGGTGCAAAAATTGGATGTATATTTTCAGCTGAATCCTATGTTGGAAGAGGATGCATTAAAAATGGCCATTTTGCATTTGGAAGGAAATGCCAATGAATGGTGGTTTCATGGGCTGAAAACCTTGGGTCATAATCAGGTTAAAACATATGGAGAATTTGTTGACAGGGTACTAGAAAGATTTGAACAAAAAGATCCGGAATTGTCTTTCAAAGAACTAGCTCAATTGAAGCATACTGGGTCCCCTACCGAATATATGTTAGACTTTCAAAAATTATTAGTCAAGGTGGCTGATGTATCTATGGGAAGATTAGTATTGCTGTTCACTGAAGGTTTGGCTAAACCCTTAAGATGTTTGGTCAAAACCCACAAGCCAACTACATTAAAAGATGCAATGAGCTTGACTAGGGATCTCCAAAATGTGCTTCCTAGAACGAGATTTCCTCCTAAGCCTAGCTATAAATTTTAAAAGAAACCTTGGCAAAGGGATGGATATGATAAGAAACCTTGGCAAAGAGAGTCATTTGAGAGGAATAGAAAAGAGGGACTAAACAAGAATGAACTTAGAAAAAAGAAACTATGCTTCACATGCTTCCAACCATGGACACTGGGGCACAAATGTATCAAAGGAAGGCCTCAATACATAGAAGTATTTTCTGATAATGAGGGGTATGATGGGGGCATGGATGAAGATGGACATATTTCAGATCAAGAAGAGGCATATGAGACAGCAGTAGAAGAGGAAAGACAAGAAGAAAATCATCCTTCACCGGACAAAGCAAGAATGGCAGTGCTTTCAACAGTACCTCGCTATCATACTATTCGATGCAAAGGTGTGGTACAAGGACAAAGAACTTTAGTTTTGGTAGATGGAGGAGCCACTCATCACTTCATTGATGTAGAGATGGTAGAGAAAAGAAAGATACCTATTGAACCATTTGATGGCTTCACAGTTGTCATTCCCGGTCACAACACAACACAATGCAAAACATGGGTTCCAAAGCTGCAAGTCATCGTAGGTAACTATACTTTTGCTGATAGTTTTTATGTGGTTGATGTTGCTAATACTAATGTGGTTTTGGGAGTGCATTGGTTGTATTCAATAGGAGAGCATACAGTAAATTATCAAATTCCCGAAATGAAATTCTAAGATTCAAAAGGAGTACAAAGAGTTGTGTGAGGGCAACACACTTATCCAAATCAAGTAGTGACTTGCAATAGCATGATATCTATATTGAGGCATGGGGATATAGAATGGGCTGCTGAATGTCATATTACATCTCCCAATCCAACTATAAATATTTTCAAACACCCAAAGGAGATAGAGAAACTTTTGCAAAAATATGAAAAGGTTTTTAGAGACCTTCCACATGGTAGGCCACCAGATAGGGGGGTTGAGCACAGTATTGTTTTGGAGGAGGGTACTTAACCCATTAAGATACTACCTTATAGACATCCTAAAATGTTTAGAGATGAGATTGAAAAAGCTATCCAAGAACTCCTAGAGTTTGGGCTCATTAGACCAAGCTCTAGCCCTTATGCTTCTTCAGTAGTGCTAGTGAAGAAAAAAGATGGAACATTGAGAATGTGCATAGATTTTAGAGCCTTGAACAAAAAGACTATCAAGACTAGGTATCCTATTACTAGGATTGATGAGCTCATGGATGAGCTACATGGGGCCAAATACTTCTCAAAAATTGACCTTATATCAGGTTATCACCAAATTCGAATGAAAGATGAAGATGTGCAAAAGATCACTTTTCGATGTCATTTTGGCCACTTTGAATTTCTTATCATGCCTTTTGGGTTAACTAATGCTCCAGCCACCTTTCAAGCATGTATGAATAGGATATTTTGCAAGCAACTAAGAAGGTTTGTTTTGGTTTTCTTTGATGATATTCTCATTTACAGTAAAACATGGGAAGAGCATTTGCAACAGTTAGAGATTGTGTTGAAAATCTTGCAAGAAGAGTCCTTATTTGCTAAATTATCAAAATGTGAGTTTGGGATGAAACAACTACTGTATATTGGGCACATTATTGGGCAAGAAAGAGTGAAGGTACACATGGAAAAAATCAGGGCTATCTTGAAATGGCCATCACCAAAAACTATTACCGAATTGAGATGCTTTATTGGCATATGCACCTACTACATAAAATTTGTGAAAGGGTTCTCCAAGTTGACTTCTCCACTCACTGATTTGACTAAGAAGGATGCTTTCAAGTGGGATGAAGAGGCTGAAAAATCATTCCAAAAAATGAAAGAGGTAATGAGTAGTTGTCCCATACTTGCACTTCCTGATTTTACTAAACCTTTTGTTGTGGAATGTGATGCTTCAGGTGGAGGAATAGGGGATGTCCTAAAGCAAGGCCAACACCCCATAGCCTTTGAGAGAAGAAAGTTGCAGCCTCATGAAAAACTTTACTCCATCTATGATAAAGAAATGATGGCCATTATGCATGCATTGGCCAAATTCAGACAATACTTGGTGGGCAGCAAGTTTGTGGTGAAAACTGACCATAATAGTCTAAGACACTTTCTCATCCAAAAAGATCTAAATGAAAGGAAACAAAAGTGGGTAAGCAAGATTCAAGCTTATGATTTTTATATTGAATATGTCAAAGGAAAGAATAATATAGTAGCAGATGCTTTGTCAAGAAGGCTTTCCTTTTCTCTCATGGATATTGCCAAGGATTGGAAAAACATGCTACTAGTTGAATATGCCAAAGACAAATTTGCTTGTGATGTGTTGGATGGAATCAAAGGGGATGATAATTATAGGATTTTGAATGGGATGATATATTATAAGGGAAGAATTTATTTAGTTCATAACTCCAAGCTCAAGTACCGAATTTTGCAAGAAGCACATGATTCCCCACTAGCGGGCCATCCGGGGATCTTCAAAACTTATAGACAGTTGAGGCAAATATTTTTTTGGAAGGGGCTGAAGGAAGATGTTCAGAAGTATGTGAATGAATGTAAAGCATGTCAACAAAACAAATCAGAACTTACATGTCCATCCGGCCTATTACAACCATTGCCCATTCCGGAGCAAAAATGGGACAGTATTTCCATGGATTTCATCACAGGATTGCATAAATCCTTAGGTAAGGATTGCATCTATGTGGTAGTTGATAGGTTGACAAAATTTGCTCATTTCATTGCTGTTACATCATCTTTTAGTGCTGCACAAGTGGCTGATATTTTTTTTCAAAGAAATCTTCAGATTGCATGGGCTCCCCAAGAGCATTGTCAGTGATAGAGATAGTAGATTCATGGGTGCTTTTTGGCAAGAACTTTTTAGATTGGTAGGCACTCAATTGACTCCAAGTACCAGTTATCATCCAAAAACTTATGGACAAACAGAGAGGGTAAACCAATGGTTCGAAGGATACCTAAGAAACTATGTGGGAGGGCAGCAAAAAGCATGGGCAAAATGGCTACACTTGAGTGAGTTTTGCTACAACACCACTTATCATATGTCAATAGGAATGTCTCCTTTCAAAGCATTATATGGTTATGATGCACTTACATTTGCTGACATTATATTTGGTGATAGTAGAGCCCCAAAGGTGAAAGATTGGGTGGAAGAGAGCCAAGAAATTTTAAAGCTCTTGAAAGACAATTTGCAGGTTGCTCAAAATCAGCAAAAACAATATGCTGATAGACATAGAGAAGAGAGAACCTTTCAATTCAATGATTTAGTATATTTAAGGTTGCAGCCCTATAAACAAACATCTCTCAAAAAGAATGGAGCAGAAAAATTAAAACCAAGGTACTATGGGCCATACAAGGTAGTGCGGAAGGTTGGAGAAGTAGCATATGAACTAGAACTTCCGGAAGGGAGTAAAATCCACAATGTATTTCATGTTTCTTGTCTTAAGAAAGCTCTTGGTCAGCAAATCAGCACTTCAGAAATACTTCCTCCTTTGGATGATGAAGGTCAGCTCACACTTGTTCCGGAAAAGATTTTGAAGACACGGGAAAGAAGGTTGAGGAGTAGAATCATCAAAGAATATTTAGTGCAATGGAAGGACTTACCAAATGAAGATGCCACATGGGAAGAGGAGAATATTTTGCAGCATCCAAATTTGAAATTGCTTGAGGACAAGCAATCTTGGGTGAGGAGGACTGTAATGTCCCCATTCAAATAAATGCATAGTAAGACAATCCCATCAATCCTACTAGTTTCCTAGGTTGGATGGGCACATGTGGGATGGTAATAAGGAAACTAATAAATGATATTTAGACATTAGAAGGGTTCAAGCATTTAATAAATATGATGAATAAATAAATTCAAGAGAAATTCTAGGTGGCAAGTGGTTTTGGAGACATATGGAGGTGGTGGGACCCACACTAGCTTGATTTTTCAATGACACATGACAACTCTCTCTTGTCAATTCGAATTCATGGGAAGGTGAACACTCTTGGGTGAGTTGGTAAGTCATAACACATGGCATTGAGCATATTAGGTCGAAATGGGAAGGAATAGTAACCTCCATGGGAGAGAAAGAGTCAAATTGGAGACTAGTGGACACATGGGCTAGATTCCCTAGTTTTATGACAACAATAATGAAGCATCTATGACATTTTATGACAAAATTCAGACGTGACTTCTTACACCTGGCCATTATGACATGTCAGACCCAAAAATAGGCTCAAGAAGGCGCTCATGGAGTTGGAGGAATCTAAAGAGACTCAAATTCGAATTTGGGAGAAGATGGAAGGTTGGAACTAGGAGACAAGTGGTAAATGAGGAATATTTTCTAAATGGAAAATTATTGAATCTATTAAGAGGATTTCGACCCCTTGAAGGCTAATGTTGGTTACAAAATGTAGAAATCAAGTATGAGAATGGATTTTGATGGTTTGAGAAAAATTGCATTTGTGAAGAGAGAGCTAGTGGATGACTAGTTTCTTGCCTTAGCCAATTTCGAGGGTGAAAGATTCCCATCCAAGTTGGTGTTTGGAGAGGCCACTCAGGTCTTTCATGGTGCTTTAATGGAGTTTGTATTTGTAGGTAGTAGCTACAGGAAGTTTCATGGTTTGGTTTAGTGCAGCACTTTCTCTCCACCGTTTTCAGTTTTGAAGGCATATTCGTGCTCCTTGAGGGAGGGCATTTTTGGTGAGCACTTGTGCTTCTTGAGAGAGATTCTCATTACATATTTATGATTGTAATAGCTTCATATACTCTGTTATTCATATTCAGAAAGTCTAAGGTCGAAATACCCACTGGTTGTATGCAAAACTATTGATTAATGAGCAAACAATGTCCATTTCCCCAATGCATTGATGTATGACACTATAATGTTGATTATTTCGAATGGATGGATGATTCTCTGATATATTTGTGATAAATATACTTCCATGGATGTCTTCTACAAGTTTCAGGTATTCTACTTGAGCATTTGAAGCATTTTTACTCAGTTTAGTTGTATTGGGAGGTGAAATAGTGCCATTTCCCCAAGGGTCGAATTGGGGGTTTTTGCTGTTGAATGTGAGAGAGTTACGACAATCCCATCAATCCTACTAGTTTCCTAGGTTGGATGGGCACATGTGGGATGGTAATAAGGAAACTAATAAATGATATTTAGACATTAGAAGGGTTCAAGCATTTAATAAATATGATGAATAAATAAATTCAAGAGAAATTCTAGGTGGCAAGTGGTTTTGGAGACATATGGAGGTGGTGGGACCCACACTAGCTTGATTTTTCAACGACACATGACAACTCTCTCTTGCCAATTCGAAATCATGGGAAGGTGAACACTCTTGGGTGAGTTGGTAAGTCATAACACATGGCATTGAGCATATTAGGTCGAAATGGGAAGGAATAGTAACCTCCATGGGAGAGGAAGAGTCAAATTGGAGACTAGTGGACACATGGGCTAGATTCCCTAGTTTTATGACAACAATAATGAAGCATCTATGACATTTTATGACAAAATTCAGACCTGACTTCTTACACCTGACCATTATGACATGTCAGACCCAAAAATAGGCTCAAGAAGGCGCTCATGGAGTTGGAAGAATCTAAAGAGACTCAAATTCGAATTTGGGAGAAGATGGAAGGTTGGAACTAGGAGACAAGTGGCAAATGAGGAATATTTTCTAAATGGAAAATTATTGAATCTATTAAGAGGATTTTGACCCCTTGAAGGCTAATGTTGGTTACAAAATGTAGAAATCAAGTATGAGAATGGATTTTGATGGTTTGAGAAAAATTGCATTTGTGAAGAGAGAGCTAGTGGATGACTAGTTTCTTGCCTTAGCCAATTTCGAGGGTGAAAGATTCCCATCCAAGTTGGTGTTTGGAGAGGCCACTCAAGTCTTTCATGGTGCTTTAATGGAGTTTTTATTTGTATGTAGTAGCCACAGGAAGTTTCATGGTTTGGTTTAGTGCAGCACTTTCTCTCCACCGTTTCCAGTTCTGAAGGCATATTCGTGCTCCTTGAGGGAGGGCATTTTTGGTGAGCACTTGTGCTTCTTGAGAGAGATTCTCATTACATATTTATGATTGTAATAGCTTCATATACTCTTTTATTCATATTCAGAAAGTCTCAGGTCGAAATACCCACTGGTTGTATGCAAAACTATTGATTAATGAGCAAACAATGTCCATTTCCCCAATGCATTGATGTATGACACTATAATGTTGATTATTTCGAATGGATGGATGATTATCTGATATATTTGTGATAAATATACTTCTATGGATGTCTTCTACAAGTTTCATGTATTGTACTTGAGCATTTGAATCATTTTTACTCAGTTTAGTTGTATTGGGAGGTGAAATAGTGCCATTTCCCCAAGGGTCGAATTGGGGGTTTTTGCTGTTGAATGTGAGAGAGTTAGAACAGTATTAAAAATCAATTAATGGTGCATATGAGACCTTAATAACATACTTAACACATTATATACCTCTGTTCATAAATTTGTGGGAGTTTGGAGGCATTTGGAAGGCCATTTGTAGTGTTACCCGAGGGGGATTTGATGCACAAATTACTAGTCAAAATTACATATATTGATCAGAATACAAATCAAATTTGAAGAAGTATTTGGAGGGCCATAAAACATCCCTGAACCTTATATTCAAGTCTAAATACCATTCGTACACTCCTACAGAATATTTGGGAGCATTTGGGTTGATTTGGAGGTCAAAACAGTAAAACTAGTCAAAGGTCGAAATTGGGAAAAAAAGTGAAAAATTGGGCATTTTAATAAAACTTAGAAAAGTGATATTACAAGTGGTATCAGAGCATGGTCTTGGAACCTGATGGTATTAACAAAAATCCAAACAAATAAAACAGCACCCTTTGAATCAGTAGCTGAAGAAGTTTTGGTTGAAGAAGAGATAGTAGCAGAAAAAGAATTTTTTTCTAAAACAATGGGTAGAGAGGAGGAGGAAAAATTAAGACATAAGGAGGAATTAATTGAAGCCTTAAAACCATGTTTTGAAGGACTTACCATGGTTATGCTAGATATGAATAAACAAATGATGAAAGGTTTCGAATTGTTGGGTAGCCAACTTTCAGGCAAAGGGATGATAGGAGATAATAGTGGTTCACACTCAGGGGAAAAGATGAAAGGGAATGAGCATATTTTCTCAAGTACAGGACCTCATAATAGACCTGATGAATTTCAAAGCACACAAAGGCATACTGCACCTAAATTTCTCACACCCAAAGAAGAGCCCAATCTTGAATTGGATTACAGGAAACTAGTAAATGATTGGAATGATTTGAATGAAGAGTGTAAAAGAGGTGTACCACTCAGTGACTACATTGATGTTACGCAAAAGATTAAAATGAAGGGAGACAATAGGATTCCATTCCATAACAAAGAATTGAATAGTGCTATTGGAAAAATGTCACTTCCTTCTTTTGATGGTTCTTCTCAAAATTCTGCTAACACTTGGGTGCAAAAATTGGATGTATATTTTCAGCTGAATCCTATGTTGGAAGAGGATGCATTAAAAATGGCCATTTTGCATTTGGAAGGAGATGCCAATGAATGGTGGTTTCATGGGCTGAAAACCTTGGGTCATAACCAGGTTAAAACATATCGAGAATTTGTTGACAGGGTACTAGAAAGATTTGAACAAAAAGATCCAGAATTGCCTTTCAAAGAACTAGCTCAATTGAAGCAAACTGGGTCCCCTACCGAATATATGTTGGACTTTCAAAAATTATCAGTCAAGGTGGCTGATGTATCTATGGGAAGATTAGTATTGCTGTTCACTGAAGGTTTGGCTGAACCCTTAAGAGGTTTGGTCAAAGGCCACAAGCCAAATACATTAAAAGATGCAATGAGCTTGACTAGGGATCTCCAAAATGTGCTTCCTAGAACGAGATTTCCTCTTAAGCCTAGCTATAAATTTTAAAAGAAACCTTGGCAAAGGGATGGATATGATAAGAAAAATTGGCAAAGAGAGTCATTTGAGAGGAATAGAAAAGAGGGACTAAACAAGGATGAACTTAGAAAAAAGAAACTATGCTTCACATGCTTCCAACCATGGACACTGGGGCACAAATGTACCAAAGGAAAGGCTCAATACATAGAAGTATTTTCTGATAATGAGGGGTATGATGGGGGCATGGATGAAGATGGACATATTTCAGATCAAGAAGAGGCATATGAGACAGCAGTAGAAGAGGAAAGACAAGAAGAAAATCAGCCTTCACCGGACAAAGCAAGAATGGCAGTGCTTTCAACAGTACCTCGCTATCATACTATTCGATGCAAAGGTGTGGTACAAGGACAAAGAACTTTAGTTTTGGTAGATGGAGAAACCACTCATAACTTCATTGATGTAGAGATGGTAGAGAAAAGAAAGATACCTATTGAACCATTTGATGGATTCACAGTTGTCATTCCCGGTCACAACACAACACAATGCAAAACATGGGTTCCAAAGCTGCAAGTCACCGTAGGTAACTATACTTTTGTTGATAG
The DNA here is from genome assembly GCA_027924585.1 of Larix kaempferi. Lineage (NCBI taxonomy): Eukaryota > Viridiplantae > Streptophyta > Pinopsida > Pinales > Pinaceae > Larix > Larix kaempferi. The sequence goes on along the minus strand of BSBM01000691.1, from coordinate 1,490,273 downwards.
TTTTTATTTGGTTGATGTTGCTGATACTAATGTGGTTTTGGGAGTGCAATGGTTGTATTCAATAGGAGAGCATACAGTAAATTATCAAATTCCCGAAATGAAATTCTAATATTCAAAAGTAGTACAAAGAGTTGTGTGAGGACAACACACTTATCCAAATCAAGTAGTGACTTGCAATAGCATGAGATCTATATTGAGGCATGGGGATATAGAATGGGCTGCTGAATGTCATATTACATCTCCCAAGCCAACTATAAATATTTTCAAACACCCAAAGGAGATAGAGAAACTTTTGCAAAAATATGAAAAGGTTTTTAGAGACCTTCCACATGGTAGGCCACCAGATAGGGGGGTTGAGCACAGTATTGTTTTGGAGGAGGGTACTTCACCCATTCAAATACCACCTTATAGACATCCTAAAAGGTTTAGAGATGAGATTGAAAAAGCTATCCAAGAACTCCTAGATTTGGGGCTCATTAGACCAAGCTCTAGCCCTTATGTTTCTTCAGTAGTGCTAGTGAAGAAAAAAGATGGAACATTGAGAATGTGCATAGATTTTAGAGCCTTGAACAAAAAGACTATCAAGACTAGGTATCCTATTACTAGGATTGATGAGCTCATGGATGAGCTACATGGGGCCAAATACTTCTCAAAAATTGACCTTATATCAGGGTATCACCAAATTCGAATGAAAGATGAAGATGTGCAAAAGACCGCTTTTCGATGTCATTTTGGCCACTTTGAATTTCTTATCATGCCTTTTGGGTTAACTAATGCTCCAGCCACCTTTCAAGCATGTATGAATAGGATATTTTGCAAGCAACTAAGAAGGTTTGCTTTGGTTTTCTTTGATGATATTCTCATTTACAGTAAAACATGGGAAGAGCATTTGCAACAGTTAGAGATTGTGTTGAAAATCTTGCAAGAAGAGTCCTTATTTGCTAAATTATCAAAATGTGAGTTTGGGATGAAAGAACTACTGTATCTTGGGCACATTATTGGGCAAGAAGGAGTGAAGGTACAGATGGAAAAAATCAGGGCTATCTTGGAATGGCCATCACCAAAAAATATTACCGAATTGAGAGGCTTTATTGGCATATGCACCTACTACATAAAATTTGTGAAAGGGTTCTCCAAGTTGACTTCTCCACTCACTGATTTGACTAAGAAGGATGCTTTCATGTGGGATGAAGAGGCTGAAAAAGCATTCCAAAAAATGAAAGAGGTAATGAGTAGTTGTCCCATACTTGCACTTCCTGATTTTACTAAACCTTTTGTTGTGGAATGTGATGCTTCAGGTGGAGGAATAGGGGATGTCCTAAAGCAAGGCCAACACCCCATAGCCTTTGAGAGAAGAAATTTGCAGCCTCATGAAAAACTTTACTCCATCTATGATAAAGAAATGATGGCCATTATGCATGCATTGGCCAAATTCAGACAATACTTGGTGGGCAGCAAGTTTGTGGTGAAAACAGACCATAATAGTCTAAGACACTTTCTCATCCAAAAAGATCTAAGTGAAAGGAAACAAAAGTGGGTAAGCAAGATTCAAGCTTATGATTTTGATATTGAATATGTCAAAGGAAAGAAAAATATAGTAGCAGATGCTTTGTCAAGAAGGCCTTCCTTTTCTCTCATGGATATTGCCAAGGATTGGAAAAACATGCTACTAGTTGAATATGCCAAAGACAAATTTGCTTGTGATGTGTTGGATGGAATCAAAGGGGATGATAATTATAGGATTTTGAATGGGCTGATATATTATAAGGGAAGAATTTATTTAGTTCATAACTCCAAGCTCAAGTACCGAATTTTGCAAGAAGCACATGATTCCCACTAGCGGGCCATCCGGGGATCTTCAAAACTTATAGACAGTTGAGGCAAATATTTTTTTGGAAGGGGCTGAAGGAAGATGTTCAGAAGTATGTGAATGAATGTAAAGCATGTCAACAAAACAAATCAGAACTTACATGTCCATCCGACCTATTACAACCATTGCCCATTCCGGAGCAAAAATGGGACAGTATTTCCATGGATTTCATCACAGGATTGCATAAATCCTTAGGTAAGGATTGCATCTATGTGATAGTTGATAGGTTGACAAAATTTGCTCATTTCATTGCTGTTACATCATCTTTTAGTGCTGCACAAGTGGCTGATATTTTTTTTCAAAGAAATCTTCAGATTGCATGGGCTCCCCAAGAGCATTGTCAGTGATAGAGATAGTAGATTCATGGGTGCTTTTTGGAAAGAACTTTTTAGATTGGTAGGCACTCAATTGACTCCAAGTACCAGCTATCATCCAAAAACTGATGGACAAACAGAGAGGGTAAACCAATGGTTCGAAGGATACCTAAGAAACTATGTGGGAGGGCAGCAAAAAGCATGGGCAAAATGGCTACATTTGAGTGAGTTTTGCTACAACACCACTTATCATATGTCAATAGGAATGTCTCCTTTCAAAGCATTATATGGTTATGATGCACTTACATTTGCTGACATTATATTTGGTGATAGTAGAGGCCCAAAGGCGAAAGATTGGGTGGAAGAGAGCCAAGAAATTTTAAAGCTCTTGAAAGACAATTTGCAGGTTGCTCAAAATCAGCAAAAACAATATGCTGATAGACATAGAGAAGAGAGAACCTTTCAAGTCAATGATTTAGTATATTTAAGGTTGCAGCCCTATAAACAAACATCTCTCAAAAAGAATGGAGCAGAAAAATTAAAACCAAGGTACTATGGGCCATACAAGGTAGTGCGGAAGGTTGGAGAAGTAGCATATGAACTAGAACTTCCGGAAGGGAGTAAAATACACAATGTATTTCATGTTTCTTGTCTTAAGAAAGCTCTTGGTCAACAAATCAGCACTTCAAAAATACTTCCTCCTTTGGATGATGAAGGTCAGCTCACACTTGTTCCGGAAAAGATTTTGAAGACACGGGAAAGAAGGTTGAGGAGTAGAATCATCAAAGAATATTTAGTGCAATGGAAGGACTTACCAAATGAAGATGCCACATGGGAAGAGGAGAATATTTTGCAGCATCCAAATTTGAAATTGCTTGAGGACAAGCAATCTTGGGTGGGGAGGACTGTAATGTCCCCATTCAAATAAATGCATAGTAAGACAATCCCATCAATCCTACTAGTTTCCTAGGTTGGATGGGCACATGTGGGATGGTAATAAGGAAACTAATAAATGATATTTAGACATTAGAATGGTTCAAGCATTTAATAAATATGATGAATAAATAAATTCAAGAGAAATTCTAGGTGGCAAGTGGTTTTGGAGACATATGGAGGTGGTGGGACCCACACTAGCTTGATTTTTCAACGACACATGACAGCTCTCTCTTGCCAATTCGAATTCATGGGAAGGTGAACACTCTTGGGTGAGTTGGTAAGTCATAACACATGGCATTGAGCATATTAGGTCGAAATGGGAAGGAATAGTAACCTCCATGGGAGAGGAAGAGTCAAATTGGAGACTAGTGGACACATGGGCTAGATTCCTTAGTTTTATGACAACAATAATGAAGCATCTATGACATTTTATGACAAAATTCAGACCTGACTTCTTACACCTGACCATTATGACATGTCAGACCCAAAAATAGGCTCAAGAAGGCGCTCATGGAGTTGGAGGAATCTAAAGAGACTCAAATTCGAATTTGGGAGAAGATGGAAGGTTGGAACTAGGAGACAAGTGGCAAATGAGGAATATTTTATAAATGGAAAATTATTGAATCTATTAAGAGGATTTTGACCCCTTGAAGGCTAATGTTGGTTACAAAATGTAGAAATCAAGTATGAGAATGGATTTTGATGGTTTGAGAAAAATTGCATTTGTGAAGAGAGAGCTAGTGGATGACTAGTTTCTTGCCTTAGCCAATTTCGAGGGTGAAAGATTCCCATCCAAGTTGGTGTTTGGAGAGGCCACTCAGGTCTTTCATGGTGCTTTAATGGAGTTTGTATTTGTAGGTAGTAGCTACAGGAAGTTTCATGGTTTGGTTTAGTGCAGCACTTTCTCTCCACCGTTTCCAGTTTTGAAGGCATATTCGTGCTCCTTGAGGGAGGGCATTTTTGGTGAGCACTTGTGCTTCTTGAGAGAGATTCTCATTACATATTTATGATTGTAATAGCTTCATATACTCTGTTATTCATATTCAGAAAGTCTCAGGTCGAAATACCCACTGGTTGTATGCAAAACTATTGATTAATGAGCAAACAATGTCCATTTCCCCAATGCATTGATGTATGACACTATAATGTTGATTATTTCGAATGGATGGATGATTATCTGATATATTTGTTATAAATATACTTCCATGGATGTCTTCTACAAGTTTCATGTATTTTACTTGAGCATTTGAAGCATTTTTACTCAGTTTAGTTGTATTGGGAGGTGAAATAGTGCCATTTCCCCAAGGGTCGAATTGGGGGTTTTTGCTGTTGAATGTGAGAGAGTTAGAACAGTATTAAAAATCAATTAATGGTGCATATGAGACCTTAATAAGATACTTAACACATTATATACCTCTGTTCATAAATTTGTGGGAGTTTGGAGGCATTTGGAAGGCCATTTGTAGTGTTACCCGAGGGGGATTTGATGCACAAATTACTAGTCAAAATTACATATATTGATCAGAATACAAATCAAGTTTGCAGAAGTATTTGGAGGACCATAAAACATCCCTGAACCTTATATTCAAGTCTAAATACCATTCGTACACTCCTACAGAAGATTTGGGAGCATTTGGATTGATTTGGAGGTCAAAACAGTAAAACTAGTCAAAGGTCGAAATTGGGAAAAAAAGTGGAAAATTGGGCATTTTAATAAAACTTGAAAAAGGGATATTACAAGTGGTATCAGAGCATGGTCTTGGAACCTGATGGTATTAACAAGAAGCCAAACAAATAAAACAACACCCTTTGAATCAGTAGTTGAAGAAGTTTTGGTTGAAGAAGAGATGGTAGCAGAAAAAGAGTTTTTTTCTAAAACAATGGGTAGAGAGGAGGAGGAAAAATTAAGACATAAGGAGGAATTAATTGAAGCCTTAAAACCATGTTTTGAAGGACTTACCATGGTTATGCTAGATATGAATAAACAAATGATGAAAGGTTTCGAATTATTGGGTAGCCAACTTTCAGGCAAAGGGATGATAGGAGATAATAGTGGTTCACACTCAGGGGAAAAGATGAAAGGGAATGAGCATATTTTCTCAAGTACAGGACCTCATAATAGACCTGATGAATTTCAAAGCACACAAAGGCATACTGCACCTAAATTTCTCACACCCAAAGAAGAGCCCAATCTTGAATTGGATTACAGGAAACTAGTAAATGATTGGAATGATTTGAATGAAGAGTGTAAAAGAGGTGTACCACTCAGTGACTACATTGATGTTATGCAAAAGATTAAAATGAAGGGAGACAATAGGAGTCCATTCCATAACAAAGAATTGAATAGTGCTATTGGAAAAATGTCACTTCCTACTTTTGATGGTTCTTCTCAAAATTCTGCTAACACTTGGGTGCAAAAATTGGATGTATATTTTCAGCTGAATCCTATGTTGGAAGAGGATGCATTAAAAATGGCCATTTTGCATTTGGAAGGAGATGCCAATGAATGGTGGTTTCATGGGCTGAAAACCTTGGGTCATAATCAGGTTAAAACATATGGAGAATTTGTTGACAGGGTACTAGAAAGATTTGAACAAAAAGATCCAGAATTGCCTTTCAAAGAACTAGCTCAATTGAAGCAAACTAGGTCCCCTACCGAATATATGTTGGACTTTCAAAAATTATCAGTCAAGGTGGCTGATGTATCTATGGGAAGATTAGTATTGCTGTTCACTGAAGGTTTGGCTGAACCCTTAAGAGGTTTGGTCAAATCCCACAAGCCAACTACATTAAAAGATGCAATGAACTTGACTAGGGATCTCCAAAATGTGCTTCCTAGAACGAGATTTCCTCCTAAGCCTAGCTATAAATTTTAAAAGAAACCTTGGCAAAGGGATGGATATGATAAGAAACCTTGGCAAAGAGAGTCATTTGAGAGGAATAGAAAAGAGGGACTAAACAAGGATGAACTTAGAAAAAAGAAACTATGCTTCACATGCTTCCAACCATGGACATTGGGGCACAAATGTACCAAAGGAAAGGCTCAATACATAGAAGTATTTTCTGATAATGAGGGGTATGATGGGGGCATGGATGAAGATGGACATATTTCAGATCAAGAAGAGGCATATGAGACAGCAGTAGAAGAGGAAAGACAAGAAGAAAATCAGCCTTCACCGGACAAAGCAAGAATGGCAGTGCTTTCAACAGTACCTCACTATCATACTATTCGATGCAAAGGTGTGGTACAAGGACAAAGAACTTTAGTTTTGGTAGATGGAGGAGCCACTCATAACTTCATTGATGTAGAGATGGTAGAGAAAAGAAAGATACCTATTGAACCATTTGATGGCTTCACAGTTGTCATTCCCGGTCACAACACAACACAATGCAAAACATGGGTTCCAAAGCTGCAAGTCACCGTAGGTAACTATACTTTTGTTGATAGTTTTTATGTGGTTGATGTTGCTGATACTAATGTGGCTTTGGGAGTGCAATGGTTGTATTCAATAGGAGAGCATACAGTAAATTATCAAATTCCCGAAATGAAATTCTAAGATTCAAAAGGAGTACAAAGAGTTGTGTGAGGGCAACACACTTATCGAAATCAAGTAGTGACTTGCAATACCATGAGATCTATATTGTGGCATGGGGATATAGAATGGGCTGCTGAATGTCATATTACATCTCCCAAGCCAACTATAAATATTTTCAAACACCCAAAGGAGATAGAGAAACTTTTGCAAAAATATGAAAAGGTTTTTAGAGACCTTCCACATGGTAGGCCACCAGATAGGGGGGTTGAGCACAGTATTGTTTTGGAGGAGGGTACTTCACCCATTCAGATACCACCTTATAGACATCCTAAAAGGTTTAGAGATGAGATTGAAAAATCTATCCAAGAACTCCTAGAGTTGGGGCTCATTAGACCAAGCTCTAGCCCTTATGCTTCTTCAGTAGTGCTAGTGAAGAAAAAAGATGGAACATTGAGAATGTGCATAGATTTTAGAGCCTTAAACAAAAAGACTATCAAGACTAGGTATCCTATTCCTAGGATTGATGAGCTCATGGATGAGCTACATGGGGCCAAATACTTCTAAAAAATTGAACTTATATCAGGGTATCACCAAATTCGAATGAAAGATGAAGATGTGCAAAAGACCACTTTTCGATGTCATTTCGGCCACTTTGAATTCCTTATCATGCCTTTTGGGTTAACTAATGCTCCAGCCACCTTTCAAGCATGTATGAATAGGATATTTTGCAAGCAACTAAGAAGGTTTGTTTTGGTTTTCTTTAATGATATTCTCATTTACAGTAAAACATGGGAAGAGCATTTGCAACAGTTAGAGATTGTGTTGAAAATCTTGCAAGAAGAGTCCTTATTTGCTAAATTATCAAAATGTGAGTTTGCGATGAAACAACTACTGTATCTAGGGCACATTATTGGGCAAGAAGGAGTGAAGGTACACATGGAAAAAATCAGGGCTATCTTGGAATGGCCATCACCAAAAAATATTACCGAATTGAGAGGCTTTATTGGCATATGCACCTACTACATAAAATTTGTGAAAGGGTTCTCCAAGTTGACTTCTCCGCTCACTGATTTGACTAAGAAGGATGCTTTCAAGTGGGATGAAGAGGCTGAAAAATCATTCCAAAAAATGAAAGAGGTAATGAGTAGTTGTCCCATACTTGCACTTCCTGATTTTACTAAACCTTTTGTTGTGGAATGTGATGCTTCAGGTGGAGGAATAGGGGATGTCCTAAAGCAAGGCCAACACCCCATAGCCTTTGAGAGAAGAAATTTGCAGCCTCATGAAAAACTTTACTCCATCTATGATAAAGAAATGATGGCCATTATGCATGCATTGGCCAAATTCAGACAATACTTGGTGGGCAACAAGTTTGTGGTGAAAACCGACCATAATAGTCTAAGACACTTTCTCATCCAAAAAGATCTAAATGAAAGGAAACAAAAGTGGGTAAGCAAGATTCAAGCTTATGATTTTGATATTGAATATGTCAAAGGAAAGAATAATTTAGTAGCAGATGCTTTGTCAAGAAGGCCTTCCTTTTCTCTCATGGATATTGCCAAGGATTGGAAAAACATGCTACTAGTTGAATATGCCAAATACAAATTTGCTTGTGATGTGTTGGATGGAATCAAAGGGGATGATAATTATAGGATTTTGAATGGGCTGATATATTATAAGGGAAGAATTTATTTAGTTCATAACTCCAAGCTCAAGTACCGAAGTTTGCAAGAAGCACATGATTCCCCACTAGCGGGCCATCCGGGGATCTTCAAAACTTATAGACAGTTGAGGCAAATATTTTTTTGGAAGGGGCTGAAGGAAGATGTTCAGAAGTATGTGAATGAATGTAAAGCATGTCAACAAAACAAATCAGAACTTACATGTCCATCCGGCCTATTACAACCATTGCCCATTCCGGAGCAAAAATGGGACAGTATTTCCATGGATTTCATCATAGGATTGCATAAATCCTTAGGTAAGGATTGCATCTATGTGGTATTTGATAGGTTGACAAAATTTGCTCATTTCATTGCTGTTACATCATCTTTTAGTGTTGCACAAGTGGCTGATATTTTTTTTCAAAGAAATCTTCAGATTGCACGGGCTCCCCAAGAGCATTGTCAGTGATAGAGATAGTAGATTCATGGGTGCTTTTTGGCAAGAACTTTTTAGATTGGTAGGCACTCAATTGACTCCAAGTACCAGCTTTCATCCAAAAAATGATGGACAAACAGAGAGGGTAAACCAATGGTTCGAAGGATACCTAAGAAACTATGTGGGAGGGCAGCAAAAAGCATGGGCAAAATGGCTACACTTGAGTGAGTTTTGCTACAACACCACTTATCATATGTCAATAGGAATGTCTCCTTTCAAAGCATTATATGGTTATGATGCACTTACATTTGCTGACATTATATTTGGTGATAGTAGAGCCCCAAAGGCGAAAGATTGGGTGGAAGAGAGCCAAGAAATTTTAAAGCTCTTGAAAGACAATTTGCAGGTTGCTCAAAATCAGCAAAAACAATATGCTGATAGACATAGAGAAGAGAGAACCTTTCAAGCCAATGGTTTAGTATATTTAAGGTTGCAGCCCTATAAACAAACATCTCTCAAAAAGAATGGAGCAGAAAAATTAAAACCAAGGTACTATGGGCCATACAAGGTAGTGCGGAAGGTTGGAGAAGTAGCATATGAACTAGAACTTCCGGAAGGGAGTAAAATCCACAATGTATTTCATGTTTCTTGTCTTAAGAAATCTCTTGGTCAGCAAATCAGCACTTCAGAAATACTTCCTCCTTTGGATGATGAAGGTCAGCTCACACTTGTTCCGGAAAAGATTTTGAAGACACGGGAAAGAAGGTTGAGAAGTAGAATCATCAAAGAATATTTAGTGCAATGGAAGGACTTACCAAATGAAGATGCCACATGGGAAGAGGAGAAGATTTTGCAGCATCCAAATTTGAAATTGCTTGAGGACAAGAAATCTTGGGTGGGGAGGACTGTAATGTCCCCATTCAAATAAATGCATAGTACGACAATCCCATCAATCCTACTAGTTTCCTAGGTTGGATGGGCACATGTGGGATGGTAATAAGGAAACTAATAAATGATATTTAGACATTAGAAGGGTTCAAGCATTTAATAAATATGATGAATAAATAAATTCAAGAGAAATTCTAGGTGGCAAGTGGTTTTGGAGACATATGGAGGTGGTGGGACCCACACTAGCTTGATTTTTCAATGACACATGACAGCTCTCTCTTGCCAATTCGAAATCATGGGAAGGTGAACACTCTTGGGTGAGTTGGTAAGTCATAACACATGGCATTGAGCATATTAGGTCGAAATGGGAAGGAATAGTAACCTCCATGGGAGAGGAAGAGTCAAATTGGAGACTAGTGGACACATGGGCTAGATTCCCTAGTTTTATGACAACAATAATGAAGCATCTATGACATTTTATGACAAAATTCAGACGTGACTTCTTACACCTGACCATTATGACATGTCAGCCCCAAAAATAGGCTCAAGAAGGCGCTCATGGAGTTGGAAGAATCTAAAGAGACTCAAATTCGAATTTGGGAGAAGATGGAAGGTTGGAACTAGGAGACAAGTGGCAAATGAGGAATATTTTCTAAATGGAAAATTATTTAATCTATTGAGAGGATTTCAACCCCTTGAAGGCTAATGTTGGTTATAAAATGTAGAAATCAAGTATGAGAATGGCTTTTGATGATTTGAGAAAAATTGCATTTGTGAAGAGAGAGCTAGTGGATGACTAGTTTTTTGCCTTAGCCAATTTCGAGGGTGAAAGATTCCCATCCAAGTTGGTGTTTGGAGAGGAAACTCAGGTATTTCATGGTGCTTTAATGGAGTTTGTATTTGCAGGTAGCAGCTACAGGAAGTTTCATGGTTTGGTTTAGTGCAGCACTTTCTCTCCACCGTTTCCAGTTTTGAAGGCATATTCATGCTCCTTGAGGGAGGGCGTTTTTGGTGAGCACTTGTGCTTCTTGAGAGAGATTCTCATTACATATTTATGATTGTAATAGCTTCATATCCTCTGTTATTCATATTCAGAAAGTCTCAGGTCGAAATACCCACTGGTTGTATGCAAAACTATTGATTAATGAGCAAACAATGTCCATTTCCCCAATGCATTGATGTATGACACTATAATGTTGATTATTTCGAATGGATGGATGATTCTCTGATATATTTGTGATAAATATACTTCCATGGATTTCTTCTACAAGTTTCATGTATTGTACTTGAGCATTTGAAGCATTTTTACTCAGTTTCGTTGTATTGGGAGGTGAAATAGTGCCATTTCCCCAAGGGTCGAATTGGGGATTTTTGCTGTTGAATGTGAGAGAGTTAGAACAGTATTAAAAATCAATTAATGGTGCATATGAGACCTTAATCACATACTTAACACATTATATACATCTTTTCATAAATTTGTGGGAGTTTGGAGGCATTTGGAAGGCCATTTGCAGTGTTACTCGAGGGGGATTTGATGCACAAATTACTAGTCAAAATTAAATATATTGATCAGAATACAAATCAAGTTTGAAGCAGTATTTGGAGGGCCATAAAACATCCCTGAACCTTATCTTCAAGTCTAAATACCATTCATACGCTCCTACAGAAGATTTGGGAGCATTTGGGTTGATTTGGAGGTCAAAACAATAAAACTAGTCAAAGGTCGAAATTGGGAAAAAAAGTGGAAAATTGGGCATTTTAATAAAATTTGAAAAAGGGATATTACACATCCTATATTGTCTCAGACATGTCTTCATCGAAGAGATGGAAATCATGACTAGTTTCATTAAAAATTTCAATTTCAACTAACTCATTATTTAAACAAGAAATTTCATTATTTGTGAGAGGTGATGAATCAACAAGAGGTGTTTCTGAGAGTATAGGCTTCATTTCTTTGCATGAGGAAAACTGACCAAAAAAATCATGAGAATCAATTTTATTCTTATCATCCCATAAACATGAATTATCAGATTGTACCCTATTAAAATTTGGCAAATCGATATTAAATTCTAAAAGATTTGAAATGTTCACCTGAAAAGTACAAGTATTAAATAGATTAGGGTACAATGAAAAAGAAGTGTATGATGATAAGGAATGGAAAGAGTCTCTTGTTAAAGAACCCTCTTTTAAAGGTTATATTTCTTCTATTAATGTATTTGTGTCTGATTTCACATGTTCGCTAGTTTCTTCTCTCAAAATAAATGGATCAATGTCCTTTATTGAAGAATCTGAACATAATATATTATCATGCTCAAAAAAAGGTAAGGACAATAAAGGATCACAAGATCTTTCAAAAATATGAGATTCGGGAATCATTTGAAAATTAGTGGAACAATTAATGATTGAATCGCATGGAAGTGAATCATGGTCTTGTTTATTTAAATGAGGAGAATATTTTTTAATTCAAATCTCAGATTTGATTTCTTTATTTTCTAAGATAGTTGTAGGATCTTGAGGAGAATGGCAACTTTCTTCATTTAGACTTAAAGTGTTCTTCTTATTAAAAGAAGATAAAGACAAGTTAAGGTCCTCAGAAGGGACATTTATGTTTTTAGAAATTTCAGGTTTCTTCTGATCTACTAAAGTGAAGAAAGTTGGGGAATAAGTTTGATTCACCACTTTAGAATTTCTATTAGGAACAACCGGTAAAGAGATATTATTGCATAATTGATTATCATTCGATTGATCTAATTGATTTGAAAAAGACATAATATGGTGACACAATTGAAAAATAGAAGGGATCAGTTTGAAAGGGAACCTATAACAAAGATTAAAAAATATGTTTGCATAGTCTTCATATGATTCATCGTATTATCTTTTGAGATTGATTAATTCTACAAACAATTTCTCATAATCAGGATTGTGAAAAGCATGAATGAACTCACCTAAAAATTGTTGTAAAGAATGTTGCGATGGAAAAGTTTCAAACCATTTTCAAACTCAGCTTTTGAAAGTTAAAGCGAAGGATCTGCCAATGATTGCTTCATCGAAAACATGATTAGTAAAACAGTTTTGCAAAAATTGAGAAACATGATCAACTGCAGAAATTTCACTTTCACCATCAAATTTGTTTCTTGACAAGTGATAAACTATCTTAGGAGTAGAATGATTATTTCTTGAGACATGATTCCTAATAGAGATTTGGGCTGAATCCATGAATGATAGATAACATTGAAAAAATATGATTCATAAAAATGGTTAGCTTGTTATCTAACCATCCCTTACGCACATATGTACTAACGTAGAAGATCAAAATATAAAAGTTGAAAATCAGAGCAAGAGGATAAATGTTTTTTTTTTAAATAATTGAAAAGAAATAAAACCACTTATTTTACCTCGGGCCTCCTTCTAGCGCCATTTTTTGGCCGGGAAAACTGTCCTAGGCCAACTTACGGAAAGACAGCCAACACACTCGACTTAATGCAGTCTTCTATGTGTTTAAAGTAGTTGTCCTTCATAGGATCAAGGCCCTGCTGCCTTTGTGAAATGGTCTCAAAATAGAGAGTCTCTCTAAGGTGTGTGAATGTGAAATTACCTAACTAACCTGCTAACAAATCAAAGAGTTTCGGATTAATGCCTAACTAATCCTAAAGATTGTTTTTTAAACTAAATGTAGAATAAAATAATAGCAGCTCCTAATTTCTGCTCTATGATAAGTTAAATGATAATAATCTGTCTAAAAGTTAGCTTCCTATCTCGACCGAGAGCATGAGTTTGATTTATTGATCTGAAGTTCGAAACAAGGAATATATTCACTAACTATAGATTGGTAGAGAAATCCCCAACCATAGAAGTAAATTTAAATCATCTCATAATGGATAAAAATCTATTGTGAAATAATTGCATAAGAATTCCAAACTAAAGTCAAAATTCCTAACTAGATAGACTATTCTGAAAGTGCAGAAATATATATAATTATTTTTCTAACTTGGAAGTGAAACACAGTCAAAACACAAGCTAGGAAATAATTAGAATTGATTTATGAAAGATTAAAACAATGAAAACAATTCATTTATCCCAATTTTGAAGTAAACCATTCACTTTTCAGATCAGTATATGCATTCGAATTCTGCAAAGATCTTTCATATACAATAGTAAGATATATATATATGAAATTAAAAGATGACAAAGAGTGATCAACAAAGCAATACAACATAGATGTATTAATATTATAAAGACTTAGCTAGAGTCTCCATTTGTTCTACAATATCCGACAACTATCAAAAGAAGTTCAGAGAAAAATCAAAATACACAGAAGGAAATATAATACTGTATCATGTATATATCTCGAATGTCTCAGAAATCGAAATCAATAGGAGAAAATAATAAAGCTTCTGGGAAATAGTTCCCTTCATCTTTTACAGAGTCTCCTCCATGGCAGCGTCTCCTCTTCTTCTCAAATATAAAAATTTACAAATAAGAACAAGTGTAGAGAATAGCAGCATCCTCTATCCTCCGCTAAGACCTCTACCCAAGCAGAGAAACAACATACAGAAAAATGAAAAAGATAAGTCAGTCCAGTTTCCTGGAGCGTTCCTCCCCCCCTTTGGCAGTCGATTATCTCCACTTTATATAGAACATCAGGCATCACACTGGACTTAACTCCCTTTCTCAAATAGCTCGATCTCCCTTATTTTCTCCAACCACACATACACGACTGCATTAAGTCGAGTGTGTGGGCTGTCTTTCCATAAGTTGGCCTAGGACAGCTTTCCCGGCCAACAACACCCTGGTGACAATGTCACTAATTTTCATCTCTGGTGTTCTTCCAACTCCTTGAATGACGATTCCATTAGGTTGAGGCTCTTTCAAAGAACCTTGACTACTGTCGCGGCTAAGTGGTACATAGAACTACCTACTGCAGCTGATGATAACTTTTGGGATTTGGAAACAGTCTTTTTGAACCACTTTCAACTTCATGTCCGGTATGTTGTCGACACAGACCTTCTATCAACTTTTAGGAAAAATAAGGCCACTCACTTATCTGACCACATTGAGGATTGGCGAAGTAGAAAGAGGCTCATCAAAGCTGAAATTCCTCCATAGTTTCTATTAGAGTGGTACTTGAAATCACTCCTTCCTTACATTTGTAAGGAAGTAGCAACTTCAGGAGTGTCTTCTGAGGAGGAAGCCATCCTTAGGACTCAAGAACTTGATTTGGTATATGCTCAATTTTGGATCCTATACGAGATTATCCCTGATGCACCGAGATCTAATATAGACTTAGGTAAACCTAAGCCTATAATGCATGCTGATGGCATCGATGGTTCAGTAGATACAACAACATTTGAAGCTTTGACTAAGCAAGTTCATGCTTTATCTGTAAAGCAGTCTGCTGTAGAAGCAACTACGGGTTGCGACCTCCCCTTCAACAATGGAATCTTTACAACAAGTGAAGACTAATCAAAAGCGCCCTCGACAGCCCAACAACAATAAGAAGAAGGGTAAGAAAGGGGATGGGAACCATCAAAAACCCTGAAACACTGAAAATTCTGAGGAGAGAAAGAAGGATAAAAATAAAGTGAAGTTTCCTTGCAAGTTATGTAAGGATGACCACCTTACCCACTAGTGCCCTTTGATGGAAGAAGCACAAAAGCTCCTTCGTGAGAAGAAACCAGCTGTCTTGAAGGACCCTTTCCCTCACGAACAAGGCTCAGCTTCTGGAAACTCTAGTGCTGGGGGCACTCCTCATGTCTCGTCAGCTGATCAGTCATTTATAAACATGCTTAACTTAGATATGCTTCTGCAAACTCGAGGGAGGAATTATAACCCGGAGTCATAGCAGAAATATAAGGAAGGTCCTTAATCATCTACTCCTCTCCATATTGAGAGGCCAATAGATTCATTTCCGAAGATCCCTAAAGGTGTCTTCAAGAGGGCTATGCACAACCCTAATACACGGGCTTCTCCCAACTATTATGTGGTTGAGGATCTGTCCCAAACACCCTGTGCAATTTCCACACTGGAATTTTTGCAGAGTTGTCCTTTACAACATAATGCACTTCTTGCAGTGATCGGGAGCGTTGACTCATCTAGTATTCTTGATCGGTTTTATATGTCTAGTATTAAACCCTAGTTACCTTATCACGTAGCCCTCCATATAGAAGTAGTACATGGCCCCAAAACCATTGGAAGAACTGTGGTGGATGAGGGTGCGTCTACATGTGTGATGTCGATATCATGTTGAAAATCCCTTGGCTCTCCTGAGTTAGCTCCTTCTAATACACTGCTTACCACTTTTGATGGAAGATCTTTCCTCCCACATAGAGTCTTACCGTCGTTTGATGTCGAACTTTCCGGTAAAGTAGTTTCTATGGAAGTTGAAGTGTTGGATGCTCCTCTTGACTACAAATTTTTGTTAGGAAGGAGATGGACGTATGTGATGCAAGCTATCCCATTATCTGTTTTTCGAGTAATATATGTCCCCCCTTGAAGGCAATATCATTATGGTTGATCAACTTTCATTTACTCCGAAAAACAACCATACTTCGTTCAACGATCCCTCTAATTGATCAAACTCACCCGCCCAACGATATCTGGGATTAGGAAAGTATTCATCATTGATGGGCACATTTGATCTACCTGATCTCATTAACTTTATCGGTTCTATGATTACCACTGATTGTTAATATTCAAAGACTTCTACGGCCAGTCAAGCAACTAATCCATGGATTATCCCTACTTAGTCAGAACCAACCGTGACCCTGTCTGTTGTATAAGTGGCTTATCAAGCATCATAGAATGTTGCAACAGAACATATCTCGACTTCGCCTGTCTCCACAGAGTCAGATATAGACTATGCATCTGCATGGTAAGGTAACTCGACCTACTCTTTTGATTGTCTGGATACTATTTTTCCCTCTAACGAGGCTATCTTGGAAGCCATGGTAGGCCTGGATCATCCATGGGAACATATGCATCACAGGTCCTATTTTCTTCGTGATCTGGACAGGATTGAGAGAGGAGAGTTTCCAATGAGACTTGGTGGTGATGTCGATTTGTCCACTATTCCTTATATACAAAATATTTACGGTGAAGGTAATATGGAAAATATATCGAGAACCATTCCTGTTACGGAGAAAAACTTCCTATGGCTCGGGGCATACCACAACAGACAAATGACTACCAGAAATCAACTCAATTCCCAATTCATGCTATATAGATGTAAATGCTAAGATGTAGAAAAAAAGACCAACCTTCAACTGAATGTTTGATGTAGATCCCCGTCGAGCTTTCAAATCTCTACACTTGAACCTGCAGCTTAGTCTCAACAATAAACACAAGCAAGTGCATATAATATATGAAAGATGTTAGGATAAACAATAGCATGGTCCATGATATAATAAGCAAATGTTACCCAATGTTATTAAACAACTATTCACAAGATCAATTGGACGAGAAAATGAGTATTTCTATTAATATCAACAAGAATTACATGATACCACCTCCTATCGGCAACTCATCTGAACCAAGAACTAGGTCCCTCCACTTGTGCCTCCACCACTTCAATCCTCCATGCAATGGAAAACTCACAAGTAAAGGATAGTGTCCTTCACAATATATGGAAGAGTTTGGTAGGTGAACATAAAAGGTTCACAACAACTAGCATCAATGGATGTAGACTCAAGTTATGGAAAAAATACAATAGAGTTTTGACTCTCTCCTTCTCCTCCTTCCATGCACCATAAGAGCTCAATATATAACCCTTCCAATGGTAGGTGAAAGGTCAAATCGAGTCGTTTTGAGATACATGGAGGACCAAAGGTCACAATGGCCGCTTTTTGGAAGTGAAAAATAGAGTTTTTACTATCATCTACCAAAAAGTCGATGTACACTGGCTATAGTAGTGCATCCTGCATACACGCGATGTGTAATGAAGTAGCTCGCATACAGGAGGAAAAATAGAGAAAAATAGGGTTAAATGGGAACCACAAGTTTTGTTTTGAGTCTATAAGTAGGTGAGGGAAGCCAAAGAGTATAAATGCTCACAGGGTGGAAAAATACGTTGTAACAATTCCGATTGATATCTCCATCAAACCTAGAGTTGTGGAAAAACTTTTTGTTGGAGAAAACTGTTCTCCTAATGATATCACTTTGTACACCAATATGTTTATGGAATTCCGTGACGTGTTTGCTCAGTCTTACGAGGAGATGCCAGGAATCGACCCCTCCATAGTGGAGCATGTCATCACAACCTCTCCAAATGCTAAACCTATGAGACAAAAGCTCCGTCCGGTAAATCCTAGGAAAGTAGCAACCATAAAGGCGGAAGTTGAGAAATTGCTTACAGTTGGCTTCATCTATCTGATTGATATGACGGAATGGGTCTCTAACACAGTTCCAGTCGATAAGAAGCAAGGAACCATTCGGTTTTGTATAGAATTATGGGACTTAAATAAAGCTTGTCCTAACGACAATTACCCCACACTGTTCATAGATCAGATTATCGCTGCGTGTGCAGGACATGAAATGTTTTCTTTCATGATGGTTTTTCAGGATACAACCATATTCAGATAAAACTTGAAGACCAACATGCGACAACTTTTATTTGTCCTTGGGGGACCGTCTCTTACTGGAAGATGTGGTTTGGCCTAAAGAACGTTGGAGCTACATTCTAGCGTGCGATGAACTTCACTTTTCACGATATCAAACATGTAGTTGAGCCGTATCTTGATGACCTCAAAGCGCGATCTTGTAAGAGACGAGATCATCCTGATCATTTGAGACTCGTGTTTGAATGATGCAGATACTATAAGATTCGATTGAATCCTAACAAGTGTGTGTTATGTTTCGAGTCCGGAAGTTTATTGGGTTTTATCGTATCTAGTCGTGGCATCATGGTCGATACACTAAAAGTTTAGGCTATTGTAAATCTGCCTCCTCCTCGAACCCTACGACAAATTCAGATTCTGTAGGTTATGTCAAATTTTCTACGACATTTTATCATTAACTATGCCAAAATCACAAAAGGTTTAATGAGACTGCTCAAACCAGACACCCATTTTCTTTGGGATGAGGCTGCTCAAACTTCATTTGAGGCTTTGAAAAAGGCATTACTACCAGCCCCCTCATTGAGCCCGCTAGATTATACCAAGGATTTCCTGTTATATCTGGAAGCATCTTTATACACAATCGACATAGTACTTGCTCAGGAGGATGACAAGTTCCAAGAGCATGTCATTTACTATTTGTTGCGCGCATCAATAGCTCCTGAGATTAAGTATTCTTATGTCGAGAAGTTGGCATTGGCTACCGTCCATGCCGTTCAAAGACTACGCCACTACATTTTTAGTGAACTACTACAGTGATCGCAGAGGTCAATTCATTTCAGTATGTTCTAACCCGACGTATCATCGATGGGAAATTTAATAAATGGATTTTTATCTTGCAAGAATTTGACCTAGTTTTTCAATCAACTAGGTGAAAGAAGTCACTTGTTTTCGTAGAACTTATCTCTGAATTTCCAAGTGATGTAGTAAACAATGAGGAAGAGTCATCATTCTCGAATGAACACATCTTTCTTATTGCATCTTATGATCCATGGTACGGATATATTTTAGTATATATCTAGACTTTGAGGTGTCCTACTTTCTCTAGGGTTGAACGACGAAAATTGAAAAATCATGCAAAGAGTTATCTCATCATTTCTGATACTTTATAAAGACGTGGGATAAATTATATTCTACATCATTTTTTGACCTTATAGGAAGCCAAAACAGTATTGAATGACACTCACAGTGGAGCCTGTGGGGGTCACCTTTCTGGGTTGGGAACAACCCAGAAGATACTGCGTGCTGATTACTTTTGGCCCACGATATTTAAAGATTGTGTCGAAGCTGTGAAACGTTGTCATCCATGTCAGTTTTTCAACAAAAAGATGATAGCATACCCAGATCCTCTCCACCCTGTGATTACAGTAGGCCCCTTCACCAAGTGGGGGATTGATTTCATGACATGTAATCCAGATTCTGCTGGAGGACATCATCACATCATTGTTTCCATCAACTACTTCACGAAGTGGGCCGAGGCAGTGCCTACTGTCAAAGAAGATGGAGAAACAGTTGCTTAATTCGTATTCAAGCAGATCATTTCTAGGTTTGGTGTACCTAAAGAGATTGTTACAGACCATGGTCGACACTTTCAAAACAACATGATTACCGAACTCTATGCTATGTTAGGTTTTCGGTAGGAACATTCGTCTTTGTTCTATCCGCAAGCAAATGGTCAAGTCGAAGCGGTCAAAAAAAATGTTGAAAACCATTTTTCAAAGGACTGTCAATGCCATTCGCTCTCACTAGAACATCATGTTGTATCCAACTCTTTGGGCATACCAGTCTAATGTTAATACCGCTACCGGGTTCTCTCCTTTTCAACTTGTTCATGGGGTAGAAGCGGTTATTTCGATTGAGTATGAGATCCCTTGATTAATTTTGGATATCCAACTAATCCCAGATACTTAAGTTCTATAAGAATGTTTGTTGCACTTAGAACATTTAGACGAACAACACCCCGATGCGCTCACAGAAAATGAAGCTCATAAAAGTAGAGTCAAGCATCAGTACGATAAGTTTGTCAAACCGAGGGTGTTATCCGAAGGATACCGTGTTCTGCTTTACGAACAGGACAAAGAACCCTTGGGGACAGGCAAGTTCAAATGTATGTGGCTTGGACCATATATTGTCTCGAAATTTCTTAAGAAAGGGTCCTACGAGATAACCAATTATGAAGGATGTAAGTTGCCCGAGCCCAAAAATGGGCTCTACCTGAAGAAGTATTATGCCTAGGCCTCTATGGTTTTTCTTCTATCATAGTTGTACATGTTTTTGTATTGTTAGTCTTCTCTTTTATTTTATGTTATGTCTTATGTGTCTTATGGGTTGCATTTTCAGATGACAACTGAATGCTTCTTAGGATTTGCGGATGGCACTAGTCGCCACACCTGTCAGTTGGCTTCAGCAACTTGGGTTATATACTCACTGTCTGGTCAAATCGTGTCGTCGAGAGGTGCTTGTCTAGGCCCTACGACGAACAACATAGTTGAATACAGTGCAGTCATAGAGTTACTCTGATATGCTATTCATCATGACATTTCACACTTGGAGTTATGACTCGACTCACAGTTACTTGTATTTCAGTTAATGGGTGACTATAGAGTTCGAGATTTTGTTTTTCTTTGTCAGTTTATGAGGGTTAAGTTACTTGAAAGATATTTTGATTTTATCACATATCAACACATTTCAAGACATTTAAATTCATTAGCTAACTCTTATTCAAATTATATTCTAAATTGGATTCTTTATAACACACAATCACATTAAGCATCCACATAAGATAAAAACACACATGTATATAAGATTGGTACTCTATATATCCGTATAAAAAAATATGAGTTTTGTATCAATAATATGTCGCAGAGTCATATCAACATACAGAAGTGGGCTCAAAAGGCCTAAAAAAATATACATATGTCTTTCTCCCTATGGAGAAGGAAGGGCCTCTGCCATATCCGCTACAACCTCTCTATAACAGATGATGAGCCTGGCTACCTTCCTAAGTAGCATAATCCACGCTGGGGGCACACCCACAATGTTATCCTTCATATCAAGCAACATTTGCTCGATTTTGTAGGTCGAGATGTCATGAGTCAACCGATTCATCTTCCCCTCTATACCCACTAGCATAGCATCTGCTTATCTAGGATCGGTCAGACATGTAAAGGTACGAGAGTGTCCTGCAGGCCGCACTGGTCCCACATCTATATAAATCATATTGTCAATACTCTAACTCATTATAAAAATTATATACATAAAAAACTTAAAAATGGAAATAAATTTCAAAAAGTAAAAATTATGTCTTACCCATCTCTCCCCAGGCTGCTCCTAGAGGCAGAGCGAGCCCAATATCTCCACGGAAATCCATCCCAGCATAAGGAAACTGCTCTAAGGCTGACACCTGACGTCCCCACCATGCAAAGTAATCCTCATCAGAATATGAGAGTATCGACTCGCCACCACCCTGGGGCAGGAATATATCTCCCCAATGAGTCTTCAATGGCTCGCGAGGATTGAGCTGCGGTAGGGCTATTCCTGGACTCAGGGCAAGAACGCTCTCAAAGAAGAAGATACATAAGATGTTGTTGTATCTAAAGTTCTTCTTCCGTCCTCTTTTGCACTCGATTAGTTGGTGTTTCATACTCACTGACAGGCCCGAGCACCAATTAAATACAATCCCTTGGAGGCATTCAATGCCTATATGGATGCAGTTCCTTAAGACTAAGTGTTGTGCGGAGCTTCCCCCAATCGTGTTCAAAGTGCTCAGGATAACTTTCAATGGGAAGATCGATATCAACCCGATAGGAACTTGAGTGCCAATCTTCTCATTTCCAGGAAGACAATAGGCATTGATATAATATTTTACCGACAGGGAACCCACTCCTCGGAATGTACCTTTTAGGTTTACCATTCCCCCCCATCGGGATAAACCTGTAAGAAAGTATCTGTCATCAAGTGTAAGCTCAAGGATCTCTCCCTAGAGATCAAAGACACCTTGATCGGCATCCCAGTTCACAAGCATTCCCAATAGCTGTGTTTGGGCCCTCATACTGGTGGTTTGAAAAAACTTGAGTAAACCACACCTTCTTAGTGCACTTAGATTCAATGGATCTTCGATAGCATGCCTTTCCATGTCCTCATGTTCTCTCTATCTCCATGTCAAGACCATTCCTACATCCATTTCAACCATTCATGCCTTAGTTTCTTTTGTTTTTTCATCCAAACTTCTGCACCCATGACTGTTCCTACTGGACAGTGGTGGGTACCTGCAAGTTCACTTGTGACAAACCCACGCACTTTTCTCGTGCCCGCGAGTTTTCCACAGGGTAACCGCGGGTACGCAACCCTAAAATTTAAATTTTTAAGAAAAAACAAAATTATCCATTAAAATTAAAAATAATGCTTTGAAATGAAGGTAGGAGGAGAGTATACTTGCTGGTGGCAGAATCTGATGTGATGGCCCAATGTGATCGCTATGAGCATTTGAAATACGAGGTTGTTTGCAACTTTTTACTCCAACAAATGATTTGGTGAATTGTTTTTTAGTTTTGAAACTATTTATAAAAATTAGGTTTGAATTTTACCCACTTTTTCAAGTTCTCTATAGTTTCAATTTTATTTTGAAAACTTTATTTAATCAAACTAATGTATTTTGAAGCCTTTTCTATTAGGTAAATAATGAGGCAACAATTTTCACTACGTTTTGCAACCATGATCTACTAAGGTTTGTTTTCCTTTATGACACGTCAGTTAGGTATAATACCTCACATGTCATCATTTGACAAGATCACGGAACTTAGCTTCCATGATTCCTATAAAGTCTTTTTAATCCCTTGTTAGACTTTAAGTTTAATGAAATTTGATGTTGCCTGCACCTAGCTAACATCATTAGTAGGTTTTCACAGTGTTTTTTCAGCAAACCAAAGACAATCCAATCATCAAAATATGCTTCCAAAAATTTATGCATAAAGTCTTTAAATGTTGCAACGAGAACTCTAGAAAATATGGCAGGTGCATTATTCAATCCAAATGGCATAACAGTGTAATAAAACGAGCCCCATTCAGTAGAAAACGTTCTCTTATGCTTGTCTACTGGATCAAATCCTGATTTGATGATATCCAAAGAATCCATCAGTGAAAGAGTAGGCCTCATTTCCTCCAACATTGTCTAGCACTTCATCGGTAAAAGGGGTAGGAAATGGGTCATGCAGCGAAGCATCATTCAGCTTCCTAAGATCTACGTAGATCCTGATCTAACCTTTAGTCTTCTTGTCTTGGATAACCATCGGGCTTATCCACTCTAATTCTTCAACCAGCTCAATTATCACCACATCGAGCATCTTATCAAGTTATGCCTTGACTCTTTCTTTATATCTAGAATTCAGTCTATAGGGCCTTTGCTTAACAGGCTTTGCGCCTAGCTTGAGAGGTATCTTCATAACCCCCAAGCTGCCCAAAATACCCTTCATTTCGGTAAACTTTGTTAGAAATAAATCCTGATATTCATGTAGAAGGTCTGCGATCTCCGCAACCGTGGCATCATCCCAGTAATATCCAATTGATGCGAACTTCGTCTCTTCACTTGTGCCAATGTTCACTTTTCTCATCTTCACAGGTCCACTCATGTCTGGAATTTCTAGTGGAGGTCCCTCTACATTGCGCACACCCTTTGACTCAGGTATATTGATGTTGCGCAGATCCTCCTCACCGCTCTCTTCATGTTCTTCATTTTCAGTGAGGTTATAGCATTCAAGGGAATGTTCTATCGTTCTTTCCCATTCTGGTTGTAGGTTCACAAGTACTTTTATATCTTCAAACACTCTCTCTTTGAGTTCCTCCAATGCCTCATTTATACTTGGGCATTCTGCTTTGAATATGCTTTCCTTAATAACTTGCAGAGCTTCATTTATACTTGGAATTTTTTCTTCAAAGCTGAAAGTTCTCTTAAAGTTCACAGTCAGGGTAGACCAATCTGTAGTTCCTCTCCGCAACTCCATGTCTAGATACCAATTCTTTGGAATCTGTTCTTCTATTGTGTGCATAAACAGATGAACCCATTCTTCCTGTGGTCTCTTTATCCATGCTTGTGAACAAATTTCCATCTGATCCCTTGGATCCGTCTGTCCATTATACTTTTCAAATGTTAGAGCAACTTTCTCTGTGAATCTGATTTGCATCATGTGTCTGCACTGATCCCATGTGGTCAAAGTCTCCTTATGCAAAACCCACCATCTGGTAGGTGTCAAGCACATAGTGCTATGTCTAATGATGGTAAGCCATGTTCAGCTGCAACTGATACAGTATATTCTTGAATAAATGAATAAACATTAGTTGAACCATCATAGGTGGGGATTGAACTTACCTCTTCCAATCCAGCAGAGTGATTTTGTGATCTGTGCACATCTTCTGGCACAGACTTCATGCATACGACTTTGCCAATTTTCCAGTCCTGCGTCGGAGTCTGAGATGCAAGAACTATCACATTGCCAACTGAGAGTTCCATCCGTCGTAGGATTAATGTAGTCATCGTGATTCGCAGTCATCTTGTAAATGCGATCAAGGTCCTATGCTCTAGATTCTTCATGAATCGGCTCACTGTATCTTTCTCCCTATGAAGGGTCCAATGGTGCGATGACCCTTATATCCTGCCCTTCAAAGATCATCTTCTTTGTTTTCAAGTTTATGATGGCGAGGTTATCCATAGCCCAGTCCATACCCAATAGTCATGGATAAGGCTAACTATCATCCACAATTTCAATAACTTTGAAGTTTGCATAACTTTGCACTCCATCGATGTCAACAATAATATTGGCTAATCTCCCAAAAGGTATGACTTTCATATGATTTGCTAACCTCAACTGTATGGGTGACCATGAAAACTTTGGTCTCCCCATCTACTCCCATGTCTACTTACTATTAGAGGAAATTTGGGTAAAAAATGGGCCTCCTAAGGAAAATAATAAAATAATAGTAGAGAGAGAGTAAAAAAACTACTTTTTTGGATTGTATTTTCAACTTATCTCCTTGTAGGTTTACTCAAATTTCAAATGGGAGGACTCGTTGGATGCATAATTAAATTATGCATCCAACACGTACCCATGTTGCATACTTTTAACAACATCCACACAATGAAAATTGAAAATACATTAAAAAACGTGTTTTTAGTGAGAGAAAACACGTTTTTTAATGTATTTTCGATTTTTCATGGTGTGGATATTGTTAAAGTATGCAACATGGGTACTCATTAGATGCATAATTTGAGTAAACCTATAAGGAGTCCTCCTGCTTGAAATTTGAGTAAACCTACAATGAGATAAGTTGAAAATATGATCCAAAAAATTAGTTTTTATATTTTCCCTCCAATTTTTTTACATGCACCTTGTTTGAATTTTAAAGCATTTTGATTGGATAATATGTGATGACAAGAAATTGTACTTTAGGGTCAAGACATTTACCTCTGACCCTAAGTCAAGGATGATTTCATCCATCTCATAATATCCTATCTACGCACTAAGCCTCATCTCTCTTCCTGTTCTTTTATGGCTCTTGATGTGATGAACTGCACTTGCAGCAGTCTCCTTCTCACTGTGTGGTTCATACTGGCTCAACAATTTTTTGAATTCCACTACAACATCTGTTCTTTTCAATAATTTCATGCAGCTCCGTAGGAACTGCACAACAGAGGTGCATGTCTCTGTTGCGGTGCACGTTTTATCATATGCTGCTGGCATATCTTCCATATGTGCTATTTCACTACGCAACGGGACTCTTGGTGATACAGGTGTTGGTTCTTTGAATATGCCCTGCTTTTCTTCAAAGAATTTTTTGTTTTTCTCCAGGTTGAAGGCAGGTGTCTTCCCGCTAGCCTTTTTGATCCAAATCCTTTCAACAGGGGTCTGCCTAGTTTCAAAATTTCCAGAAGTGGAAGCTTCTGCCTGCCTATATCTTCCTATTACAATGCCACTTCACGTCACTACATTGAGACTTGGATCCACAGCCCTTCTCTCTACTGCAATCAAATGGATGTTTGGGTTAGGTACATCTTTCTTTCTCTTCTGCATTTCTGCCGCTAACACATGGTAGTCCTCAATAACATGATCAAAATATTTACAGTAATTGTAGGTAGTATATGGATTGGTACAATCTCTGGAAGAGTGACCTGGTTGGCTACAGTTATAGCAGATCATTTGGCCTCTTCCTCTTCCTTGTCATGGGCCAGTATTTCTTCCTCTTCCATGGAATCCTCCACGGCCTTTGTATGCGCCTTGATCATACTACGCATTATCCTTGTTCTGCGGTGTTTCTTCTTGGACTCTATATACTCCACCACCTTGCATATGCTCTAGATCTCGCTTTCTCTCCATCATGAGCTGATATTCTCTACAGTTGGATTCATCATGTCCAATTGATTTACAGAAGTTGTAGTATAAATTCTTAGGGGTTCGCACATACTTCTGAATTAAGTAATAGTGTTTTGGTCGGTGTCCTCTAGTTCTACAGATCTCACACCATGGTGCTTGGTTCTGATTCAGTGGATTTGGTGCTCCACTGTTAATGTAGTATTGAAACAATGGACAATGCTCTATGGTGTGCCCTTCTTCTTTGCATCATGTACACCCAACTTCTTCTCTTTGTTCTTTCCCCTTTTTCATGTCTTGCAAATTTAATGTCAAGGTAGCTAGCTATGTCTGGATCTGGGACATTCCAGTGCTAGTCTATCCTATTGGCGAAGCTTCTAATTTCATTTCAATTTCCAGGGCTTCTGCCTGTGAAACCACTTTCAGCTACATCAACGGAAGTCTAATATGGGGAAACGGCGCGACTATAAACCACTCTTGGTATTGCTGCAGTGCTATGACAAATCTGACTTGTTTTGACAATGTCTTAAGCTTCTATTCAAATTACTAGGCTGTCTCATTAGGTTTTTGCTTGATTTCCTTTAATTCTGTTATACATTGGGAGTCTGACTTTGGTTTATTGAACTCACTCAATAGTGTAGCCTTAATCTCCACTAAGGTTATCTAATGTCCTTGAGAATATTTCATGAACCAATTCAAGGCTCTATCTCTAAATGTAGTGATGAGTTGTGCTTGCTTCAGAACATTGTCCTCAACTTGTTTGACACTCCATACAGCTTGACATAGAAACCAATGTTGTTCAGGGTTCTCTAGACTCGTTACCTTAAATATCAGCACTTTTATGTTGTCAGTCATTCTCCTTCTTGGTGGCGCAGTGTTCTAAGTAGTGTTAGGGATAGTACTGTGTGGAATATTCTGAATCGGGATATTTTGAGACGGGATAGTCGGATTCGGAATGGTCTGAGTCGGAATGGTCTGAGTACCTACTCCTACAATGTTAATAGTATTGATGCTCTGAGGATTAGGAATATTAGCAGCGGGAGGGTTCTGAACTAGTGGATTTTGTGTAATAAGAGGCACGGTGTTCGCAACCGGTGGATTCTGCAGAGTCGAAGGCTAATAGGCGGCTGATGTTCGCCAGCTATTTTGGGGCTGTGTTCGCCAGCTATTTTGCAGGCCCATGGTTTTGGGTCTCCCGTGGTATTTTTTCCATTGTGTTTTCCCTATAAAAGAAAGACATTGTAATATGGCTAGGTTTGATGTATTAGGTTTTATGCATTGTAAAGATCTCTAAGATCAGGAGAGAGACTGTGAGACAGGGAAGAGGAAGTGCAGCGATTGTGCTACAGGTTATCCCTTCACCTTGCTGGATGGTAATAATAATAAGGACTGGAAAATTCAGTGTGGACATAGCCCAAGTTCGGGTGAATGATGATATATATGTGTCTCTCTTGTAATGTGTGTGTGATTATATTTGCATTTCTGTTTATTGTTCTTGCTCTGCGATCTTGTTTTTCTAACGATTGGTATCAGAGCCAAAGGTCTATTTGGTAGATAAACCGGTAGGAAGCTAGGGTTTCTGGTTCGAGTGGGAGCAATGGTGGAAGAAGGAAATTTTAAGGTCGAGAAGTTTAACGGCCAAGACTTCCAGTTATGGAGGATGCAAATGGAGGACTATCTATACCAGAAGGATCTATTCCTACCGTTGGGAGGAAGAGGAAAGCAGTCGGTGGCCATGAAGGACAAAGAATGGGAGGTTCTTGACAGAAAGGCTCTGGGAACAATACGGCTGAGCCTGGCTTCATCGGTGGCTTTCAATATCTCAAAAGAAACGACAACGGAGGGTTTGATGAGCGCATTGGGTAAGCTGTATGAAAAACCCTCGGCCTCCAACAAGGTATTTCTAATGAAGCGTTTATTTAATATGAAGATGTCTGAAGTTGGATCTGTTACTGATCATTTAAATGAGTTTAATATAGTTATAAATCAACTAAGTTCTGTAAGTGTGAACTTTGATGATGAGGTTAGGGCTCTTCTAATCTTGTGTTCATTTCCAGAAAGCTGGAATAGCTTGGTCATGGTTGTAAGTAACTCTGTCTCTAGCTCAAACACCTTGAAATTTGATGATGTTATTGGTGTTATTCTTAGCGACGAAATGCGAAGAAAAAGCACAGATGAGACATCAAGTAATGCATTGACCATGGAGAGTAGAGGAAGACAAAAGGAGAGAGGAAAAAGCCAAGGTAATCATGGCAAGTCTAAAACGGGAAGATCCAAGTCCAAACTGGGAAAAATAGAGTGTTGGAACTGTGGAAAGAAAGGACATCTGAAGAAAGACTGCAGATCTCTAAAGAAGAAAGGAGATGCACAGAAGGAAACTACCCAGGAAGCAAATGTAGCAAGTGATGTGTTACAAGATGCTTTGATTCTTGCATTAGATAATACTAGTGATTATTGGGTAGTAGATTCAGGAGCTTCATGTCATGCTACACCCCATAGGAAATACTTTTATGAGTATGTTCCTGGCGATTTTGGACATGTTTTATTGGGTGATGATGAGCCATGTAAAATTGTTGGAATGGGTAAGGTATGGATAAAAGTTAAGCATGGAACTGACTGGCTGTTAAAAGATGTTAGGCATATTCCTGCTATGAAAATAAATCTGATCTCCACAGGGAAGTTGGGAGATGGTGGTTGTCTATCTACATTTGGAGAAAAGTGGTGGAAGATCACTAAAGGATCAATGGTGATAGCAAAAGGAGACAGGATAGGTACTTTGTATTTATGTTCTCATAATACTGACCATTCTATCTCTTTAGCTTCCACGGGAACAAATACAGCATTGTGGCATCATAGGCTTCGCCACATGAGTGAGAAGGGGATGCAGATTCTCCACTCAAGGAAGTTGCTGCCAGATTTAAAGCAGGTAAGTTTGGAATTCTGTGAAAACTGTGTTTATGGAAAACAGAAGAGAGTCAGATTTCTCAGGGTTGGGAAACAAAAGAAGAATGAAAGGTTAGAGCTAGTGCATATAGATGTATGGGGACCGGCTCAGGTACAATCTCTTGGTGGCTCTCATTATTATGTTACATTTATTGATGATGCAACTAGGAAAACTTGGGTTTATTGCATTAGACATAAATATGATGTGTTTTCTACTTTTAAGAAGTGGAAAGCTTTGGTTGAGAATGAGACAGGGAAAAGGTTGAAGTGTCTCAGATCTGATAATGGAGGTGATTAATACGGCAAGGAGTTTGATAGTTACTGTTCATACCATAGGATTTGTAGAGAGAAGACAGTACCAGGAACACCACAAGAAAATGGTGTGTCAGAAAGGATGAACAGAACGATCATGGAGCGTGCAAGGTGTATGAGACTGCATGTAGAGTTGCCCTTACAGTTTTGGGCGGATGCTGTAAATACTGATGTTTATTTAATAAACAGAGGACCTTCAAGTGCTTTGAATGGTGATATTCCAGAGGAGGCATGGAAAGATAAAGATAATAGAACAAAGCTTGAAGCTAAATCCAAGAAATGTACCTTTATTGGATATGGGGTTGATGAATTTGGTTATCGCTTATGGGATTATGAAAATAACAAAATCATCAGGAGTAGAGATGTGATATTCAATGAAAAGGTCATGTATAAAGATTAGTTGCAGGGAAACAAATAGGAAAAGGAAACCAGAGTACACAGTACTTGATGAAATTCAAGAAAATGAAGTTCCAAAGGTACCAGAAAATCAAGAACAACAGCAAGTGCCTGAAACTCCTGCAACTGCAAGAAGATCTACTAGGTTAAGTAGACTCCCTGAACAATACTCTCCTTCAATGTATTATTTGTTGATGACTGATGCTGGTGAACCAAAATGTTATGAAGAAGCAATGCAGGTGGAAACTAGAAAGAAGTGGGAACAAGGCATGAATGAGGAGATGGACTCATTGGTAGGAAGCCAGACTTGGGATCTGGTTCAGTTTCCTGCAGGTAAAAGAGCATTGCAAAAAAAATGGATTTACAAGTTGAAGGAAGAAGGAGGTAAGAAGCGGTACAAGGCCAGAATTGTTGTAAAGGGGTTTGCACAGAAGAAAGGTATTGATTTTGATGAAATATTTTCTCCTGTTGTTAAGATGACTTCAATTAGGACTATCTTAAGTCTAGTGGCGGTAGAAGATTTGTATCTTGACCAATTAGATGTAAAAACAACCTTTCTCCATGGGGATTTGGAGGAAGAGATATATATGCAGCAGACACAAGGGTATGAGGTCAAAGGTAAGGAGAACTTGGTATGCAGGTTGAAAAAGAGTTTGTATGGCTTGAAGCAAGCTCCAAGGCAGTGGTATTTAAAATTTGATAGGTTTATGACAGAACAAGGTTATAGTAGATGTCATTCTAACCACTCTGTTTATTTCAAGAATCTAGACAATGAAAGATATATTATCTTGTTATTGTATGTGGATGACATGCTTGTTGCAAGGTCTAACATGTAGGATATAAATATACTCAAAAGGAAGCTAGCTAATTCATTTGCGATGAAGGATAGAAAACCGCCTTTCTCATAGCCTCTTCCAAGGTCTGTGGACTATCATACTCGATTCTGTCCTTAATATTGAAAGGTAGGAAGCTCAAGTATCTTTGAATTTTTGGTTTTTCTTCTATGAGATATGGCACATATCTCAGTGAGTTCAGAAATTTACTGTTCATTTCCTTCATGTTCATACCTCCCAGCTTCAAATCGTAGAACTCTTTGGACTTTTCTTCATAGTACTGTTCAGATAAAAACTTCTTCTTAAAGTATCGTTTAAAAGTACTCCAGTTTACATCTTTATCCTTGATTCCCTTTACTCTTTTGATGTCCTGCCACCAAATATCCACTTTTCTGGTCAAGTTATATATAGCCATTTTTGCTTTCAAGGATTCTGAATAGTTATAAATATGAAAATATTTCTTCATACCGAACAGCCATGCTTCAGCTGTCTCGCCCTTCTTAGTTTCTCCATTGAAATTTGGAGGTCTAATCTTTTTGAACTCCTTAGAAATCTGTTCATACTCTTTATGGCTTTTCTTCCTCGGTTTGTAATCTCATTTAATACTATCGCTCTAATAGTTACGTCTCTTTTTCGGTGCTTCAATAGCATCTCCTGATGATGTTGAACTACTGTTCACATCATCGATTTTCATTTTCTTACTTTTTTTACTATGAGGCAGATCCTCAGCCTTGGAGATATCTTCATTATCTCTCCCCTGCTCATCAATTGGACACTGTTCAAACAGCACTTGGTTTAACTCTTCTTGTGCTTTCAAAATTCTTTCATTGTCTTGTTTCACAGATCTAATTTCTGCCTTTAATTCCTGAAACGCACGTAATAGTTCTGACGAATTGTTGTTCAATTCCCCATGGCCTTCTTCTGCATAGTGTTGTCCCAAGCTATGGTTGTTTGGTTGAAATCTGTCTTCTGCATGTTTAGCTGAGTTCTCCATACCTGTAACTTAAAACAATTTATGTATAACACAATAGTTTAAATTTTAATTAGTAATATTTTCTACTGTAATAAATTTATGTTGCGTGTTCTTGGACCTTTTCCAGGCCTAGAGTTCGAACATGAGCTCTAATACCACATGTAACATCATGAATTTTCATAAAAATTTTAAAATTTTAAAATCAGCATTTATTGTAATAATTACAGTTGTGGAAATATTAAATGCTTGATAAGACGACAATGATTAAAGAAGTCATTAATAATAAACATAACTTAATTACTGAGTCAAAACATTGTTAAATGACAACAACACATCATACTTCTGAAAAACATGCTTATGATAATAATGCTCAAGATAACTGAAAAGTGGGAAATATGATGCAAATAGGTTTTCGACACTGACGATTTTTTTTTTTATGTCCAAGGGTGTCCCACGAGGTGCCCTAGAGTTTACTTAGCTTCAAAAGCTAAGGCACTTGAAATTTTTCTATGTGCAGACAGTAGGTAAGAAGTTTCTTTTACAATAACATGTGTTTAAGAGTATAAATGTTTTTCAATTCATCGTCAATGTAAAATGATGATTATTTCCTTGCGACGCCAGTGACTGGAGGTATGGATACCTGGCTCTAAAACTAGTTTGTAAGATGGCTTTCAAAACTCTTCAGTGTTTTGATTTCACGTCGTCCAAGTACTTGTTATCATGCTGCAATTATTCTCATATGATTAACGTCAATGTTAACAAAACAGTACTTCCAATATCTATTGATGATGCTATTAGGAAACATATAGAAATAGTATTGTATCTTGAATAAATTCAGACTACTCTAAGTCATGTAATTTATAAATGAATACACAGTTAACATAAATAAATCATATTGACTAGTGTTTGAACTAAGATCGTAGCTTTAAAGTGTATCTCATCAATACTTAAACAATATCTATGATGATACAACGATCCTTGCGTTGCATGGCTAAAAAAAAGGAAGTGATCGTAAATATAGTATTTATACTATGAATTAGCATTATCAAACTTCATTTTAAAGCCTATATAAAAGGTAGAAATGAAATAGATACATTTCTTATTGCTAGTATGCCTTTACATACTACTATGTAATTTAATTATTACAATGTATAAACCTTAGGCTTGAAACTATATAAGACTTACACTACAAATTACATTTATAAGCTTAAACAAATTGCAATCCTAACTATATGATCATATGCTAGATTGAATAATACGAATCTATCTACATGTTGGCACTGTCGGGCTTTGACATATGGCAAACCATTGGATATGATGCAATATGATAATACAAACATTATATTAAAACATAATATTACAAAACTCTTAACTTAAGTATGACTATCATGAGCTTTGAATTTACCCTAGCTCGTGAATGAAGTGCTGAGTTCATGTGCCTTAAATGTGTTAATTGACAGGTTGATAGAAATATGATCATGCATTAAATGCCTTGATCAAACTCCATACTGGAAGGTTGGTTGTCAACCCACGTAGCTCGCCCATGATAACTTTGATTGGTTTTAACACTAGAACGCCTGGCTAGCAAGGTTAATACGATTCTTCACTTTCGATCTGTACACTGCAATACCCTCTTGTCAGGCCTTGTTGGCGATGATGTGGTTGATGTAATTAATGGATATCAATACAAGGTAGCTCGGTCTCCAAGGTTACGCCATTGGCATCTCCATGCTCGTTGATCTTATCAATTCTCGACCATTGATGTTGCTACTCTAAACCTCGATGTATGTATTGTATTGCAAATTTTCCAGTCTTCATTGTTACGTTAGGGTATGGCCGACAAGCTGCCCAAAAGTAGGGTTTGGTGAGAAGGTATCTCAGGGTTCGATCACGCAACCTATGAGTGATAAACTTCTTAAATAATATACAGGATGATAGCCTCCTGCACTTGAACTGTGTTAACCGAATAGTGGTAGGGTTTAACTTCTTCCAGTGATGTAATAGAATTTCAGACAGAGTTCGAATCTTCCATGGTTAGAAGAAAGTTTACTAGGAAAAGGTTTTAGGGTCGTGGTGAAATGTCAACTTGCTTCGTCGTTTTGATCAAGTATAATCTTGTTTCTTTGAAAAGCCAAAATCAAAGGTAGAAATTCGAAACTGTACAAGAGGTTGTAATACTTGATTCGATTATGCAAAACTTGTTTTGACCCTTGCAATGTTTGCTTGGCAGGTACCCGCTAGAAAGAAGTTGAAGGTTGAAGAAAGAGAAACTAGAAATGCTTCGATTTCCTAGTAAGCTCCAGTGGTTTCTTGCAAGACCTCGTAGGTGCCTTTGATGATGCTTCCTATATGTCAAGAGTTGGAAAAACCTCCAAAAGTTTCAATGATGGCTGAAACAGAGTTTTAAGTTTGTTTTTGTTTTGATGCAAAACTGTTTAGAGGGTAGCCTCTCAGTCTTTTATGATGCCTTTAGTTTTTTTTTTATGCTTGGCTAAGTTGTTGATAGAGATTTCAATGTTTATTCTGCCAGATGTTTCAAGGGTAAAAACCCTGTGTAATTTCAATGCTTCACGACTCTAGTTGTTTGCATTTTTGGTTGAAAAGGGGCAAGTCCCGTGCCTTGAGAAACCTTCACAGTTTGTAATGAAATTTTCTGTTATGTAAGTTTTAAAAGAAAAGAAAAAACGAGGACTTAGGGTTCTCTTGCACTCATAAACTATGGGTTGCTTTCTTTGCAATGGAAGTTATGTTTTAAAGACAATAATCGTTGAGAACTGTGTTGAAAATGTAAGCATGTACTTTGACCTCTATCTATCTTGTGTTAAGCTTTCGTACCAGAAACTTATCCAGCGTATAAGCAATTTTTGATATCGTGAATGTTTTAAATGTTGAGATGTATTCTTACTAGGTTTATAAATAAAAAAAAGTAAATATTCATGCTTTCTGCAAAGTTGTTTTAGTATCTTAAGGAAATTTTGAAATGCTAGCTAAGGTTTGGAAAAGATATGTTTAAAGCTCACCAAGAAAGGGTTTGAGCAAAACCAAGAGGAACTGTGTAACAGTTCTAGGGTTTGAAAATCAATAGGGTTTGATGGAATTTGAAATCAAAAGAATATAAGAGAAGTAGAAATAAAACATGAATGCTTGTATTAGGATGATATAAAACTAATTATTGAAACAATTATAGTTATAATGGAAATGCTCTATGACATTGTGAGAAAAATGAAAAGTATTTACTCATAACCAATTCTGTATGGAATAAGTTGCAGCTGTTATATTTTTGCAAAATACAAGTACTGTGAAAAATATGAAATGTTTAATACTGAATGCATTTGTTTGCTATTTGAATAGAATAGAGATAAGAGGAATATATATAAAACTGTACAGTAATTTAACTATGCTCTCTTTCAAATATTAACAAAAGAATTCTATATTTTTATCAATGCTATACAGTAATTTTTGCTTTGTTAAATATATATAACAAAATTGTAAATAGAACACTGACTGTAAATATTTGTCCAATCAATGGAAAATCTGCCCATCGCTTATCTCTTATTTAATTTGCTTCTATATACTAGAGTACTATGCAAAGAACAACATGGGAAAAATATAGAGATGATTATCTAATCAATAATCTCTAAATCTTTATCACCTAGAATCAAACATTGATCAGAAAATAAACTCTTTTACTAACAGAGTTGATAATTCTACTAAACAGAAACATTGAACTGTAACAAAATAGGAACAAAAAAACCTGGTTAATTGTAGGGAAATAAACAGCCCAAGGAGCCTGTTCCACCCAACAAATTCCTGAAGACAACCAAGTTACTTGCCTTAGGACCCCCGAGCCTGTTCACTGAACCACCAGGAGGAAGAAACTTAGAAGCTTAGGACCTCCACTTGCAGTAGTAATAGTTATCCAATCTTAAAGACTTAGCAGTCAAAGGTACCTACACCAGCACCTCTGGTTCTCCTTCTCAGATTAATTTGCAGACTTACAATGCACTCACATAGCCTCCCTATTCGAATCTCTCATGTCATCACCTGATGCACATGAGGAATATTTATGCAGAAAAATATTGTGTAAGAGCTGCCTGCTCAATTCAAATTTACCTTATGTAGGTTGCCTAGGCCCTTTTAGTTGTTAACTGGTCATTAAATGAGCTGCCTTCTCACTCCCTCCACCTGGGAGATAATGCCACATTTGTAGGGGTAGTTGTCCCATAACCAACAGCTAGTGGTGAAGTGCAATTGCTTCCATCTGTCCCATTCCTTCTAATAGCTTCCATTCCTCCTAGTGGGTCAGTGAACACTCATTTAATAGTTCCCTTAGGTGTTTTCCTCCTACTTTAATTTATTAAATAATAATAATTCAGTAATTACATTCATCCTTGACCAAACTTGTTCATAATTACAAAAAATTGTAATTAGATTGAACATAAAGTATTTTTCCAATAAAATATTAATTTCAGAAATTAGGTAGGTGACAACGTAGCCCAAGTTGGGGTGAACCACGATATATCTGTGTCTCTCTTGTAATGTTTGTGTGATTATATTTTCATTTATGTTTATTGTTATTGCTCTACGATCCTGTTTTTCTAACAAGAATCACTATATATGCTATTGACCATTACAAATTCAAAAACTTCTAGGAGTTTTACTACATTCTTAAAAAACCTTTCTCAACTAAAAGCATTTTAATATATAAAATTAGATTGTTGAGGTACTTACCTCTGAAACCTTTGAAAAGTTCCGCTTCGGATGCGCTGTAGGAATTCAGGGTGTCCACAGCGAACTCTATCACGAAGCTTTCTAGTATGTTGTAAACCCAAAAGTCAACTGCTCGCAAAAGTTGGATATCTATTGCTTTGAACCTCCCAGTGAGCTCCAGAGCCTACTCGATGGGTACTTCTGGCTGGAAATAGTTATTTCGCTCTGCAAGCCTCGATATCCACTCGTGCAACTCGTTTCAAAAGGATTTCCAAAAAATATCGTGAATATCCTTCCACAGATATTTATTCAACCAATCTATGTCAGAGAGAGGCGGATGCCTATTTTCTTTCCTTGTGAAGTCTCTTTCTGTCTTGTCACACCAGGCCTAAATCACTTTCTTTTTTGGATGCCAATTTTCTGTACTAAATAGAACCTTTTCTTCCGAACACATCACTATTTCAAGCGCGGAAAATCATCATCGATTCTTAGCACGGCAACAGAACCATTTGTTGGCTTGTATAACTGTCTTGAGCTTTTCTATAAAGACCCAGGTTCTTCGCAGTTCAAGGAACCAACAAAACCCCTTTTCACTAGCCCTTTCGGAAACAATCTGTGAACAGACTGAGGTCTCACCGAAGGTGAAGTTATGGGGGGGCTGCGGAATCATGTTTCCACAACCAGGTGATGAGTGTTTAAACAGATTGGCAAGCATTGCTCTATAGGACTCGTACTGCGGACTTCGGACTGCGCGAAGTTCCACTTCTTTGCGATTGATAATTCTATAAGCTAGGGCGCTTGCACCATTCAAACATCTAAGGATTGTGCGATGTTGAATATTTTCTCGATGATAGGACAATGCCACAGAGACTGCTCTTCCTCTTACAAACTTATGTAGCGTAATAGATTTTACTTAACACAAAAAAGGTGCATTCAACAAGCATCGGGATAGAATCTTGCAACCTTATACACTTTAACAAACAACAATATCACTGCGCACTTCTGGTGCTGCGCTTCGCGGGAATCACATGGTGTGGAATCCATTAATTCTAGTGTTTACCCAATCAACTTATGCATTCATTCTGACTTAGAAATACTTATGCATCTAACATTCATCCACGTATGCGATACTTAACATATTATGCCCATGTTCATTCCCTATGGCGAATACATATAAAAGTAAGAACATATAAACTGATAAACGAGATATTAAGCATTCATTGTAAGCAAATATACAGATTCAAGCACATAAACAGTCACACAGCACATAATTTAACGTGGTTCACCCCCAGGATGGGAGATATGTCCACAGGAAATGTTGTTATATTAGCTTGGGAAGGGTACAACAGTTCCAATCTGCACACTCAACTACAGACTCTCTTCTCTCTTAGTAGGTCTTTGCCCACATAGCTGCAGAGCCTTTACAATCTTCTCTCAACAGATATCAATGTTCAACAACAAAGATTAACAATTCACAAACAAAATGTTAACCCTTTCCCTTACAAAATGTTCCCTTTGATAGATCATGCCCATAGGTCATGTCTTTACAATGCATAGGAAAAAACCCTAAGGTTTCCCAAAATTGTCGCATTTTTCCCCTAATCGGACTGTTAGGATCTGATAGTGACTCCTCCATTGTGGCCATCCTCTGCGCATGGTCACGCCACTTTCATCCTGCCCTATTGCCCGCATGTGGACTCTTGATTTCACCCAGTCATTCCTTCTTTAACGGCATTATGCGGCCGGTTCACGTCGTGCTTCCTCTACTCGTGTGACCGATCGCTTTCATTCCACGCTACTCCTTACCCACCTACTGGGAATCATGGAGTGCTTCAAAAGAATAGGTCACTTTCATAGCTTGACCTTCCATTCCTTCTTTACCAAAAATAGGTGCCCTGCTGGTACTTCGCAGAATTGGATTTCAGCTGCGTGGTTCCCATCCTGTCGATAGTGCGCTACGCTCAACTTCGCAATTCCCCAAAACCGTCTTTGCCAAAAAGTATTCATCTGAACTTCACTCAACTTTACAGTTCCAAAACTATTTTTCCAAAAATGCCTTACTTGGGCCAGGCCCAACAACATCATCACATCATTGTTCTCGTCGACTACTTCGTGAAGTGGGCCGAGGCAATGCCTACTGTCAAAGTAGATGGAGAAATAGTTGCTTACTTCGTATTCAACCAGATCATTGCTTGGCTTGGTGTACCTAAAGAGATTTTTATAGACCATGGTCGACACTTCCAAAACAACATGATGACTAAACTCTATACTATGTTAGGTTTTCGGCAGGAACATTAGTCTTCGTTCTATCTGCAAGCGAATGGTCAAGTCGAAGCGGTCAACAAAAAGTTGAAAACCATTATTGAAAGGACCGTCAATGGTAGTCGCTCTGCTTTGACTGGAACATCATGTTGTATCCATATCTTTGGGCATACCGGTCTAATGTTAAGACAACTACCGGGTTCTCTCCTTTTCAACTTGTTCATGGGGTAGAAGCGGTTATTCCGGTTGAGTGTGAGATCCCTTCATTAAAGTTTGATATCCAGCTAATCCCAGATACTTAAGTTCTATAAGAACGTTTGGTGCACTTAGAACATTTATGCGAACAACACTCTGACGCGTTCACAGCAAACAAAGCTCATAAAAGTAGAGTCAAGCATCAATACGATAAGTTTGTCAAACCGAGGGTGTTCTCCGAAGGAGACCTTGTTCTGCGTTAAGATCAGGACAAAGAACCCTTAGGGGCAGACACGTTCAAATGTATGTGGCTTGGACCATATATTGTCTCGAAAGTTCTAAAGAAAGGGTCCTACGAGCTAAGCGATTATGAAGGATGTAAGTTGCTCAAGCCCAGAAATGGGCTCTACCTGAAGAAGTATTATGCCTAGGCCTCTATGTTTTTTCTTGTATCATAGTTGTACATGTTTTTGTATAGTTAGTCTTCTCTTTTATTTTTTGTTATGTCTTATGTGTCTTATGGGTTGCATTTTCACATTTCAACTGAATGCTTCTTAGGATTTATGGATGGCGCTAGTCGCTACACCCGTCAGTTGGCTTCAGCAACTTGGGTTATATACTCACCATCTAGTCAACTCGTGTCATCGGGAGGTGCTTGTCTAGGCCATATGACGAAAAATGTAGTTGAATACTATGTAGTCATAGAGTTACTTCGATATGCTATTCATCACGGCATTTCACACTTGGAGGTACGACTCGACTCTTAGTTATTCGTATTTCAGTTAATGGGTGACTATAGAGTTCAAGATTCTATTTTGCTACGACAGTTTATGGGGTTAAGTTACTTGAAATATATTTTGACTTTATCACATATCAACACATTTCAAGACATTTAAATTCATTAGATGACTCTTATGCAAATTATATTCTAGATTGGCATCTTTATCACACACAATCAAATTAAGCATCCACATAAGATAAAAGCACACATGTATATAAGATTGGTACTGTATATATCCGTATCAAAAAATATGATTTTTGGGTCAATTATATGCCGTAGAGTCATATCAATATACAAAAGTGGGCTCAAAAGGCCTAAAAAAATATACATATGTCTTTCTCCCTAGGGAGAAGGAAGGGCCTCTTCCATCTCCGCTACAACCTCTCTATAACAGATGACGAGCATGGCTACTTTCCTAAGTAGTCTAATCCACGCTGGGGGCACACCCATCATGTTCTCCTGCATATCAAGCGACATTTGCTCGATTTTGCAGGTAGGGATTTCATGAGTCAACCGACCCATATTCCCCTCTATACCCACTAGCATGGCATCTCCTACTCCAGGATATGTCAGATGTGTAAAGGTATGAGGGTGTTCTATAGGCCACACTGGTCCCACATCTACATAAATCATATTGTCAATACTCTAACTCATTATAAAAAATATATACATAATGTTAACACCCAAAATGACCCCCTAGGTTGTGGGAGAGGGAAAACTGGGGTAACCACTAACCAATCTTTAGCTTGTGCTATTGACCCAACACAAACAGAGAGGGCTCTCTCTGTAAGCTCACAGAATACGAGAAATCATCAAGATTGTCAATAATGAAGAAAACCATACCAACATTCATCATTCAAGATATTCAATTACAACAATACAAAAGATCAGATTTCTGTTGGAAACAAAATGGTTTAAATATAGCTTGGCTGAGACATATGAATCTTATTTGGGCAAGGGAGTCACATTCTAACAAACTCTGAAAACTCATTCACAAATGCTTCACAAATGCATTAACACAAGGGAGAGATAGCAAACAGCTCGTAGTCAAAGTGAATTTAATTGGTGAAACAGAAGAGAAAGAAACAATCCATTGACCTAAGGCATATGGTGATGAATCCTATATCAATTTTAGCAGAAACGTAATGGTGGAATACTTGGAAAAAGATAAGTAGAGCATAATTTCTATGAATTCTACTTAGCTATCACACTGCACCAAGTATTAAAGAATGTTACAGACTGGAATTAACAATCAGAGATACACATTTCACATGGAAAAAAGAAGGAATGGACTACAAGACCAGTTAAACAAGAATCCCTGAAAAACATCGGCTCATCTCTGCAAATCTTTATCCAAACTATAGCTCAAAATATCTTACAGAACAATACACAAAAATTCCCATAAAAGTTTTCCACCCTTTATCATTCTATTACATTGCATATATAGATGTCGGGAGTCCTCTTGCTCAACTCATCTAAAGTAAAAACAGTTATATCAGAGTGACACCTCATTTAGGTTGTTTTGCCACTATCACAACAAAACAGAAAACAGGTAGAAACTGGCCTAACTGCTTTCTTACAATCCCTCGGTATTCTTACTAAGTAATATTTACATCAAGTAAAAAAGTAAAGATAGTAAAATAATAGTTCCAGCTGGCTATTTATATAGCCGCCTCAAAAAATATTACAAATTTCTCAAATAATAGGAAAGTATCTTAGAAGTCCCAGATTCCAAACAAGCCTCAACAACTATAAAAAGTCAAATATCACTGTGGAAGATGGAGATAGTGTAGTGATCTGCTATACTTTACTACATTATCCCATTGGTCTGCAAGTGGGAGGTCATAGTCCACCATTTCCTTTACCATCACTCGTATCTCGATATGCTCTGCGTAGGAAAATGGGGGAAGGCTTTCGCCAATGGCAATCAACCTATTCAATATTTCAAAGTCCTCTTCAACCAACTCCATCGGAGCCTTGCCTATAAGCAGCTGGTTCAGACGCTTGAACTTTGTATGGTCCATCCTTATCGCCCACAGTAGGTTTTTATAAGCATTATGGGAGATTAGCTCTTGGTCACCCTTCCAGAATGAAGGTAACCCCATTTCAACTAGCTTGTCAGACAACCCTTTGAATTATGCCACTTGTCCCTTCATTTCTTCGACCTTAGCTTCAACACTCTCGATTTGTGCATATTTTCCTAGAACCCTTCATGCCGCTGCAAGTCTAGTGATCCTATTCCCAATATTCAGCTTAATCCTTTCTTCTTTGGATAGATCTTTGAGGAAAGTGATGGCACTTAGTGCCATTTCTTTAGGCCTTTGGATTAGGGACTCCTTTTCAACTTCACAACCTTCTAGAGCGTCACTAATGGTCTTCTCTTTTACTCTCATGAACTCTAAATAGGGTCTAACATTCTCAGTGTCTTTAGTGATCCGGTTCCAAACCAAATGTCTGCACCCCTGTAAAGCGGCTTGCCGAGTAATCTGATGAGTGAGATTTTTATTGATGTCAATCAATTCTTTGTGTTTCTTTTGGAGGACCTTCAGATCTTCTTCCTTTTTAATACTTTCTTCTTCCCACCTTTGAGCTTTTTCTCTCAACTCCCTGATTTCTACATCTTTCAGGTTAATGTGAGACATATCATGCACAAGATTGTCGATACCATTGCTTTCCCCAATTTTGTTCGAATTTGTAGGCCGCATGTCCAAATTGGACAAGTTAGTTTTCAAATCATCAAGCTGCTTTTCTAAGTTTATTCTCTCTTTTTTCCAGCTATCTTCCTTCTCTGCAAACTTCAACAATTCTGCTTTGCACTCACTAATTTCCTTAGACAAGTCTTCTTTTTGTTTTTCGAAGTCTGTCTCTTCAGGAGGTTCGATTAGCCGGATATTTGGAACCTTTTCCTTCTTCTATAGTTTAAGAATCAACTTGTCTTTCTCTACCAATAGCTTGTTCATGCTTTTACCACCACCATCGCTTATAACTAGGTCAGATTGCACCCTTTTTACCTTATTTTGAAGAGCTCAGTTTTCACTTCTCTCCTGCTTTAATTGGTTTTCCAATTTTTTCACGGTAACCAGCAAGTTTTCGCTTTTCAATGCTGCTTTCACAAAATCATCATATACAAGATCACTAACCTGCTTATGAAACTAGATTTTATCTGGTACTGGTATCTTTTGCCAATTGATCCTTGTTTCGGTCACTCCATCCTCCGTCAATACTGCTAAGTTCAAGATGTTATCATTTATACTTTTTCTAGTCATCAAGGAAGTCTTAGATAGACCTCTGGAGATAGGCATTGAATCAAACAGCCTCTGGGTCAAGGCTCGCTTGTTTCAATCATATTGTTCACGGAGGTCGGCCTTGGACCGAAACTTATTACCGACATCTCCCTCTTGAAAATATTTAAACTTGTATTCTACAACCTAGATCTTGGGAACCAAAGACTCCTCATCATCTGCCCCTCCACTATCCATTTGGACAGTCAATCCCTCTTGAGGTACTGTAACAACCAGCTCCTCTTTAGTTGGGGAAGCAATTGACTCGGCTTGAATAGATGCAACAACTAGCTCATACTACACTTCTAATTTTGGCCGCTTGTCTATATTACCTTCTTCGGTATCCATATCCATGACTTCTTCAAAGTCTATTTTTCGGACCACCTCTATGGTGTCCGGCACTTCATCTAAATCCATTATTAAATTGGAAATCATGAGATCTCCTCTGTGTGTCTCCACTGCTTCCTCCTCCTCGAGTTCCCAACACAACAAATT
Organism: Larix kaempferi; assembly: GCA_027924585.1. Classification (NCBI taxonomy): domain Eukaryota; kingdom Viridiplantae; phylum Streptophyta; class Pinopsida; order Pinales; family Pinaceae; genus Larix; species Larix kaempferi. The sequence continues at coordinate 1,446,482 of BSBM01000691.1, read as the reverse complement.
TCGCTCCTTCAGCACCCCTTCTAGTTTTGTAGGCTCAAAAGCGTTGAGGTTACATTCTTTCCTTCTCTTGGAAATTATATGCAAGGGGTCATATTTGATGGCCACATCTTTTTTGAGCCCTAGCGACTTCAGTAACTCTTCCACCTCTGACAAAGCTTCTTTATTCTTCACAATGAAAGGCCCTACCTTCCAAGGACATTTCACATCTGTGCTCCTTATGTTTCTGGAAGTGTACCTCTTCCAGGGCTAATTTTTGTCTGATAAATTCAAGAACAAAGATTCACAATGTCAGAAAAGCAGGTAGAACATAAGGCTCCTATACAAAACCATACAATCTAATAACTGTAGCTTCTTTTAACAAAAAACAGTCACCGACTGCCAGTTTGTCCTTCAACTACATCATTGTTTTCATTTCAGGTAGCACCCTAGGAAATTATTCTCCAAAAATTATTTTATAAACCGAGGGAAAAACATAGTTTAAATAATTGAAAACATTGTCTACCAGAGCATCGGCCTCAAGCAGTGAGGAGAAATGTGGGCTTTCGGCACCGTTGTACATAATCATTTTCATCAACTGCACCTGATATCTAAAAAACCTAGTACTCAGGAAATTGCTTAACTGTACATGTATATTTTCTGCCAAAAATTCATCAAACCTCAAGGATGGGATAATCCCGCTTTCGGACTTGGCCAAACTGATGCTAATCCTAAAGAGTAAACCTTATTCGAATTCAGTCACCCACAAATCAGTACCAACCCTTGAAACTGAGCTAACAAAGAAAGAACCAATTGGGAATTGTCATAAAAAAGGCTGACATTTATGGGGTACGGCTCCTCGGAGATTTTGGAGTCAGGTTTCAAGCATGTGGCTAAGAAGGCTTGACGGATTTCGGGGCTAATTTGGCGATACAAGGAAACCACCGACTCTTCAGAAAAACCCTCCGACTCTTGGTACTGAGATTCTGGAATGAAAAAGGAATCCCTAACGGCTAACGCATCTATATTACAGACGACTTTGGACCTATGGGCATCCATAATTACTCTTTGAGGTTCTGAGTAATTGGAAGAACACCACGGTACAAACTCAGGAAAAGAGAACACCTGGTCAAAGCAAAAGAAAATGAACGACGACCTAAAAACTCCATGGATATCCAGTCCATGTTCATGCAAGGTTTCCAATATCTTCTTAATTTCCAGAACTGGGAGCCAAATGCATGTGTCAAATACATCTGTGTCTCTATCTTCCAAGGCTACCTTTACCCTAGAACTAGTAGAAGCTTCTTCTTCCGTCATCTTATGATTGTAAAAGACTTATATTTTTCAGAGAATTGCGGTTACAGACCCTACCTATCACTTTGAAAACCCTGCACACACCCTATCGAAGGTTCTGTCACCTTCGTCGTCTGCCACATGCCTAGAGGCTCCCTGACTTCGAAAGGCTTCCAAAAAAAATATCAACCCTCACAGGCGCTCTTATATATATAACCGAGTTTCCATAACTTCCACCCTCTTTGGCCTACTGTCCTTTGGTCTCAACTGTTGAATTCTCATGTGCTCATTTTTTGTCCTGGGATATGAGTTTCCTTTTACCCACTGATTTGACAACCTATCCATTTCCATTGTTGGATCATCTCTGCTAGTATTCATCCGGGCCATTGATCTCATTTGAATGCATCTAAGGGGTAGCATCGCATGCACCCAAAAGCTTCTCCTATATTAGCCTTTCTCTATGCGACAAGATATGGAGCTGACACCTGTCCGGCGAGACCTAGTCCATCGCATCTAGCTTGCCGCTATTCATCGTGCTACTTCTTGGTGCGATGATGTACGAGGACCATCCATTTCTTCTCGGACGTGTATCTATCGTGAGTCCTCATATTCGACTTAGCCTTTAGATTTTTCATATGCTGGTGGGGTCTCCCTTGTTATACCCTGTGTGTTTCAGACTTCCCCCAGTCATTGATTTGGCTCTTCTCTCCACCCAAACCGTAGATCTATCGGAGACTCGGGCCCTTTTTCCGATAAATAGACCCAAACTCTTGGACCTCAAAAAGATCATCTCCATTGTAGATCTTTGTACACATCCCTACAATCGCATGCACCTAATCGGGCATGGTTCACTGCTCTTTCCTCTTTACGATGTGCTCCCATGCTGACACCTATCCGGCGGGCTCTGGCCCATCGCATACTTCATATTCCCTTTCTTCCTTGGGACTTGGCCATGCAACGGTCCTTTTAAAATCGTATATCTTGCTCCCTCCCTTGATCAACGGTGCCGATTTGTGCGACATTTAAATTTTCATAAATTTTCCCAAGGACTATAGGTTTTAGGGTATTTCTCTATCTATCATAAGTCATTATTTTCTCCTATTAATACTTATCCCTTGACATTAACCCTTTATTACATCGGACACCTTCGAGACCATTCTGTCTCCTGCCTTAGCACCTGGCCATTGTCGATGGAGATCACTTCAAGCCTTTTTCTCAGCTAGTTGTCTGACCTTCCATCTTTCATGTATGAGTCTTTATGTTGTAAAAGAGCAAAAAATATATAGGTGATAACAACTAGCTCCAACCGGGGAAGCTATCCTCCCAGTGAGGTAGCAAAGAACTCCGTAGACTAAGTGCCTGATCCATTGGGCAGGTTCTGCAAACCCTAGATTGAAAATTTTTCTCTAGAAAGTGAGACTGCACCTGTTTTCTTAGCCAGGTCAAAAATTCAAACATGAAACATGGCTTTCCCTTCCAGACCGTAGGACCTTCACTTCGAGCTTCAAGTCCTTCTAGTTTTCACCGTAAAAAACCCTAAAACAAATGTGAAAAATTTAAAATATATATATACATATATACAGGCTATGGTACATGGGTTACCTGCTTTCTCTTAGGACAGGTAGTGCTTTAAAAACCTTCCATTGACTGGACCCCCTGACCAGGTGGACCCATCTTAGTGCTCCAGGACAAAAGAATTTTCTCTTCGGTTTGTTGCAATAATATAGGGACCCATCCACATATGGTCAAATTTCCCATGTTTATCTTCCCTTGGAGCATCCCACTTCAGGACCAGGTCATTTACCTGAAATTGATCTTCTTTTTCTTTTCTGTCAAAGGCATTCTTTATCTTTTCTTGATGCCCCTATACTTTGTCATAGGCGCTACTTCTTAGCTCATTTAGTTTGACTATCTGGTTTACCCTTCGCTGCATGTGGTTTGGTTGTTCTTCTATCTCGTGCAGCAACCTCATAACCGACAATCCCAGAGAAACTGGAAAAACAACCTCGGCTCCATGTACCAGCTGGAAAGGGGACATCCCAATGGCCCTCTTTATACTTATTATATCAGCTCATAGAGCATATTTCAGTTTTGTGTGCCATGATCTCTTATTGTCTTCTAACAACTTCTTTATGATTCTTACTAGACTTTTGTTGGATGATTCTACTAATCCATTTCCCTGAGGGTAGTATGTCGTTGAATGATTCAGACTTATATGGTATTTATGGCAAAAATTGATCATTTTCTTAAACAAAATGCTAGTGCGTTATCTGTCACTATTGTTTTGGGACACCCGAACCTTGACAGGATATTGTTTTCTAGGAAATCCATGATAATGCCTTCAATTTCTCTCCTAGTTGGTATGGCTTCTATCCACTTAGTGAAATAGTCAGTGGTTGTCAATATCCATCTCTACTCCCCCAAGGAGTGAGGGTTTATTTCTCCAATCAAGTATAAATCCCACTACTGGAAGGGTGCTTCTACTATGACAGGGTGAAGGGGTAGTGAAACGACCTTTCTTTTTCCTTCAAAAATTTGGCATTGGTGATAGGTAACCGTTTCTTTGTATACATCTAAAAACATGGTAGGCCAGTATAAACCAGCCCTCAGTATTTTGTTGATTGTCACCTTCCATGAATGGTGGCCGCCACAGTCACCCTTGTGAAACTCCTCCTTTGGGTTTTTAGCTTCTTCCTCAAGTAAGCAATTTAGCAGCACACCCCCAGGGTCCTTCCAATATAGGAATTGATTCATAATACAGTATTTTGCAGCTTTTAGTTTCACTGCTCTAGCCCTGCTTTTGCTCAATCCTGGAGGAGATTGCAAGTTTTGTAATACATACACAATGTTCGCATACCAAGAGGATGCAGATAATTTTGGCCTCACTTGTACTCCCATATCTAGCTGGTTTGAATATCCTTGTAGGAAGTTCAATTGCAAAGAATCACAGTTGGCCTTGGTCATTAATATTTCTAACGCTTTCCCTTTCACCAATTTGGTGGGCTTTATCTCGAGATCATACTCCAACAATACAACAATCCATTTAGCTCTTCTTCCTTTAGGGTCTTCTTGGGTAAGGATACCTTTCACAACACTGTTTGGGACATGAGAAATGATGTGTGAATGTAGGATATAAACCCTGAAATCTTTCAGTGACTTAATTAGAGCATAGGCATGCTTTTCCATGATATCATATTTTAATTCTGCATCTCTAAGTACCCTGCTGAAGAAAGCAATTGGTTGCTCCACGTTCTGGGCATTTCTCTGTAACAGCACCCCTGCCATGGTGTGCTTAGAAGCATAGGAAAAAATCAAAAAATCTTTAGAAAAATCCGGATTGGCTAATACTGGGGCTTTGGTGATACAATCCTTAATTCCTTTAAATGACACTTTTGCTTCTGCAATCCACTTAACCTAATTTTCCTTCCTCAACATATTTGTAATACTCATCATGATTTCGGCAAAACTGGTAATAAATCTTCTTAGAAAGCCCACTTGCCCAATGAAAGACTGCACCTCCTTTTTGTTCCTTGGATCTCCAACTTTCTGGAAAGGACTAACCCTTTCAGGATCGATCTTGATACCTCCCTTGGAAATGATGTGACCCAATAGCTTAGCTTCTTCTAATGCAAAGTGTGAGTTTTTAGGATTAAGAGAGATACCATATTTTCTACATTTCTTAAAAACTTGTTCCAAATGCTTAAGGCGCTCTTCATCAGATTTTGAGTACACCGTTATGTCGTCCATGTATACAACCATGAATTTATCCTTTTCTTCAGCGAATGCTATGTTCATTTTCCGTTGGAAAGTAGCTCCTGCATTCATCAGCTCAAAAGGCATCTTAGCATACATGAAAGTACCCCAAGGAGTGGTGAAAGCGGTCTTCTCTTGATCTTCGGGACAGACCTTGATTTGATTGTACCCGGAGAAACCATCCATAGTAGAGATCATTTCTACCCCTACTACCTTTTGTAAGATATGCTCCATTTTAGGTAGGGGGTAATTATCCTTTAATGAAGCTCTATTCAGGTTCCTGAAATCTATGCAGATTCTAATTTCGCCATTCTTCTTTCTTATGGGAACCAAGTTTGCTATCCATTGAGAGAATCTCAAGGTGACAATGAGTTTTGCGTTAAATAATCTTCTAATCTCTTTTTCTATCACAGGCACCAGCTTAGGGTTTATCCTCCTCAACTTTTTCTTGAAGGGTTTCTCTCCTAATCTAATTCGTATTATTGAGGTATCATATTCCTTCAGTTCTTCATAACTCCACGCAAATGCAGTGGCATATTTCTTCATCAACTCTACATACTGCTCCTTCTTTTCAGCAGGTAATTTCTTAGACACGTTTACCATCTGAGGCTCTTCTTTAGTGCCCAAGTTTTGGTCTTCTACTACCTCTTTGGGTGGTTCAAACTTCGGGTTTTTTGACACATCATTCTGGTCAAACAACCTCTCCAAGGGTATCAATCCTTTGGGGATATAATTAGTTTTCAATTGAACGATATCTTTCCCACCCAACATGTTTTTCCATTGTTTACCTTCTCTGTATTCTCCCTTTGATTTCTCTTGGTCTATCAATCCTTATATGTTCTCATTTTCAATATCAATCTGAACATTAGCAAACTCGTCAGACAATTCCAAAAATATTTTAATTTGTAAATCATCTTCAAATACTTGCCAATATTTAGAATTGTCTAGAATAGATTCCTATTCACCACTTCTACCTCGTATTTTTCCTGAGAAAAAATAGGAGTTTTAAAACCACCAGCAGTGGTGGCCAAAGAGTCTGCCACCTGATTTTCAAATCTTGGGATCACCCAGATCTTATGTTCGGTGAAAAAGTTCCCAAACATATCCCAAAATTCATTCCTATAGGCCCTCATCCTGGGGTGTTTAACCTGATAGATGTCATTTACTTGATTGACCACCAATTCTGAATCTCCAAAAACGTGTATCCTTTTTCCCCCCAAGTCTTTCAAATCCCTTAGTCCCAAGACTAAAGCTTCATACTCAGCCACATTATTAGTACACTGAAATGTTAGCTTGTATGACAAAGCTCCAGACTCTTGATCGGAAGGTATAATCCAAACTCCGACACCAGCACCATTCTTGCTCAGTGATCCATCAAAGTACATCTTCCACAGTCCTTCTTCATTTTTCTGCCTCTCTCATGCCTCATGCCTTGCTGCAAACTCCTTGTCTTCCTCGACTTCGTGGAAAAATGGAGGTATAGGATCAGTATGTGGACCATCATTTAAAAGGATAGAGGAACCTATGTCTGTATCTACAACAAATATAGGGTGATTTTCAGGTTTGTCATCATTGCTGACCACATAAGCCATTCTTTTCTCTCTGTATAGCTTCCTATTGCTTCCAAAAAGTGGTATAGTGGCATAGGATAAGTCCATCTACATGGTCCCTTTCAAAATTTTTACCTAAGATCTTGATAACAACATCCCAAACTTAGCAGGCAAATCGGCCACTACTATGTCCATCATGACGCTCTACACTGGGATCTAGGTAAGGGTTACTACCACATCTTTAATTAGACCCAAACATGGTACCTTTATGGAATCGAAAGAATATAGGTCTTTGTAGGATCTGGTGACTTCCAACCCCAACTGGTCCACCACTTACTTTGGCATCAAGTTGTGTGAAGCCCCAGAATCTATCAAGGCGTTGTGTAATAACTTATCATGGATATTCAAACTCAAATAAAAGGGAGGGACTTCTTCATCATCTGGCTCTTCCAACTTGGAACAAAAGATTATAGTGGGGGCATCATCTGTCACTTCCAACATGTCTTGTGTACTTTCTGCCTGCCCCTTTACCAAGCTATTTATCTCTTCCCTATATTCATCGTTTCTTAACAACTCATTTAAGGGGATAGAGATATTTACCTTAGACAGTTCAGCCTTCAAGCTAAATGTTGAAGCTGGCTTCCCTACTTCAGTGACTTTTGGCTGCCTACCTTCTTTAGAATGTTGCCCCTTATCTTTCAAGGTTTTCTGTGTAGCAACCTCTCACTATTTTTCTTTAAATTTCTCCATATTCTGCTGAGTCTTGGAAGATTGAACATGGGCCACCTTCCCTTCACTAATCGGTATCTCTCTGCTCCTTAACATCATCTTCCTTTGAATATCATCCACAACAATCATGTAATCCATTTGGTACTGCTAAGAATCAAATTCAGCAACCTTACCAACATTCCCCATGTTGAAAAAGTCATGGTCCCTTTGGGTTAAATGTATTTCATGGTCCAAAGTGTCAAAGAGATGGATTTGGTCTCCAACAGGCTCTTCAAATCCTTCCTCATCTACCAAATTCTCGGGGAAAGGAGGCCTCATCTGGTGGTCTTCCTGATTTCTTGGATTTCTTGGAGGGGGCGGCCTTCTAAAGTTAGTATTCCTTATCTGATTTTTGGGTTGTTCCCTAGCAGGATGTTTATTTTCCATGGTTAATCTATCCATCATCTTTTCCATGGTTTTCATCATAGTATCAAACTTGGCATCACTAGAGGAGGAGGAAGGGGTTTGCTTTTCTTGCTTCTATTTTCCCCTTCATTTTCCCCAAAGCGATTCATGTTGGATTCCACCTCTACTGCATCTTTCAGCATAGCAGGAAGGGTGTCATATTTCCTCTCTCTTAACATGCATGAGAAGTCTCCATCAAAAGCATCTACGTAGTGGAGCTTTGTAGCGCCTACTGAGGGTTTTAGGTCATCTGGAATAGAATTATAGGCTTTCATAAACCTGGCTGAAAACTCATGAACTGATACAAAACCTCCTTTCTTTAGGTGGTTATACTAGGATAAGACTAGGGAGAGGCTCCCTATTGTTTCCCATCTCTCTAAGAACAGGGTCTTAAAGGCTGCAAAATCATTTATAGAATCATTTGGCAACTGTCTGAACCATTTCTTGGGTTCTCCAAATAGACTTTGAGCAAATAACCTCATCTTAGCATCATCATGGTCTACTTCCTCCAAATAAATGAAATCTTCAAATCTGTCTACATGCTGCTTGGCAGAAAAACTCCCTTCACCATCATAAGAGACAATTCTCTGGGCGTAGTTCTGAGCGAGGTCATGCAAAGCGGCTGGAAGGGCCAATGGTGCGAATCTAGCAGCCATGGGTCTAGGTGGATTCTGAGCTTGGGGATGAATATTTATGGCAGAATTACCCATAGGAATTGTGGTATTGGGTTGAGGGATCTGAGAACCATCTATAGCTCTTTCTGCTTTGATAATATTTTGTAACTGAATCCAGACAGGATCTAACAAATAGGATTCGGGGGCATTCAGACCTTCTTCACCCAGATTTAGATAAGATTCAGATCTTGATCTTGCCAAAGGTTTCCCAATATCTATCTCTATATCCAACTCTTGTAAAACATGTAACTCTTCTTTAGACCCAATTATTTTAAGGTTGGAAGTAATAGCCTTTTCCTTTCCGGTCTTATGTCTAAGTATTATTTCTGGATTTTCCACACTTAACAAAATTTTGGAAACAGGATTACCTCTTGTATGACTCCTTCTTGAGTCCATGATGCCTGTCTCGAGATCTCTTCAAAAATGAACTTGGTACGTCGATCTTCCCCAATGGAGTCTTTCTTGAATGTGGATCTTTCCGAGTGGAGTCGCCAGGGAAAAAATTGCACAACCCCCTAGAAATTTGGAAATCTCTGTTCGCCCGCAGGGATCTCTCCTTTTGTTCAATCTTCAGAATTCTTTGTCGTTCTTCCAGGGATAATAAAAAAATCACGTCCCCAGCAGTAGCGTCAATTTTGTTAACACCCAAAATGACCCCCTAGGTTGTGGGAGAGGAAAAACTGGGGTAACCACTAACTAATCTTTAGCTTGTGCTACTAACCCAACACAAACATAGAGGGCTCTCTCTATAAGCTCACAGAATACTGGAAATCATCAAGATTGTCAATAATGAAGAAAAACATACCAGCATTCATCATTCAAGATATTCAATTAGAACAATACAGAAGATCAGATTTCTGTTGGAAAACAAAATGGTTTAAATGTAGCTTGGCTTAAACATATGAATCTTATTGGGGCAATGGAGTCACATTCGAACAAACTCTGAAAACTCATTCACAAATGCTTCACAAATGCATTAACATAGGGGCAAGATAGCAAACAGCTCATAGTCAAAGTGATTTTAATTGGTGAAACAGAAAAGAAAGAAACAATCCATGGACATAAGGCATATGGTGATGAATCCTATATCAATTTTAGCAGAAAATTAATGGTGGAATACTTGGAAAAAGATAAGTAGAGCATAATTTCTATGAATTCTACTTAGCTATCACATTGCACCAAGTATGAAAGAATGTTACAAACTAGAATTAACAATCAGAGATACACAATTCACATGGAAAAAACAAGGAATAGACTACAAGACCAGTTACACAAGAATCCCTGAAAAACATCGGCTCAGCTCTGCAAATCTTTATTCAAAATATAGCTCAAAATGTCTTACAGAACAACACAAAAAAATTCCCATAAAAGTTTTCCACCCTTTATCATTCTATTACATCACATATATAGATGCCGGGAGTCCTCTTGATCGACTCATCTAAACCAAAAACAGTTATATCGGAGTGACACCTCATTCAGGTTGTTTTGCCACTATCACAACAAAATAGAAAACAGGTAGAAACTGGCCTAACTGCTTTCTTACAATCTGTCGGTATTCTTACTAAGTAATATTTACTTCAAGTAAAAAAGTAAAGATAGTAAAATAATAGTTCCAGCTGGCTATTTATATAGCTGCCTAAAAAAATATTTCAAATTTCTCAAATAATAGGAAAGTTTCTTAGAAGTCCTAGATTCCAAACAAGCCTCAACAACTATAAAAAGTCAAATATCACTGTGGAAGACGGAGATAGTGTAGCGATCTGCTATACTTTTCTACATTAGCCCATAGGTCTGTAGGTGGGAGGTCATAGTCCACCATTTCCTTTACCATCACTAGTATCTCGATATGCTCTGAGTAGGAAAATGGGGGAATCCTTTCTCCAATGGCGATCAACCTATTCAATATTTCAAAGTCCTCTTCGACCAACTCCATCAGAGCCTTGCCTATAAGAAGCTAGTTCAAATACTTGAACTTTGTATGGTCCATCCTTATCACCCACAGTAGGTTTCTATAAGCATTATGGGAGATTAGCCCCTGGTCACCCTTCCAAAATGAAGGTAACCCCATTTCAACCAGCTTGTGAAACAACGCTTTGAATTCTGCCACTTGTCCCTTCATTTCTTCGACCTTAGCTTCGACACTCTCGATTTGTGCATATTTTTCCCAGAACCCTTCGTGCCGCTGCAAATGTAGTGATCCTATTCCCAATATTTAGCTTAATCCTTTCTTCTTCAGATAGATAATTCATGAAAGTGATGGCACTTAGTGCCATTTCTTTATGCCTTCGGATTAGGGTATCCTTTGCAACTTCACAACCTTCTAGAGCGTCACTAATGGTCTTCTCTTCTATTCTCATGAACTCTAAATAGGGTCTAAAGTTCCCAACTTCTTTAGTGATCCGGTCCCAAACCCAATTTCTGTACCCCTGTAAAGCGGCTTGCCCAGTAATCTGATGAGTGAGCTTCTTATTGATGTCAATCAATTCTTTGTGCATCTTTTGGAGGACCTTCAGATCTTCTTCCTTTTTACTACTTTCTTCTTCCCACCTTTGAGCTTTTTCTCTTAGCTCCCTGATTTCTACATCTTTCAGGCTAACGTGAGACATAGCCTGCACAAGATTGTCGGTACCATTGCTTTCCCTAGTTTGGTTCGAATTGGTAAGCCGCATGTCCAAATTGGACAAGTTAGTTTTCAAATCTTCAAGGTACTTTTCTAAGCTTATTCAATCTTTTTTCCAGCTATCTTCCTTCTCTGCAAACTTCAGCAATTCGGTTTTGCATTCACTTATTTCCTTAGACAAGTATTATTTTTGTGTTTCGAAGTCTGTCTCTTTGGGAGTTTCGATTAGCCTAATATTTGGAACCTTTTCCTTCTTCTATAGTTTAAGAATCAGCTTGTATTTCTCTACCAATAGCTTGTTCATGCTTTTACCACCACCGTCACTTATAACTAGGTCAGATTGCACCTTTTTGACCTAATTTTGAATAGCTCGGTTTTCATTTCTCTCTTGCTTTAATTGGTTTTCCAACTTTTTCATGGTAGCCAGCAAGTTGTCGCTTTTCAATGCTGCTTTCACAAAATCATCATATACAAGATCACTAACCTGCTTATGAAACTGGATTTTATCTGGTACTGGTATATTTTTCCAATTGATCCTTGTTTCGATCACTCCATCCTCCGTCAATACTGCTAAGTTTAAGATGTTATCATTTATACTTTTTCTAGTCATCAAGGAAGTCTTAGAAAGACCTCTGGCGATAGGCATTGAATCAAACAACCTCTGGGCCGAGGCTCGCTTGTTTCGATCATATTGTTCACAGAGGTCGGCCTTGGACTGAAACTTATTATTGACATCTCCCTCTTGAACATCTTGAAACTTGTATTCTACAACCTGGATCTCAGGAGCCAAAGACTCCTCATCATCTGCCCCTCCACTATCCATTTGGACAGTCAATCCCTCTTGAGTTGTTGTAACAACCAGTTCCTCTTTAGTTGGGGAAGCAATTGACTCGGCTTGAATAGCCGCAACAACTAGCTCATCCTACACTTCTAATTTAGGCCACTTGTCTTTATTAACTTCTTCAGTATCCATATCCATGACTTCTTCGAAGTCTCTTTTTCGGCCCACCTACATGGTGTCCAACACTTGATCTAAATCCATTATTAAATCGGAAATCATGAGATCTCCTCCCTGTGTCTCCACTGCTTCCTCCGCCTCGGGTTCCCAACACAACAAATTTCGCCCCTTCAGCACCCCTTCTGGTTCTGTAGGCTCAAAAGCACTGAGGTTACATTCTTTCCTTCTCTTGGAAATTATATGCAAGGGGTCATATTTGATGGACACCTCTTTTTTGAGCCCTAGAGACTTCAGTAACACTTCCACCTCTGACAAAGCTTTTTTATTCTTCACAATGAAAGGCCCTACCTTCTAAGGACATTTCACATCTATGCTCTTCTTATGTTTCAGGAATTGCAACTCTTCTAGGGCTAATTATTATTTGATAAATTCAAGAGAAAAGATCTGCAATGTCAGAAAAGCGGGTAGAACATAAGGCTCCTGCAAAAAAACGTAAAATCTAATAATTGTAGCTTCTTTTAACAAAAACTAGTCACCAACTGCCAGTTTGTCCTTCAACTGCATCATTGTTTTCATTTCAAGTAGCACCCTAGGCAATTCTTCCCCAAAAATGATTTTATAAACAGGGGGCAAAACATAGTTCAAATAATTGAAAACATTGTCTACTAGAGCATCAGCCTCAAGCAGTGAGGAGAAATGTGGGCTTTCGGCGCTGCTGTACATAATCATTTTCATCAACTGCGCCTGATATCTAAAAAACATAGTACTCGGGAAATAGCTTAACTGTACATGTATATTTTCCGCCAAAAAATCATCAAACCTCAGGGATGGGATAAGCCCACTTTCAGACCTAGCCAAAATGATGCTAATCCTAAAGAGTAAACCTAGTTGGACTTCAGTCACCCACAAATCAGTATCCAACCCTAGAAACTGAGCTAACAAAGAAAGAACTAATTGGGAATTGTCATTAAAAAGGTTGACATTTAGGGGGTAGGGCTCCTCGGAGATTTTGGAGTCGGGTTTCACGCATGTGGCTAAGAAGGCTTGACGGGTTTCGGGGCTAATTTGGTGGTACAAGGAAACCATCGACTCTTCAAAAAAACCCTCCGACTCTTGGTACTGAGATTCTGGAATGAAAAAGGAATCCCTAACGGCTAACGCATCTATATTACAGACACTTTGGACCTACGGGCATCCATAATTACTCTTTTAGGTTCTGAGTAATTGGAAGAACACCATGCTACAAACTTAGGAAAAGAGAACACCTGGTCAAGGAAAAAGAAAATGAACGACGACCTAAAAACTCCATGGATATCTAGTCCATGTTCATGCAAGGTTTCCAATCTCTTCTTAATTTTCAGAACTGGGAGCCGAATGCATGTGTCAAATACATCTACGTCTCTATCTTCCAGGGCTACCTTAACCCTAGAACTAGTAGAAGCTTCTTCTTTCGTCATCTTATGACTGTAAAAGACTTAGATTTTCCAGAGAATGGAAGTTACAGACCCTACCTGTCACTTTGGAAACCCTACACGCACCCTATCGAAGGTTCTGTCACCTTCGTCATCTGCCACATGCCAAGAGGCTCCCTGACTTCGACAGGCTTCCCAAAAAAATGTCAACCCTCATGGGCCTTCTTATATATATAACAGGGTTTCCATAACTTTCGCCCTCTTTGGCCTGCTGTCCTTTGGTCTCAACGTCGAATTCTCACGTGCTCATTTTTCGTCGTCGGATATGAGTTTCCTTTTACCCACTGATTTGACAACCTATCCATTTCTATCAGCGGATCATCTCCGCTAATCTTCATCCAGGCTATTGATCTCATTTGAATACATCTAAGGGGTAGCATCGCATGCACCCAAAAGCTACTCCTATATCACCCTTTCTCTATGCGACAAGCTGTGGAGCTGACACCTGTCTGGCGGGACCCGATCCATCACATCTACCTGGCTGCTATTCATCATGCTACTTCTCAGTGCGACAATGTATGGGAACCGTCCATTTCTTCTCGGACGTGTATCTATGGTGAGTGCTCATACTCGACTTAGCCTTTAGATTTTTCGTATGTCGGTGGGGTCTCCCTTGTTATACCCCATGTGTTTCAGACTTCCACCAGCCGGTTATTTGGCTCTTCTCTCCGCCCGAACCGTAGATCTGTCAGAGACTCAGGCCCTTTTTCCAGTAAATAGACCTAAACCCTCGGATCTCAAAAAGATCATCTCCACCGTAGATCTTTGTACATGTCCCTACCATCGCATGCACCTAACTGGGCATCGTTCACTGCTCTTTCCTCTTTGCGATGCGCTCCCATACTAACACCTGTCTGATGGGCTCCGACCCATCACATACTTCATATTCCCTTTCTTCCTCATGACTTGGCCATGCAATGGTCCTTTTAAAACCGTAGATCTTGATCCTGCCCTTGATCAACAGTGCTGATCTGTGCGACATTTAAATTTTCATAAATTTGCCCAAGGACTATAGGTTTTAGGGTATTTCTCTGTCTATCTTAAGTCATTATTTTCGCCTATTAATACTTAGCCCTTGACATTACCCATTTATTACATTGGACCCCTTCTAGACCATTCTGTCTCCTACCTTAGCACCTACCCATTGCCGATGGAGATCACTTCAAGCCTTTTTCTCAGGTAGTTGTCTGACCTTCCATCTTTCATGTACAGGTCTTTATGCTATAAAAGAGCAAACAATATATAGGTGCTAACACATAAAAAACTTTAAAATGGAAATAAATTTGAAAAATTAAAGAGTATGTCTTACCCATCTCTCCCCAGGCTGCTCCTGGAGGCAGAGCAAGCTCAGTATCTCCATGAAAATCCATCCCGCCATAAGGAAACTGCTCTAAGGTCGGCACCTGACGGCCCCACCATGCCAAGTAATCCTCATCAGAATATGAGAGTATTGACTTGCCAACACCCTGGGGTAGGAAGATATCTCCCCAACGAGTCATCAGTGGCTCGCAAGGATTGAGTTGCAGTAGGGCCACTCCTGGACTCAGGGAAGGAACCCTCTCAAAGAAGAAGCTACATAAGGTGTTGTTGTATCTTAAGTTCTTCTTCATTCCTAGTTTTTACTCGGTTAGTTGGTGTTTCATACTCACCAGTAGGCCTGAGCACTAGTCAAATACAACCCCTTGGAGGCATTCAATGCCTATATGCATGTAGTTCCTCGAGGGTAAGTGTTGTGCGGAGCTTACCCCAATCCTGTTCAAAGTGCTCAGGATAACTTTCAATGGGAAGCTCGAGATCGACCTGAAAGGAACTTGACTTCCACTCTTCTCAGTGCCAGGAAAACAATAGGAATTGATATAATCTTGTACCGACAGGGCACCCAATCCTAGGAATGTACCTTTCAGGTTTAACATTTCCCCCCATCAGGATAAACCTTTAAGGAAGTATATGTCATCAAGTGTAAGCTCAAGGATTTCTCCCTAGATATCAAAGACACCTTTTTCGACATCCCAGTAATTCACAAGCATTCACAATAGTTGTGTTTGGTCCCTCATACTGGTGGTTCGTAAAAAATTGAGTAAACCACACATTCTTAGTGCACTTAGAGTCAATGGATCTCTGATGGCATGCCTATCCATGTCCTCATGTTCTCTCTCTCTCCATGTCAAGACCATTCCTGCATCCATTTCAACCATTCATGCCTTAGTTTCTTTTGTTTTTTCATCCAAACGGTTACACCTGTGACGGTTCCTACTAGACAGTGACGGGTACCTGCGAGTTCACTTATGACAAACCCGCGCACTTTTCTCATGCTCGCGATTTTTCCAGAGGGTAACCCGCAGGTATGCAGCCCTAAAATTTAAAACTTAATAAAAAATAAAATTAACCATTAAAAATTAAAAATAATGCTTTGACATGAAGGTAGGAGGAGAGTATACTTACTTGCAAGTGGCAGAATCTGATGTGATGGCCCGATGTGATCGCTATGAGCGTTTGAAATACGAGGTTGTTTGCAACTTTTTACTCCAGCAAATGATTTGGTGAATTGTTTTTTAATTTTGAAGCTATTTATAAAAATCAGGTTTGAATTTTACCCACTTTTTCAAGTTCTTTATAGTTTCAATTTTATTTTGAAAACTTTATTTAATCAAACTAATGCATTTTGAAATTTTTTTTATTAGGTAAAGAACAAGGTGACAATTTTCACTACCTTTTGCAACCATGATATACTAAGGTTTGTTTTCCTTTATGACACGTCAGTTAGGTATAATACCTCATGTCTTTATGAAATCTCTTGTTGATCATGTTATATATCATTTGTCACTAATCTGGTCATTTCAACATGTCGTCATTTAACAAGATCATGGAACTTAGCTTCCATGATTCCTATAAAGTCTTTTTAAGCCCTTGTTAGACTTTTCAAAAACAAACAAGATCGCCGCGCATACTTGTTCACTTCAGACTTGTTAAAGGAATTGAAGGTACATCCACTGAAGTATAAGTTTACCCCTTTTTCCGTACTTTTGTTGATTAGTTACGAAAAAAGGTATACTATAGTTACATGTGGCTAGAAGAGTTATTCTCTCATTTTTTTACACTTTTTAGGGTGAGGAGACTAACTTTACGAAAAAGGACCTTTAGGAGTCTTCTTTAGGGTTTTCAGACTCTCGAAACATGAAAACACCAATGAGCATTCACCCACTCGGGCTCGATGTGAAATCCACAAGAAGGTATATAGAGTTATTGTTTAATTTTTTCAGACTCTTCAAAGAGGAAAACACCGGCAAGCACATACCAACTCAGGCTCGATACTAAAATCCACGAGTAGGTGTACGGAGTTATTGCTTAAGTTTTTCAGACTCCTCAAAAAATAAAACACTGGCAAGTATGAACCAATCCAGGCTCAATATTAAAATACATGGATCAGTGTTATAGAGTATTCATCTATCTCTTCTTCAAACTCTGTAAAAAATAAAGAAGGTCTTCAGTTTCCCTCCCATGGACTTGTTAAACTTACACATGGTTGGACTTGTATAACGCAATCTTCTGCCTCTTTCTTCGAGCTTGCTTTAAAAATGAAGAAATACTATTGAGTTTGATTTCTTGGACTCATTAAAACCAACAAGAAGGATATTCTTTAAATAAAAAGAGAAAAAGGGAAGGGAAGTATGTCAAACATATTTTTTAGTTCTATGGCAACAAGTCAGTCATATCCTTGAACAAAGAACCTTTCGAGTCTAGCAAACAGTTAGGTTTAGTTTTGTCCTTAGGATAAAACATGATCTCAGAGTTTTTACTCCTCCGATTGGTTACTCTTACAATCACATGGAGAATCTGTTAATGTCTCCTACATTGCATATTTATATCATGACCCCTTTGTGTTTCAAAATTTTCCTCAGTCACTCTTGTGTCGTGCTCACTATTCAAGGATACCACTTGTGTCAGCCATTCTGCAGTTATCTTGACCTCATGTGTCAACGAATCCCTGGTGTCAGTTTGTTTCATCATGTACTCAATAATATTCTGGATCAAATCAACCTTTGGTTCATCCTTGTGTTGGATGATGGAAGATGCCTTAAGGCCTCCCTTCCAATGGACTTCTTCCCATTGACTTCAACTCATCTTGCTCTGGGAATGAATTTTAGAGTTATTGGTAGTACCTTGGGGATGGCAGTAATAAGTGGCAATTTCCTTCATTGTTGAGTAGTGGAAATGCATCAATGTCTCCTACTCGACGGATTCTTCAAGTGTTCGACCTCAGAACCCTTTATTCACACTTGTTAGAATGTACTAGGTACATTGGACCCTATTTTCATTATCGGTGGGTGTCCTCGCATTTGTTAACAGTATACATCAATGACTGGTAATCAAATAGTATCCCCCATGCTCGACTCCAACTCATTTATTCGCATGGTAAGGATTCGTACTTTGAGATGGTTTGAATGAAGAGATTGGGCCTATGATAGCATCATATCAAGTTGTTATTTCCCCAGTTGCGCAAGACTGAGCCTCACTCATATTTTGATCTTGATGAGACATAGATCTAGCTTGTTGTTATGGCTATGTGTTAAATTTTCAGTATTAAATCACAATACTATAGGATCTTTGCTGAGAGAATAACATCTACAGTATATCAATGCATGACAATCACAATATGACAAGCATCACAAGCATCATAAGAATCAAAAGCATAGAGACAAGAGACACAGAGTTTCCGTGGGGAAAACCCTAAGGTGAAAAACCCCACAACTTCCTCAGAGATAGAGAGAGCAATGGCTCAACCAAAATACAACCAAATAATACAGAGATAGTCTCCTAGCAGATGATCCTCCTCCTCCTCACTAGTGCGCCACTTTCCAGAGAGAGAGATAGATACTTTTCCGAGTGAGTAAAATAGAGATCTCCTATCTCTATTTATACTCACCTTTTTGCCCAGTGACCTACTGGGGCCGACTTGTCTACTTGAGTACATCCACATTATATTATATATTAATTAGGGCCGACCCCATAAGGTGGTCTAATAACCCATCGGCAAGTACACACACTTGCGACACTTGTCAATCCACATGACGACACTTCCTTATAGAGGAATAACACATCTCTTATAAGGGTACAATAAATATAAATATAATATATAGATGAAATACATTCCGAAGTTACATATACATCAACACTCCCTCTTAACTAGGAAGGTATTTCTCGACACAGATCTGCTAGACAAGTCTTCTTCTCTGGATCATCGTCATCGATGCATCGTCATCATCATCGTCACTGCTGCTGCTATCTCATCCAATCTCTGTCTCTACTCGTCATAGGAAGTTCTACAGAGCCAGTCCTTTTTCATACTGGATGTAGGCCCACCACCTGCAGGTCTTCGTCATCACTAACCATACTGTGGAATCCTCAGGACTTATTACGTGCGTCACAAAACCTCGAAAGAGCGTCCCAGGATATTACGGGTACACAACTCCAACCTGTAGGATCTCCCAGGGCGCTATTACATGTGACCCCACCACAAAACCTCGAAAGAGCATCTTAGGATGTTACGGGTACACAACTCTGACCTAAGATCTCCCAGGGCACAAATTACATGTGGTCCACCACAAAACCTAGCATCTCAGGATGTTACGGGTACACAACTCCGACCTGAGATCTCCTAGGGCACAAATTACATGTGGTCATGGCAAAACCTCGCAAGAGCATCTCAGGATGTTACGGGTACACAAATCCGACCTGAAATCTCCCAGGGCCCAAATTACATGCCATAGGACAAAACCTCGCAAGAGCATCTCAGGATGTTACGGGTACACAACTCCGACCTGAGATCTCCCAGGGCACAAATTACATGTCCTCCCAGAGCAATGTCTCGAAAGAGCATCCCAGGCTGTTACGGGTACACAACTCCGACCTATAGGATCTCCCAGACATGCTCATCTGCACAACCTGATCCACGGCCACAGAGTATCAACCTGATACTCACCATACATCATCCTGATGTACTCATGATCGTCCTGATCATAATCACTGCAACGTCCTGCTGCAAGTCATCTGGAGCAACATCCTGAAGCTCGTCATCTATGATCATCCTGATCATCACTGCAACATCCTGCTGCATGTCATCTGGAGCAACATCCTGAAGCTCGTCATCTATGATCATCCTGATCATCACTGCAACATCCTGCTGCATGATCTACCTGATCATCAATGCATCTTCCTGATGCATACCAAGTATCATACATGATCCTCCTGATCATCAATGTATCCACCTGATACAAATATATGATACATATGATCATACATGATCCTCCTGATCATCAATGCATCTACCTGATGCATACCAAGTATCTACCTGATACCTATCATCATACATGATCCTCCTGATCATCAATGTATCCACCTGATACAAATACAAATACATGATACATATCACCATACATGATCCACCTGATCATATCCTGCATCCAACATGATGCGTACATACATACATAAAATGATCCAACTGATCATATCCTGCATCCAACATGATGCGTACATACATACATAAAATGATCCAACTGATCATATCCAGCATCAAACATGATGCGTACATACATACATAAAATGATCCAACTGATCATATCCAGCATCCAACATGATGCGTACATACATACATAAAATGATCCAACTGATCATATCCTGCATCCAACATGATGCATACATACATACATAAAATGATCCAACTGATCATATCCAGCATCCAACATGATGCGTACATACATACATAAAATGATCCAACTGATCATATCAAGCGTAAACTAGAACATCATCCTGATGCTCATCATCCAGCGCTTACATCCACAGCCATGTGAAGGATCCTCCTTCCAACATGCTTGGAATGGCTTCAGCAAATGTGTCCGTCACTTCTTCCTCGAAGTGTCCTCGATCTGAATAACGCCAAGCCTCTCTCTGAAGTACTCGAACTTCACCCTAGCTAGTGGCTTCGTCAGCACATCTGCAATCTGCTCGTCCGTCGCAACATACAGGAGCTTCACAGCTCCTCTCTGCACCATATCCCTGATATAGTGATATTTGATCTCTATGTGTTTCGACCTGTCATGAAACACTGGGTTCTCGGACAGCTTCACACAACTCTGGTTATCACAGAAGATACCAGTAGCCTCCAACGGGAGATCAAATAACTCAGACAGTAGCTTCCGTAGCCATACTGCCTCACAACTAGCTGAACAGGCTGCAACATACTCTGCCTCAGCTGTACTCAGTGCTACGCAGGACTGCTTCCTGCTAAACCAAGAGATCACACCTGATCCCATACTGAAGCAACACCCAGATGTGCTCTTCCTATCTGCAGCACTGCCAGCCCAATCTGAATCAACATAACCCTGTAGGTTAAACTTTTGATTTGCCTCATATCTGAGCCCATAATCCACTGTACCCTTCAGGTACCTCAGAACATGCTTTACAACAACTAGGTGAACACTCCTCGGATCCGTCAGGAACTGGCTCAATGTGTTCACAGCAAAGCAAATATCTGGTCTCGTGTTCGTCAGGTACATCAAGGACCCAATAATCTGACGATACATAGAAACATCAACTGGCTCAGATGAAGCATCACAAAGAAGCTTCAGATTCGATGCCATAGGTGTGGCCATGGCTTTGCAATCCATCATCCCAAATCTCTTCAGGATATCTACTGTGTACTTCCCTTGACCAAGGAAGATCCCACCTGCATTCTGCCACACCTCCATACCTAGGAAATAGTGCATCATTCCCAAATCTTTCATATCGAATTCTGCTGCAAGCTTCCTCTTGGTATCTGCAATCATTCTGTCATCTCCTGTCACAAATAGGTCATCCACATATAGTAGTAGAATCACAGGATTCCCTTCCTCAACCTTGTAGTAAAGGTTGGAATCCGCTTTACTCTTGGTAAAGCCCAAACTAGATAGGAAACTGTCCATCCTACCATACCAGGTTCTGGGAGCTTGCTTCAAGCCATACAAGGCTTTCTTCAATCTGCATACATAAGATTCCCTGTCATGTATTTCAAAGCCGAGTGGTTGTTCCACATATACTTCCTCTTCTACTACACCGTTCAGGAAAGCAGTCTTGACATCCATCTGGTGTATCTTCCATTTCATTGCTGCGGCCAAGGCAAGTACTGTTCTGATGGAAGTATATCTGGCTACAGGTGCAAAGGTTTCTTCATAGTCTATTCCTTCCTTCTGAGAGAAACCACGAGCTACGAATCTTGCTTTATATTTTTCCACACTGCCATCTGCAGCATGCTTGATTTTGTAGATCCACTTGGAAGTCACAACAGACTTCCCTTTAGGTCTTGGGACAACATCCCAAACATCATTCTTCATAATTGATTGATATTCCTCAACCATAGCATCCTTCCATTCTTTCTTTTCTGCTGCCTCTTCATAACTGGAAGGCTCTTTGTTCATGATGTCACAGAGTAAAGCAACATAACTGGTGTGTGATCTGGTTCTCTTCTTTGCTCTGTGTTCTTCTTCTGGAATGCCAAATCTTTCTGCATCATGAATGAGCTCTCTAGCCCATACAGGTTTCCTCTTGTGAGAGTTATCCTCACGAGGTGGATCTACATGTTCTTGTGGATCTTCAAACTCACGAGCAGTTTCTGGAACTGCATCAGTCATGGTAGTGTCTTGAAATCTTGTTTCCTTAGGTTCTTCATAATCTTCAATAGGTGCCTTTCTTGATTTGATGAATGCTGAATTTTCATCAAATGTTACATCCCTGCTGACATCAATCTTCTTGAACCCTGGAAAATATATTCTGTAAGCCTTCGAGCTTTCACTATAACCCACAAAGATGCCCTTCTTTCCTGAAGGATCTAGTTTAGTCCTCTTCTCCTTTGGGACATGAGTGTATACTGGACAACCAAATATTCTGAGATGGCTGACTTCAGGTTTCTTACCAGAAAAGACTTCTTCTGGTGTCTTGTTGTCCAATATCTTGTGGGGTGTTCTATTCTGCACATATACAGCTGTTCTAGCTGCTTCTGCCCAAAGATGCATAGGAAGATCCTGGTCATGCAACATTGCCCTTGCTGCTTCCATGATAGTTCTGTTCTTCCTTTCTGCAACTCCATTCTGTTGAGGATTATATGGAGCAGTCAACTCCCTCTTAATCCCTGAATCACTACAAAGCTTCTTGAAGTCATTTGAGGTGAATTCTCCACCATTGTCAGATCTGAATGTTTTGATT
The DNA here is from genome assembly GCA_027924585.1 of Larix kaempferi. Lineage (NCBI taxonomy): Eukaryota > Viridiplantae > Streptophyta > Pinopsida > Pinales > Pinaceae > Larix > Larix kaempferi. The sequence goes on along the minus strand of BSBM01000691.1, from coordinate 1,423,779 downwards.
TTCTTGTCAGTTTGATTTTCCATCAAGTTTTTGAATTCCTTGAATTTATCAAACACCTCATCTTTGCCCTTCAAGAAGTATACCCAAGTCTTCCTGGAGAAGTCATCAATAAATGATACATAGTAAACATACACACTTAGGGAACTGGATGACATGGGGCCACATACATCTGAGTGGATGGTTTCCAGGATGTCTTTTGCCTTGCTTTCACTGCTTGGGAAAGCCTTCTTAGTGTTCTTACCTTTTGCACATCCTTTGCAAACCCCTTCATGTTTGGTCTTGATTTCAGGAAGACCTTCTATAGCCTTGCTTGCAATTGGAAGTGCTCTATAGTGCATGTGAGCAAGTCTCCTATGCCAAAGTTCACTTGGCTCCATGGATTCATGTACCATGGCATGTTCAGGTTGACCCTTTAATTTATACAAGCCTCCCTCTTGCTCTCCAATCACTACTGCATCATCTATAGTCTTTCCCTTTGGCCACATTAGTACTTGGCCATCAACAAATGCAACCCTCATACCTTTTGCATCTAGAGCAGAGATGGAGAGTAAGTTCTTCTTGAGCCCAGGTACATAGAGAACTTCCTTCATCTTCAGAGATTTTCCAGAATCTAAGTTGTAAGAGGCTTCACCACTTCCTTTGATTGGATATTGATAATCATCCCCAAGTTTCACCTTATGGGGTGATTCATGTTCAGAAAGGTTCACAAATGATTCCTTGAACCCAGTCATGTGTTTGGAAGCCCCACTATCAATCAACCAATCATTACATCCATGGGAGATGGTACCTGTAAGAGCGGAAATTAGAACATATTCTTCTTCACTTGATGAGTCATCATCACTACTACTTTCTGCCCTAGCCTTCTTCTTTGGAGGTTCATCATCTTCGGCAGCATGGGCATGAAACCTTCTTTTGCTACCTTTCTTCTTCTTACTGGAGTTGTTCTTATTATCCCTTTTGTTCTTGGGACAATCTGAAGCAAAGTGACCCTTCTCATTGCATGTGAAGCATCTTAGGTCCTTCTTATTCTTTTGATGGAATCTTTTGGGGTGAGGGTGATCCTTCTTGGTTTTGCTTCTTTTGGTGTGAGCTGCAAGAGCTTGATCTTCACCTCCCATCTTTTCCTCACGAGCTATAAGCCTAGCTTCTTCTTGAGAACATTCTTCCCGAAGTCTACTGAAGGAGATCAACTTCTTCCTTGCACAAATTCCTTGAATAAAGGAATCCCATGACCTGGGTAGGCCATTTAGAGTGGTCATCACCACTTCACCATTATCCACCATTTCATCTACTGCTTCTAATTGTTCCTTGATCTGAGAGACCCTTGAAAAGTAGGATTGAATGGTTTCCCCATTCTGAAACTTTACTGCTTTCAATTGGTTCCGCAGGGTCATCTTCCGATTTATGTTCTTTCCTTCAAATAGCTTGGTCAAAGATTCAAACATCTCTTTGGGTGTCTTGAGAGAAGACACATGGGGTATGAGATGGTCTTTGATAGAATCAGCAATGATTCTCTTTGCCTTGACCAAGTTCTTCTTGTGCAATACCTTTGCCTCTTCATCCTCTGGGATAGGGATGTCTTCTTTCACATATGAGTCCAACTCATTCTCTTCCAGGATTAGCCCAATCCTATACTTCCAGGCTCGGAAGTTATCAGCCCCTTCAAGCTTATCCTCAACCTTGGTGTGAAGATACATCTTTAAGAGTACTTCAAATGGAAATAGAAAAGATTTAGAACTTACCACTTGAAGTGCTGAAAACTGGATCTCGTCCCGGATTAGGGTTTGTCAGAGAAACCCTAAAAATTCAAAATGTGAATTTCAAAATTCCGAAAGGATAGAAAGATGCGCCTTGGAGAGCTGATCAGCCTAGTACATTTAGAATTTGAGCTCAGCAAAGTCTTGTCCTTCAAAATTGCCTTTTTGTCCTCCCGGGTTCACTAGGGAGAGCCTTGAATTAGGGTTTGAGTTTCCCGGAGATCTACCCAGCCAAAAATCTCGATCCAAAGCTCAAACCTTCGATTTTTGCAAGGAGCTTCCAGCTGTACCTTCAGTTTCCAGAAATTCCTATTTTTGTGGAAACCCTAATTTTTAGGGCCAAAACTGAAAATGCTCGGAACTGAAATCTGATTGGACAGAAAGATGCGCCTTGATGAGTAGATCCAATCTACTATACTGAATTTCAAAAATCTGTGGAGAGAAACCCAATAAACAAGCAATACAAGCTTTCGTCACTGCAAAATGTCTTCTTCTCAGTTAAGCTCTGATACCATGTTAAATTTTCAGTATTAAATCACAATACTATAGGATCTTTGCTGAGAGAATAACATCTACAGTATATCAATGCATGACAATCACAATATGACAAGCATCACAAGCATCATAAGAATCAAAAGCATAGAGACAAGAGACACAGAGTTTCCGTGGGGAAAACCCTAAGGTGAAAAACCCCACAACTTCCTCAGAGATAGAGAGAGCAATGGCTCAACCAAAATACAACCAAATAATACAGAGATAGTCTCCTAGCAGATGATCCTCCTCCTCCTCACTAGTGCGCCACTTTCCAGAGAGAGAGATAGATACTTTTCCGAGTGAGTAAAATAGAGATCTCCTATCTCTATTTATACTCACCTTTTTGCCCAGTGACCTACTGGGGCCGACTTGTCTACTTGAGTACATCCACATTATATTATATATTAATTAGGGCCGACCCCATAAGGTGGTCTAATAACCCATCGGCAAGTACACACACTTGCGACACTTGTCAATCCACATGACGACACTTCCTTATAGAGGAATAACACATCTCTTATAAGGGTACAATAAATATAAATATAATATACAGATGAAATACATTCTGAAGTTACATATACATCAACACTATGATCTCCTATTTTGACATGGATCCACGCTTGTATTTCAGTGGCCATGCTATATACATCTCTCAGTTATGTATTGGATATTATGTTCTATCATCATGAACATCTAATGATGTCAAGATTGTAATTGCTCGTTGACCTGTTCTTTTGTTTCACATACTTTTGTGATTTCGTCTTGTGGTTTCCTCGTTCCTCCTTTGACTTTGACTTTGTAATGTATTTCGGTCATCATTCCCCTATCACCTCACACATTAGTGGGCATCTGTTATCAGTCAAATTAGCACTTCTCCGTCCATGATCACATCGCCTTGTCGATCACACAAAAGGACACTATGGATGGAAGATATTAGTTGACCTTGGATGATTTAGAGATGAATCAGCTTAAAACTTATTTTTTTTTACTTATTTCACCATAAAACCACGACTCCTATACTAGACATGTTGCGAGTCACTTGCCGGTCTCCATACTGACAACCTGCGAGTATCAATTAAAAAGATGCACTCACGAGTTGTTGATCCCACAAGCTGTGAGTCGCTCGCTAATTGCTATGTTTAATAGTCGCGAGTGACTTAAGGAAACTTGAAAAATATATATTAAAAACACGAATTGGGATTAGTTGAGTCAGTTGTTCTAACTTCCTCAACTTCTCAACTCAGCTACCTTTCGAACTAATCCTCCCTGCCTTGCTTTAAATACAAGGGGAATGCATGAGAAAGGGACCACCAATTGACGAGCTATTGTTATGTTGGAGAAATCCTAAGTCAAGAGAGGATCAGGAGCCTAGGTCTTGCTTACGAGGGTGACTCATACAGAAGTCAAGTATAACTTGTACTTGCTTCATTTATTGATTAATAAGAGTGGACATTCTTCCTTTCCCAACATAATCTTTGTCATATGTTGCATATTTGATTATTAGTTGATATTTCATGCTATTATAGATATAAGTTTGTTTTTATATAATCAAATAGGTTTGAGGAAGGTCTAGGGATTGTTTTGCAGGTTGGCACATTGAGCAGCAAGGAGGAGAAAGCTAGGATCAAACTTCAGAATAAGGTACGTGTCTTTCTAACCTCTAACTTATTTTCTTAAGAATATGTGTATGCATAACTTTATATGTCCATCCAATACCCTTGTATGTTGATAGTCTCCATCCCCTACTAAAAGGTAAAATCCCTAACAACAGGAATAATTTCCTAAATACTATTTTCAGCTAGATTCCATTGGGTTAAGGGTTGAATAATGAGAACCCTCATACATTGTTTGGTATCCTTGTATGTAATATTTTCATTTTAATTTCCTTATGGATTAGTATTGGATCCCTAACCCCCCTTTTTTTAATACATCTCTTTTACATTCCCCTCGAATCTGCTAATGGTTTTCCACTCATCTCTTTAAGTGTGGGCCAACAAGTCTTATTATTTAAATTAAACCTATGATTTTTTAAGGGAAAAGTATATTCTATATTTATGAGAATTCAATGAAAAAGTATATTCTATATTTATGAGTATTGAATTACCTTTCTAAGACCCGTAGGTTGATAATTTTTCCTATATTTTCAATTCAAAGGATATTTAAGGGTCATTCTTTTGAGGAAAGGATCTCTACATTGACATTTCCCTAATTCCATAGAAATTGCTTCCATTTGGCTCTAGATATGTATCAAAAACCATTAATATCCCCCCTATCAATATTCATGTTGAATTGGATAAGGTTTTTGACAAAATGGGTGAACCCATTTTCTTCCCATAAGCTTATAGATGGTGTTTCTCTACCTATAACTCATCCTTCCCTTTGTAGTTTATTCCTTTTATAATCTTTCCTAACAAAAGGTTGTAAGAAGTATTACTTCAAATTCCTATAATTATCACACCTTGTGCACCTCAATGTAATATTGAGATAGTCTATAAGGTTTGTAAGAAATATTACATGAAATTCCCATACGAAGTATTACTTTTCTAAGACATGTAGGTTGATAATTTTTCCTATATTTTCAATTCAAAGGATATTTAAGGGTCATTCTTTTGGTGAAGGGATCTATACCTTGACATTTCCCTAATCCCATAGCAATTGCTTCCATCTGGATCTAGAGATGTATCAGAAACCATTAATATCCCCCCTATCAATATTCATTCACGTTTAATTGGCTAAGGTTTTTGACAAAATGGATGAACCCGTTTTCTTCCAATAAGCTTATCGATGGTGTTTCTTTACCTATAACTCGTCCTTACCTTTGTACTGCTTTCCTTTTATAATATTTTCTAACAAAAGGTTGTAAGAAGTATTACTTGAAATTCCTATAATTATCACACCTTGTGCATCTCAATGTAATATTGAGATAGTCCATAAGGTTTGTAAGAAGTATTACATGAAATTCCCATAATTATCACACCTTGTGGACCTGAATGTAATATTGAGATAGTCCATTATTTGATTATGGGGTATATTCCATTCTATGATATCAATGTTTTTTAGAGGCCTTCTCTCAAATATATATTAAACATGGTTTATAAATAGTCCTATAATGGCTTTGTTTATAGGAGTCGTGAATCTCTAATATTTTACCTAGATTATTTTATATCCTCTTCAATATCCTATATGTCCATAGTTTAATGGGAAGCTCAAGTATATTTACCCATATTGATTTCCTAAAAAAGGCTTTTGATCTTGAGTCAAAATGGAATGACCATTTTCACAATGAAAAATCCTTTAACCCCTAGTCCCAATGGCCACATAAGATGTCATTTACATAGTATTCTAACTGGAATAGAAATGCCAACCAACCTCTCACTCATATATTATATTTTGGACCATAGACCAAGATTAGATACTAAATGTTCTACATCTAGTCATTTAGGGTTTTTAAAATATTTGTATCCTTAAAATTTTCTAATTACGTACTTTCACTATAAGTTAGCACCTACACTAACATTAGATCCTCTCTCACCACCATCCTATCAAGTATTTTCTTCTATCTACATATTTTCTTATCCTCTTTTCCTTATTCTCACATGGTGATTCCAAATCAATGGCTATATATTTGTGTTTTTACTTAAAACTTCCAAATCTATTTGTTCTAATAAACCATGATCCTATTAGAACACCCTCAAAACTTTGGTCTTTTCCCCAAACTCTTGAATACTAAATATACTATTTTTCTTTGGCCATAATCAGATTAAGTTCAAGAATTACATGATCCTTCAAGACAATAGCATGAATGACATTAATTGCTCCTTTACTACTTGCAACTTCAACCTTACTTCCACCATCTCATATATATGAATCTTATACTTAGGACTATTTCCTTCAATGATATTTTCAACCACCACATCTTGACCTCCAAATTGATTTTTACCTACATGTATACCTTTGTTATAGTTTTCTCCATAACCTCAAGACTCAAAGTTCCTTGTAGTACATGCATCAATCCCTTTCAATACCAATGGGTTTGACTTCCTAAGGAGAGAAAACTTTATCTTCCCTCATAGGGATCTATAGAGTAATCCACAAGTTTAATCTCCTTATACTCCTTTTCCACCTAATTTTAGTACACTTATTACTCTAATTTGATTTGTTTTGGTTCTATCGTGGCCTAGAAATATTAATTATTCGAGTCATTTTTTTAATCTCATATTTTAAATTTAATATTTTGTTTTGTTTATATGTTTCGGCTAGTTATTTTTTGTTAAATTTCTTCATTTTCATCTTTGTTAAATATGATTAAAAATAAAAAATCTCTTCTCTCATTCAATTTATGGTTAATTTATTGAAATTATAATTATAATTAGTTAAATTATGTCATTTGGTTTGAATTCAAACTCTATACATATAATATCATCTATAAATTGGGACTTTTTTTAAAGGACAATCCATGTATTGTAAGTCTCTATAAATTGGTATGATTACTCAGAAGGACTTTCCTTATACTCTAACTTTTCTAATTAAAAAGATGAAAAATTACTATGGATACATAGACACAGGTTTTTACCTTTAGTTAGTCTTCATTTAATGACTTTAAGGGTAAGTACCCCAATTGCTATGGTGGGTTGAGGAACGAGCTACTTGTGACATTAAAAATATAGAATATTTCTCTGGATCTTCATTAGAAGATTAAAAGGGTAAGTAATCGAATTGATCTCATGGATTGAGAGCTAGACACTTGTAATATTAACCATAAGAACACGTTTTTATATCTCTAGTATTTACATAATAAATTTATTACATACAGTATTGGATATTGACCCATAATAGAGGGATTAATTATGTTTATGGACTCAAATCATCCACATGAAGTGTATCATCCTTTCCTAGCACTCTAATTCAAGTGATGAATAGACACAAATAGGGATATCAAATGTTTACCCTCAAATGTAGTTTCCCCATAACCCCAATAAACAAATCCTCTCTAGGAGGACCAAATGTAAATGAAATGCATGCATACAACAAATTTAAAGAATGCATTAAAATGAAACAAGCATACATTCATAGGGATTTATGAAAAGCTTAAAACAATGAGCATAATCAAGAATAATCACATACAACATGTAAATACAAGAGTTGTCGTAAAATAAAATAACATTGGTTTTGCATATTTGTAAATAATGATAGAAAACTATGTTTTAATGGAATTTTTTCTATGAAACTAGCTGCATAAGAGTAATTATCCTCCCAAGAATAGGTATACGATGTACATTCCACCCCCAAGTTTGGATATCAAGCCAACAACGTGAATTAACTGTTGGTATCCATTTTATCACCATTTTTTATCAACAATATACTTGGAATGACGTTGTTTCTATCATGTTTTTGCTATAGTAAGTTGTTTTATTTGCCATTCATCCCATCAAACAGTCCAGGTATGCATATATTTACCTATTACGCAAATCTTGTTCACATTTCGTTATATTATGGTTTATTTATGTTAAAGTGACATTTTATGGGCATAATTGGTATTTATGTTTTAATTTGCAAGCTGCGTTTCTCAAATGACCCTTCATTCAAACCACATGCTTATGTGTTAAGTTAAAACACGTTCATCTCATCGTTCAACCCTTCGTTCAGCCTATGAAATCCATGGTTGACACATCTCAGATCGTTGAATGAAGAGGAGGACACGTGGGTTCTGTTTGCCATGAAATGGGCATGGTTAATGAGCCATGGTTCTAGAAGATCCTCTCCTATACTCACTAAACATGACAATGCATCCCATGTCTTCATCAACATGCCAAGCCCCGATTTGTTTTCCCATTCAGTTGAGGATCAATCACGCCTATTCTTGACTGCTCACGCCATCATTCTGGAAAGAGTTCAGCATATTCATGCTCAGCTTGCCAACGTAACCCCTGTCCCCACGTCGATGCTCCAACATGTGCTTCTGCTCACATTTTGAGGAAACGAATGCTTAGCTGTTCATATTAGATGGGATTGACACTGAGGAGCTGGGTAGATCGACACTATAGCTGCCCTGTGAAGGAATCAACTCCATCAAAGTCTGAAGAACACTCCTTGTGTTGGCATGTAGCACTTAATCATCCTGTGCGCTGTTATAAACTACCAGGCAGTTGGTTGGCAGTCATTAAAGATGTTATTTTTAGAGAGGTCAACTTCGTCGACCCTCTCTCCCTTTGTAAACTTATAAATAGATGCCTCCTTTGGAGAAACGCAACAGATGTGTGAGATTAGATAGCGTAGAGAATAGACAGAAGTATTGTGTAATTTTTCTCAGATTAATGGAAGTTTCAATACGTTGATGCCCTCTTGATAGTGATTAAGACGATTTAGTTCCACCTATGATTGCTGGGAAGGGCCCCTCATCAACCAGAGGTTTATTTCATTCTGTATTTTCTTCCTGCAAGTAGATAGTTTATTTCTCAGTTGTTTAAATTATTCTTGTTTACTGTAGATGTTATTTCCTTGCTTCTCTTGTAAATTATATTCTGCTGCTAACACAATATCTTTTTTAGGATTACGAATGGTCAACCAATAGTTTAATAACTTCCAGTTTGTTTCCAATTCTTCTTTCATCATTTGTAGTTAGATATTGCTTCAAAATTCCTCCATAGTTAGTATTAGCTTCTTTCTCTTCTCTTCTGTTAGTTTTTCTTCTATTTTGTTGTAGGTTAACTCTCTTGTATTCCATCTTAACCTTCTTCCTATATCTCACAGAAATCATTCCTCTACTTAGATAATGATTGGAATAGATAGCTTCTTGTTAGTTTAGCTTCTAAATAATCTCTCTACTGCTTCCTTTGCATAGTAGGATCATATGCATAAAGCCAGCTGGTAATTAAATCATCCGAAATTATTCTTTTTCCTAACTTAAATCATTTTCCTCCATTCAGACTGTCGTTCAGACCGCCATTCAGATCGACATTCGGATCATCATTCGGACCTGTGTGTTTTCTGCATTGTTTTAGCCCTCCTTAAAAATCGAATTTCTTCTGCCTTCCACTCATCATTCTTCATGTTTCTCCTTAATAGTTTTAGATGTAATTCAATCTCGCTTCTTGTTATTTAAAGTTTCTAATTAAGTTCTGTCATTCTTTCCTTCTTCTTTACTTCCTCCTTATCCTCTTCTCATCCTTCTTCCAACGTTCAGATCTGTAGTTCTGTTTTGCTAATTAGTTACTGTTTTAGAATTGATCAGTTTTGTTTTCTAAGTAGTTACTTTTCAAATCATAGTTAATAATTCTATTTTTCCCGAGTTGTTTTAACTTGTTAATTATAAGACTAGCTTCCCATTTCATATAATTAATGAAGGTGATCATAACATAAGATTTGGATCAGAAATTAATATCTTTATCAAATTTTCTACTTGCATCTATAATAAATATCTTTATCAAGTTTTCTACTTTCCAAATCAAACACAATTCAGTTAAACAACTTTATTAGGTTTTCTACTTTCTTCATTTGTTAATCAATTTCCTATTTACATAGATAGAATAAATTCTTGCATTTGAATTATGAAGGTCATGCAAGTATTTTAAAATCATATAGTTGCATGTTATCACATTTGCATCTTTAGTCAGCTTAGGTTAGTTCAAGCCTTCAATCCTGCACATATAGTGATTGCATCTCATAAGCTCCCTCCTCAGGTTGACAATTTAAATATTGGAATTATTTAACACATAATAAACCCCAACTTTTTGGCACTGTTGTCGGGGAGGTGTTAAAGGGATTGGAGTGTAGGTATATAGGTTTCTTTTACATTACACATCAAGGGGGAGGGGAAATGGTAAGATGCAAAGACGACCTCACTACGGTTTTCCATAGTGTAATAGCGTGACACATCCACTTTAGTGGGTTTCCCCAAATCCTTGTTGTTCCTTTCCACACAAGTATGATTTCCTTTCTGTACATTTGAGTATTTAATTTTCCGCAATTTATTTCGTAAAGTTTGTCTTCCTTCTTTTAAGGAGTGTTATTCTTTCAGCAAGTGTGGTGTGTTTTAGTTCAAAAATTTGTTTTAGTAATTTAAAGTCTTTTAAAACACATAAAAAAGCAAAATTGTGCTGTAAGAAACCAGGGACTAATCCATGCGTGAAGTAGGATCTATCAACCAACAAAAAGGATTTCGAGGTGACCATCAGCATGAGAGAACTCTCTCGAATCCTAGTAGTAGCTCGAATCACAATATCTTCTTCTCAAGAAGAACACATCTTGACAGAGGTCAAGAATTTATCTACCTCTCTAGAAATAATAGAAGAACCACAATCCCATGAGCTACAAACCGAATCTCCTTACCAATCTGCCAAGGAAAACGAAAACTTGGAGACTACATTTGATGGAGAGAGACCTGATGTTGAAGAGTTTTCCACATATCTATCGACAGATCTCTCATGTACTCAAGCAATTGAACATTTAGAAGAAGAGTATCTGCATGGCATGAGGAAGAAAGATGAGTATTAGGATTACATCGAAAGATGGTTCCAAGAGGTAATGAGGCCACAATACCATTCCTTCATTCAACACCTTCTGTTGCAAAAGCAAGTAAGTTGGTTGATTCTCCACATCCAGGTAATCACTGCTCTAAATTTTTCATATGTGGATATAGGTATGTTTTTCATTTTGCTTTGCACATGGTTACATTGGAAAATTTCTTGCACTTGAATAATGAGTTTTTCTTTCTTTTAGATAGCTTAGGATAGTATGTATATAAATAAAAGTTTGTATGTGGTTAGTTAGCTTTAGATATTCATACAACTCCACTTTCTGTTTTCCTTTAAAATAAAAGAACTAAGAATAAGATCATATATTCATACAATATTACACCATACATGCATATTTCTTATTATACAAGTTACTTGAAGACTTACTTTTATGATCTCCACAAAACTCAATCTTACACTTATGGACTCCTAGTTCATCCTACACTCATTATCAAAAACTTGTCTCTAAGGCACCTTTAAAAAGGTAGCCTAAAAGTGGGTGATATTTTCTATTTTGTGGGGAACATTATTGACCTTTTATGAAGAAGATAGACTATGAAGTCAAAGAATAGCTTTAGGTTATTATCTTTTGACATGATCTGTAATTTAGGCCATTATAAATAAAGTTACTCATAAGGTTTGTGCTAAAATTTTGAATTATGTGTTTAACAGGCTTAGCACACTCTAGTACCAACCGGCTTCCTTACTAAAAATATCACTATACGAAGTAAACCCGCTGGGTTTTGAACAGGCCCGCTGGCATCGGGTCCATGCTAAGTAAAATCTTAAACAAAGAAGCTTTGTAAATGCAAGTAAACCCATCGGGGTACTGAACAGGCTTGCTGGAAGCGGTGCTATGCTTGCATGGTACCAAGATAAACCCGCTGGGGTACTGAACAAGCCTGTTGGAAGTGGGTCAATATCGGGTAAAAGAGGTTTGGTTAATGCATTGTTATTCACATAGCTCATAAAAAACCTGAGTATACAAACATATGTTTAGGCCGATTATTTATACTGTCATTAGATAATGGCTATAAGTTGGACTTGGACCCTGTCATCTAATTCAAACAAATACCTAGGATATGATTATCCTAGAAATGGTACCCATAATTATAGTAGATCTCACAAACTTTATGGTGAACCTTATCTATATTCTTTGGATGAAAAGAGATATTTACAATGAGTCATGGATGACTAGTTTTTCCTATGGCATTTTTCGCATCTCTTACACTATTATTCTGTATGTGGTCTTCATGAGCATAAACTGATGAATTTGCATGTATTGAAGAATTTGACTTAGTATGATATTGTTTTGGTCATATCATGAATACATCTTTTTCTCAAAAAGTTCTAGTTTTTAGAATAATGATGGTTTTTTTTAGGATTTCCTACTAATTGATGTTGATCTAGAATATTTACATAAGAAGCATACAACCTAGTATTAATTTATTAATGGCCCGAGGATGTGCCATACCTTCGGTTTGGGGGAGGATTCAACATTATTTCTATTTTTTTCTGTTTACTAGGATTCTGAATTGCTTCTATTTTTCTATTTACTTATAATACAATTAAAATTCTTATACAATAATTTGTTGTTTCGGGAATAATGCAAGTAACAGAAGAGAAAAAAAAATTGTTCTGATCCATGTTGAACAAAGAAGAGCGACTAAAGATTTCAAAAAAGCAGGTTTACATCATCCTTTTGTGTGCTGGCAGCCTCAATTTTTTTTTGCATAATCAGCAGCAATCAGATCCAGCAAGCACATCTTGTACAGACAAATGGTCTGTATGAAGGGTCGAATGAATCAAATGAATAATGATGCGAATGAAACCATAGCTTATAAAATCATGATTAAGTGTGCTAAGGTAGTTAATTTTTGAAATTTTATTGATGAATCTAATTGACTAACCATATCAGGTATTAATCAAATATCATATCTACACATGATCTCATTTCTTTAATTCATCTCGACTTCACCCAATGAATCGATTAATCATGCATTATTGCGATTTTCAGAATTATTATCTGGTTATCATATGGTTTTAACTCTTCATTAAAGTTATATGCAACCAAAATCAACATGTGAACCGACATTTTATAAAGATCATCATGATTTTTAATGCACTATGTTATAATCCTATGATGAAAATTTTCTTTCAACCTGTCCAAAGTTTACTTTGGACATGGTTGAATATTTCACAAACCATATGAATTCGTTAATGCACACATCTTTATTATGGTACACGTTTCAAAAATTCTGAATAACGACGTGGTCGTTTAAACATGCCAAATTTCCATCTCATGATTTTTCAAACATTCAATTGGACCTTGCTTTAAAATTGACTCCTGCTTGATCCTCACCATCATTTTGCACACTCTCATCCTTTCCGAGTCCATCCAACCGCATCCACTTCTTCCTTATTTATTTTTCTCTTTGCTCAATGGGCCCTGACATATCTTCGGTTTGGGGGAATGTTGGCATCGATTTTGTCACCATTTTTTATCAACAATCTACTTGGAATGATGTTGTTTATATCATGTTTTTGCTATAGTAAGTTGTTTTATTTGCCATTCAGCCCATCAAACAGTTTAGGTATGCATATATTTACCTATTACACAAATCTTGTTCACATTTCATTATATTATAGTTTATTTATGTTAAAGTGACATTTTATAGGCATAATTGGTATTTATGTTTTAATTTGCAGGCTGCGTTTCTCAAATGACCCTTCATTCAAACCACGTGCTTATGTGTTAAGTTAAAACGCGTTCAGCTCATCATTCAGGCCTTCGTTCAACCTGGTAAATCCATGGTTGACACATCTCAAACCGTTGAATGAAGAGGACACGTGGGTTCTGTTTTCTACGCAATGGGCATGGTTAATGAGCCATGGTTCTAGATTATCCTCTCCTATAGTCGCTAAACATGACAACGCATCCCATGTCTTCATCAACACGCCAAGCCCCGATTTGTTTGCGCATTCAGCCAAGGATCAAGCACGCCTGTTCTTGACTGCTCACATCATCATTCTGAAAGGACTCTAGCATATTCACGCTAAGATTTCCAACGTAACCCTTGTTCCCACATCGACGCTCCAGCACGTGCTTCTGCTCACATTTTGAGGAAATGAATGCTCAGCTATTCGTATTAGATGGTATTGATGCCAAGGAGCTGGGTAGATCGACGTTGTATCTTCCTTATGAAGGAATCAACTCCATCAAAGTCTGAAGAACACTCCTTGTGTTGGCATGTAGCACTTAATCGGCCTGTGCGTTGTTATAAACTACCACGCAGTTGGTTGAAAGTCATTAAAGATGTTATTTTTAGAGAGGTTGACTTCGTCGACCCTCTTTCCCTTTGTAAACTTATAAATAGACGCCTCCTTTGGAGAAACACAGCAGATGTGTGAGATCAGATAGCGTCTAGAATAGGCAGAAGTATTATGTAATTTTTCTTAGATTAATGGAAGTTTCAGTACGTTAATGCCGTGCTGATAGTGATTAAGATGATTTAGTTCCACCTCTGATTGCTAGGAAGGGCCCCTCATCAACCAAAGGTTTATTTCATTCTGTGTTTTCTTCCTGCAAGTAGATAGTTTATTTCTCAGTTGTTTAAATTATTCTTGTTTACTGTAGATGTTATTTCCTTGCTTCCCTTGTAAATTATATTCTGCTGCTAACACAATCTCTTTTTCAGGATTAGGAATGGTCGACCAATAGTTTAATAACTTGCAGTCTGTTTCCAATTCTTCTTTCATCATTTGTAGTTAGATATTGCTTCCAAATTCCTCCATAGTTAGCATTAGCTTCTTTCTCTTCTCTTCTGTTAGTTTTTCTTCTATTTTGTTGTACGTTAACTCTCTCATCTTCCATCTTAACCTTCTTCCTATATCTCACAGAAATCATTCCTCTACTTAGATAATGATTGGAATACATAGCTTCTTCTTAGTTGAGCTTCTAAATAATCTCTCTACTACTTCCTTTGCATAGTAGGATCATATGCATAAAGCCAGCTGGTTATTAAATCATCCATAATTCTTCTTTTCCTTAACTTAACTCATTTTCCTCCATTCAGACTATCGCTCGGACCACCATTCAGACCGGCATTCGGATTGTCATTCGGACCTGTGTGTTTTCTGCATTGTTTTAGGCCTCCTTAAAAATCCAATTTCTTCTGCCTTCCACTCATCATTCTTCCTATTCCTCCTTAATAGTTTTAGATGTAATTCAATCTCACTTCTTGTTATTTAAAGTTTCTAATTAAGTTATGTCATTCTTTCCTTCTTCTTTACTTCCTCCTTATCCTCTTCTCATCCTTCTTCCAAATTTCAGATCTGTAGTTCTATTTTGCTAATTAGTTACTGTTTTAGAATTGATCATTTTTGTTTTCTAAATAGTTTGTTTTCAAATCATAGTTAATAATTCTATTTTTCCCGAGTTGTTTTAACTTGTTAATTATAAGACTAGTTTCCCATTTCATATAATTAATGAAGGTGATCATAACATAAGATTTGGATCATAAATTAATATCTTTATCAAATTTTCTACTTGCATCTATAATAAATATCTTTATCAAGTTTTCTACTTTCCAAATCAAATACAATTTAGTTAAACACCTTTATTAGGTTTTCTACTTGCTTCATTTGTTAATCAGTTTCCTTTTTTCATAGATAGAATAAATTCTTGCATTTGAATTATGAAGGTCATGCAAGTAGTTTAAAATAATATAGTTGCATGTTAGCACATTTGCATCTTTAGTCAGCTTAGGTTAGTTCAAGCCTTCAATTGTGCACATATAGTGATTGCATCTCATAAGCTCCCTCCTCGGGCTGACAATTTAAATATTGGAAAATTTTAACACATAATAAACACCAACATTAACCAACCTATAGGATTCTATCTCTCTCGTCTCAATCCATTTACTCTCATGCTCAAGCAATCTACTCAGCGTAGAGCATTACCATATTCTATCTATCTTAGTCCAATCCATATACTCTCATTATTATCCATAAATAGCCAAGAAACTCTCTTCCACTACCCCAATTAACACAAGGAATTCCTATCCATTTTCTACTCAACAATCCCTAAATGTACCATTTACTTATATTGCTCTTCAATGAGTACCAAAAGAGTCAAGTTTGTTGTATGGTTTTTTGAGAACTTCCTACAAGAATAATAGCTATCTCTCAAGAATCCAAAACAAAAATGCATAGTGGGTGCAAGGTTCTTGACTTTCCCAACCTTTATGCTCACATATAGAAAACCATTATTTCATCGAAGATCATTTACTTCCTCTCCATAATATTGATTTTGGTTAAATTATCTCCAACTTGGTAATACTTAGCAGTGAAGAACACAAGATAAGAAGCTTAGAGAAACATTGTGAGAATGCTATAATGAATGTTAGATTCAATGTCGATGAGAGGATTTGTACAAACAAGGGTTAGCATTACTTCTAACTATTTAATTAATGTAAATCTTACAATTCTTATAATGATTATACACATCTCATGCTTTCATAATTATTGAGAAGGATTCTTCACCAATCTCTTACATGCATCCAATGATTGTTACGGAGAAAAAATTCCTATGGCTCAGGGTATACCACAACAGACAAATGGACTCGAGAAATCAACTCACTTCCCAACATATGCTATATAAATGTAAATGCAGATAAACAAAATAAAGGACCTACCTCAATCCAGACGTCTGATGAAGAATTCCGTTGAGCTTTCGAATCATGACATTTGAACCTGCAGCTTAGTACCAACAATAAATGCAAACAAGTGCATATCATATATAGCAGAGGTCAGCATATACAATAGCATAATCCATGATATATATAAGAAAATATACCCAATGATAATAAATGATCATTCACAATATAAATGGACAAGAAAATGATTATTTCTATTAATATGAACAAGAAGTACAAGATACAACCTCCTGTCGGAAACTCATCTGAACCAAGAACTAAGTCCCTCCACTTGTTCATCCACCACTTCAATCCCCCATACAATGGAAAACTCACGAGTAAAAGAATAAATCCTTCACAAGATATGAAAGAGTTTGGGAGGTGAACATAAATGGTTCCCAAAAACTAGGATCAATGGATGTAGACTCAAGCAATAACAATCAAGGAAGAATTTCGATAGAGTTTCAATTCTCTTCTCCTTCTCCTCCCTCCATGCATCACAATAGCTCAATATATAACCCTCCAAAGGAAAGTGAAAGGTCGAATCGAGTCGTTTCAAGATACATGGAGGGCCAAAGGTCACAATGGCCATTTTTTTGGAGTGAAAAATAGAGATTTTACTTTCATTTACCAAAAAGTCGATGTACGTTAGTTGTAGTGATGCAACCAGCATATACACGAGTTGTAATGAAGCAGCTTGCATAGAGGAGAAAAAATAGGGGAAAAGGGTTCAAGGAGAATGAAAAATATGGTTTTGAGTGTACAGATGGATAAGGGAGTCCAAGGAGTGCTAATGCTCACAAGGTGGAAAAATACGGTGTAACAATGATTGATTATGCAAAGAATGTGGATGGTTCTATTTAAGGAACATGGAGGAAAATACATGAGTTAATGAAACTTGAGAATACAATATTTACTTCCCCATATTTACTTCTCAATATTTACTTCCCCATATGCATAACCCTCTATGCAAGCATGTTAGACGATTATAAATTAAATTCCAAGATTGATCTTTATATAGTTTGATTTTATCATGGTATCTTGCCACATGGTGTATATAAGTATATTCACATCATACATATCTAGTCATTCACTATTAATTTCTATCCTTTAGCTTCATACTATGAGATTATAGAACACAACATATCATTGAGCCTGAGAATACCTCACAGTGGCAGGATTAGCAAGGAGGAAGAATTATAATGAAATCTAGAAATGAATTGAGCAGTAAAATTAAACATGCATTGAAACTCAAATGTGCTAAAAAAAGTGTGTCATATTCCATTAATCAGTATAGTCAATAGATATTGAACAATAGAGTGAATTTGAATACCAAGGAAGAATTCAAATCCATGTTAGTCTAGCATAGGAAATATCACCACTACAGTGCTCTGGTTGTTCCAAACTCAACTGGTTGTTAGTGAAATGAAGCTATTGTTAGTTAACTAAGCATGAAGGGTGCATAAGTGAGTTTGTCATGAAAAATAGGAAAAAAGGGGTGCATTATATCACAATTAGTGGTGATCGGAGCTCAAATCCCCCACTAGAGTCAGGTTCTCAAGTGGACTGAACCAGATCACTGAGTTAGATCCTAAAATGTAGGGAATTGACTCTGGATGGACTAAAAGCATGCATGCAAGGTGAATCAAGTTGTTGATGGTTCCTAGATGACATCTGCACACCACTAGGGAGCCAACAACATCATCCAAGACTAGGAAAAGTGAAATAATACTAAGGTAGACAAGGTTGTAGTATTAATTATCCTAAAACCCCACTTTAATCCAAACTTAGACATCTTCAGCCCTAGTTACTGAGACCAAAGGTCACCCATATAATCAATAATAAAAAATAAATGTTCATGAAATTAAGGAAATGGGGAAAACCTCATGGGGAAAAATCCCCCCAAAAATGAACTGCAAGGAACTCAAACAACCTTCACACCAAGATCTAAGATAGGAAAATATATTCTAAGTAAAATACTTTGTTGAGATGTATGCAATCTGATCCTCTGTAGGATAGTAATGTAGGTTCTAGATTTGGAACTGGATCTGGTCCCCTAATGTACCTCCCACTATTTCAAAGCTGCAGTTTCCAAAACAAGTTTGATAGATTCCATTCTTGCTACTGGAGCGAATGTATCATTGTAGTCCAAGCCATGAACCTTTGAGTACCCCTTGTTAACCAAACTAGCTTTGTACTTCGGTTTAGATCCATCAAAAGATAGTTTTGTTTTGTAGATCCACTTTCATTGTACTAGATTTCTCCCTGGGGAAAGAGAGACAAGATCCCATGCCTCATTGTCATGTAGTGACTCATATTCTTCATCCATGGAATCCTGCTATATTGGATCATGGCAAGTCTCTTTGAAGGATTGTGAATCATACCCCACCATCATCTAGCACCTCTCTGGGAGAAGTGGATCTGTATGACATAGTGAAAGGTTTGCATCTTGATACTGATATATGTTTCTTCCATGGTTAGATCGATTCCTAGCTATGTTCCCAACAGCTACAAGGACGTTTTGAGGCCATTTTGGCCTTGGATTGGGAGCAGGTGTTGGATCTGGATCTGTATCTTCTTTAAATTCATACTCAACATCAAGATATGATTCAACTTGATCCTCATATTTGGAATAAAAATGTGGATCATCAGAAGAGACATCATTCTTATCTTCATTAGGTGCAAATGTAGTAGGTAGAGAGTATGGGAAAAGGTGAGAGAATTCATATGCCTTAGAGGTATGCTTTTCAACTCCTTTCACTATTAGTTTCCCAGATGAGATATCTACAGTATCAATAGTGTCACGTCCAAAAAAGACTTTCTTCAGTGAACCTATGTGTCATCTAATAAAAAAATAACAAGTTTGCAGCCAAGGAAGGCACATACAA
The DNA here is from genome assembly GCA_027924585.1 of Larix kaempferi. Classification (NCBI taxonomy): domain Eukaryota; kingdom Viridiplantae; phylum Streptophyta; class Pinopsida; order Pinales; family Pinaceae; genus Larix; species Larix kaempferi. The sequence continues at coordinate 1,404,391 of BSBM01000691.1, read as the reverse complement.
AAAAAAATTGAACTTTCCATGCTCTAGTTGTATTGTTCCCTTCCCTTTAGCAAATATCTGTGAATCATTTCCCATGTGAATACTAGGACCATCGGTGATATCTAGAGAGGAAAAATACTCTATGGAGGAAACCATGTGGCTGGAAGCTCAAGAATCTATGAAGAATGATTGTGATTGTGAGAATCCAGCCCTCAATGCATGCGATCTCTCATGATCACCTATCTCACTTCCAGAATGAGAATCCCTTGCACCTTCTGGGAGGGAAATGTTGTGTTGTTCAAGAATTTTGGTCATTTGATCTATCTTCTTCTTCATGCATGAAATCTCTATATGGTTTTGTTTCTTGCAATAGGTACACTTGGTCTTCTCATATCTCTTTTGCTTATCCTTCATGGAGTTGGACGCTTCTTCTGATGGATTAGGATTATGATTTCATTTGGATTCAAATTGCTTCTTTTTATTTCCCTTCTGCTTCCCTTTGGCATTCACACTTTTTGACTCCCCATCCATAAGATCCTAATTCTTGGAGGCCTTCAAGGCGCCCATTTTAATAAATTTGTCTTGTTCTTGGATGAGAGATTCAATGAATGCATCTAAAGAAGGAATTTTCCAATTGGGGATTGAAAATCTCCCAGAGTGAAAGGTAGAAACAAATATTGAAAATTTAGAACCAAGCTTGTTGAGGATGGATAACACTAGCTTCTCATCCTTCTTGTCAATTTGAAATTGTTTGTGCTGCATAACCAAGGACTTAAACTTTGAAAAGAACTGTTGTATGGTTTCGAAACTGCTGAGTTGAAGAGCAATTAATTCATTCTCCAAAACGTGACCTCTTAGCTTATCTTTCATTCCAAAGAGAGTTTCAATCTTCTGCCAGACCTCCCTTGGGGTTTTCGATCTATAAATATGGAAGAGAAAGTCTCTGCATATATGAATACAGATACTTTCTCTTCAAAGCTGCAGTTTCCAAAACAACTTTGATAGATTCCATTCTTGCTACTGGAGCAAATGTCTCATTGTAGTCCAAGCCATGAACCTTTGAGTACCCCTTGTTAACCAAACTAGCTTTGTACTTCATTTTAGATCCATCAAAAGCAAGTTTTTTTTTGTAGATCCACTTTCATTGTACTAGATTTCTCCCTAGGGAAAGAGAGACAAGATCCCATGCCTCATTGTCCTGTAGTGACTCATATTCTTCATCCATGGAATCATGCTATATTGGATCATGGCAAGTCTCTTTGAAGGATTGTGAATCATACCCCACCACCATGCAGTACCTTTCTGGGAGAAGTGGATATGTATGACATAGTGAAAGGTTTGCATCTTGATACTGATATTTGTTTCTTCCATGGTCAGATGGATTCCTAGCTATGTTCCCAACAACTACAAGGATGTTTTGAGGCCATTTTGGCCTTGGATTGGGAGCAGGTGTTGGTTTTATGTGTATTCATCTTTCATTCCAAAGAGAAAGTCTCTACATATATGAATACACATAAAACCAAATGCCTCATCTAACTTGTTCATGTACTTTTCTTTCTCAACAGATGCCTGAGGTTTGACCTCCTTTCCCATTGTGACCCTGCATAGACTCTTGTTGTGCAACACAATCTGCATATCTTCTCTCCAATCGAGATAATTGAAGGGTGTCAGGATTCTTGGTGTCAAAGGAGCATTTAAATTCTCCATCTGTAACTATTGGAGTGAATGCAAATTGCTAATGTTGCTACTATTACACTGGAAAATTCTCAAAATCCTGCAGAAAACTCTAACCACTTATTCTATGAAACGAGAACTATATACTATGAACGAGAACTCTACCCATAAAAATGATGATTTTTGCAAAAAAAACACCAAAAACACCCCCCAAATATAAAAGTGTTGATACCAGTATACATGTATTTTTTTTTAGGGTAAAAAATAGAGCCATGGCCTAAACATCCCATATTGTTGTTTAACAAAACTTTAAAATCAACCTTAAATTGGAAAAAAAAAATCTTGAAGAGATAAATTACAACTTTCTGGAAAACTGCATATTAAACAAAAAACAAATTTCTCTAATAATTTCACCATTATAACCATATAAAAACAAAGAAATTATGATGTGATTTATAGTGAGATAATATATTAGACCATACAAGAACAAATGGTTCATATAAATATTCAAAAACTCCTCTAGAGTTTCAATTACAAAAATCATACTAGTAAAAAACATCTAACTGCTTCTTCAAATTCATCCATGGATTCTGACACCCCATCATCAAAAACTCCTCTATAGTTTCAATTACAAAAATCATACTAATAAAAAGCATCTACAATGCTTCTTCAAATTCATCCATGGATTCTGATACCCCATCAGAATCTACATTTTCTGCAGATGAAGGACTTGATGAAGATGTAGATGACCCATACTCTTCTCTATTATCAATGGGTGCACCATCCGAGTCTACATCTATGCCCATCATTCCAGATGTCATATTCCTTCGGGATCTACGGCTTGGTTTAACAGAATCCCATCTTGCAACTTCTGGTTGTGGCAGCAACCTCTTGATAATCTCTATAGTCTTGGAGCGGAGAGTGTCTTTCTTTGTCAACTTGAAATCATAAACAAGTATATCAACTTCCTCTAATTTCAAGATGTCAATGCAGAGGCGATTTATTTTTTGACCCTTTCTTTTTCTCTTTCTGGAAACCTTTTTCTCAACCACCATCTCTGCCTTGTACACACTATCAAATGGGTGCGTATCTGTTGCATACCAATGTACTTCTACTAATACTACTTCTTCATTTTCTTTATTGACCTTCATAGCTTTTGCAATCTAGAATGGATATTGACGTGGATCATCTGTAGCCAAAACTGCAATCATACAACCCTCCTTGATATCTTGTACCGAGCCCCTGTAAAAGTCTTCCATCTCTCGACGCTTTGCGGATGATCTTCTAGATCCAATATACATTTCTCTTTCCTCTACTTGAGAAAACTCAACAGCTCAAGGTTCAACATTTGTTACCTTGTTTTCATTTGATAAACTTTGTGGCCAATCAAATGGAGTCTTTCAAAATATATCTCCATTTGTAAAGTTTGAAATTATGTCACTCTGCTCCATGAAAAAAGACTCCCACCAAACAGAATCAGCAACATCAAAGTACTCATATGTATCTTCAATAGACTTTTTGATTTCTTCCAAGCATTGAGAAGAATCAACATCTCCACTATGTTGCCTTGCATTATGAATCTCTGTAGATGACTACAATAACAATAAATTTGAAGCATACATTTGACGACTTGGGATGAATTTCAAAAATGCCAAACCTAATGAAGGCCCCCATTCTATGCTAGTTGAGTACTTCTTGCCCCACAATAGTGTTTTTCCATCAATCTTTTTTATACGAAATTGATGCTGAAAGCTAATGTCATTAAGTTTTTCAATGCACCTTTCTTCACCATGCAATCCAAACAGAAATATTCGCATGTCAACAGTTTCTTCCAATTCATGTATAGTAGGCTCTAGATGGTATGCTTTCCCTATAATTTCAATCAACGATGGTAGGCTCCCGACTTTCTTCCTCCTCAATGTCCTTGCAAAATGGCTGAACATTTGATCAATATGATCATGTGTATGCCCAACAAGAAGGAACCCAACTTTTACCTTCTTAAAAATTTCCAATTCCACAAGCATGCTTAGATAACCAAACACGACTTGGTTTTTGTTTTCTCGGCTTGTGTTGTCCAATTGTAGATATAGAACTTATGGAAGATCACCAGGCCAATGAGTAATGATATGGTGAATTATGTTGATGGTAAAATTTGCATCATTGTGAATATTTGGAGCTGTAAAGTAAACCCTTGGAATCATTTCACCATTAAAAACCATACACCCAACCAAGTGAAACTGAATAAAATTCTCCTCCTTTAAATTCTTTGGCACACGGACAAAATGTGGCAAGAGTGTTTTTTTCTGATCCATGCCATCAATTATCAAACCCATATACTTATGTGGAGCATCGTAATACTTCTTGCGATGTTTGTACAATTTTTTCCGTTCATTTGATTGTTGATTGCGATGTTCTTGCAGTGCATTGATTATGGAATCTACAAACAACATAACAAAGAAATATTGTTAACTAGCTTCAATAATTGACATTTATCTTTTTTTTTTTTTTGTAAACATACCTCTTTCTATCCCTTCTGATCTATCCCTTCTTTCTTTAAGAGAAGCACATGTACTGCAGACCCCCATCCTTGACCTCTTTGGAATGTAGACATTGTTGAACTTCTTTTTCCATACTCTTGTGAAATATGCATATATGATGAAGTTGTCATTTCGTTGACCACTTTGAACATAATCCTTGTATAAGTTGTAGATTTCCTGCCTTGTGAAATTATCTGGAATGTGTATTGTTTCTCTATTTGGCATACTCTCTCCATGCTTGGAAAAGAAATCATGCATCCATGATATTGCAATGTGTGTTGATGGCCCAGTGATTCGTCCCTGATAATCGTCAGTGTAAAATGTAGGATCCTTTTCTAGTCTTGTTTGGATTCTTGATAATCGAAGATTACCAATTGAGTGAATCCGTTTGAATGCCTTTCTACAAAGCATAATTCTTCCAACGCGATAATCATAGCCTGTCCTGGTAGAAATCATGCACCCCGCTAAATATGAATTTTTCATGCTTTTGTTCATTGAAAGATACATCTTCCTTCTCTCCAAGACATAATTGTAGCCTAAACTTTTCAAACAACTTTTGTGGCAACACTCACTCGAAATCAAATGAGTAATGGAACTTGGACTTGTGAGCAATTCTTTCCTAGACCTTGTATAACTGGAATGCTTTGGATTGACATAAAAAGGTCTAGTCCTACACTTAATCCTGCTCTGCATTGGATTCTGTCGCTGGATCTCCTGGACCATTATGTCTGCAACAACATCCTCAGCAGGATGATTGTTTTCATTGTGATGCATATGAACCCCCTCATTGAAAATTTCATCACCAAATTCATTATGAAAATTATTGTCATGATCACCTGTTTCCAGATCAATGTGACCATCAACATTATTTGTGCCACTAAATTCTTCACTGAAAGGGAACTCTAGAGATTCAACATTCTCATCATTGTTTCCTGTAAAATCCTTACTTGGAGGAGAATCACTGTCTTCATCATTGGTTCCTGTAACATCCTTACTCAGAGGACAATCACTGTCTTCATCATTGGTGGCTTCATCATCAATAGAATGATCATCGGTGTCATTGAAATCCTCACTCGGAGAGAAATCATCATTGGTTTCATTGAAATCTTCACTCGGAGGAAAATCATCATCAATGCCATTGAAATCCTCGCTTGGATGATATTCACCATCATTTCGATTGAAATCCTCGCTTGGAGGTAACTCATCACCGGTGCCATTGAAATCCTCGCTTGGAGGTAACTCATCATCGGTGCCATTGAAATCCTCGCTTGGAGGAAACTCATCATCAGTTCCATTGAAATCCTCGCTTGGAGGAAACTCATCATTGGCGCCATTTAAATCCTTGCTTGGAGGAAACTCCTCATCCGTTCCATTGAAATCCTCTCTTGGAGGAAACTCATCATCCATTCCATTGAAATCCTCGCTTGGAGGAAACTCATCATCTGTGCCATTCAAATCCTTGCTTGGAGGAAAGTCATCATCTGTTCCATTGAAATCCTCGCTTTGAGGAAAATCATTTTCACCATTATTGATGTCTTCTTCCTCACCAGAATCATCATCTGTCCCATTAAAATCCTCGCTGGGATGAATATCATCATCAATCCCACAAAAATCCTCGCTGGGAGGAAAATCTTTGCTTGAAGGAAAATCATCGTTGGTGCCTTGAAAATCCTCGCTTTTAGGTAAATCATCATTGGTGCCTTGAAAATCCTCGCTGGGAGGAAAATTGTCATCATATTATTTGCTGTCTTTAAGATCCCCACTTGGAGGAACCTCTTCATCATCATCACATTCTTTCTCTTCATTACTAGTGTCTTCCAAATCTTCATAACTAGGAAGTTCTCGAATAACATGATTGATTACATTGCTTGCACTGCCAGTATCTTGGCTAGATGAACTGTACATTTCTTCATTGACATTGGAATTTTCTTCAGATGAGTCCATGACTTCTCACTAAAAGATAGAATTATAGAAAAATCTATATCGCTCAACTGCAAAGAAATTTTACCACAGTCCTCACCAAAAAGTAGAATGGTGCAACTGTCGACCGACAATCTTATAGCTATGAGAACGAAAATATCCCTCCAAAATATTCCCTCCAAAAATTCCCTCCAAAATTTTCGTTCAAAATTTTCCCTCCAAAATTTCCCTACAAAATTAAAGCGCACATTCATATGATATTAAAAGAATTGAAATAATATAATAACTAATTACATATTTCTATCCAGACATTTAAGACTAATAAATTTCTCACAACATTTTTTATTCACAATTTGTAACAAAACAATGATTATTTTCAATTTTTTTACCCAACATTCATAACATTAGTAATTATTCAATTTAACCTATCTTATATAAATTTAATAATAATGCAGTAACTACTTTCATTTTTTTATCCCACATTGGTAAAAAAGTAATGTTAAACTTACTCTACGCTAAATAAACTTTATAGATTTCCTATTATTCATCATCTATTTTGGACAATTTAGTAACACTTGCAAGGTTAGTAATTATTATTTTTTTTATTAATTTAGTAATGATTGTTTTATGGCTTTATTAATTTAGTAATGTATTTTTATTGCTTTATTGATTTATTCTTTTACATTTTTGTTTTTTTAACATTCTTAAGAATGGTAAAATTAAACCTAATCTATCTTATTAATACAAGATTGTTTAGTCTTTGGAGCAATTCACGAAGGTTTTAAAGAAGAACGGGAAGATTGCAGAGAGGAACTTCTAGCACATTCAACAGAGGAGGCTCTACCACTTTCCGAGTTAGTTTTATATTTTTTTTAAACATTTTTTTTTTAAAATTCATGTATTATTAATTGGGGCAAGGCTTGCCCCTTATTCTAAGAATATTCGCTTTGGGTTTAAAATAGAAACTATTCTTTTTTTACCAAACCTACACATGCCCCCTTCCTTATTTTTTTTTACCCTCTGCCCATGTTCTAATTTATTTTTTATCATCAACCCCGCCTCCCCACCCCCTAAAAAATATTAGAAATTAATTAATTAATTTTTTTTAAAACCCTCATCTTACCCCTCCTCTCGGGACCCCCACTTGGGAGCCAAAGGGCAGTCCTCACAGCCACCGTCGATGCCCAACATTGAGCCGCTGTGAGCTCCGCCCTTTGGCGCCCAAGCGGGCGGAGGTCCACCGCTTGGGTGCCAAAGGGCAGCTCTCATGGCCCCCATCAATGCCCGGCATCGAGGGGGCCATGAGGGCCACCCTTTGGCGCCCAAGCGCAGACCTCCGCGTGCTTGGGTGCCAAAGGGTGGCCCTCACGACCCCTGTCGATGCCCGGCATCGACGGTGGCCATGAGGGCCGCCCTTTGGCACCCAAGCGAGTGGACGGGGGCCGTGAGGGCCACCCTTTGGCACACAAGCAAGCGGAGGTCCGCTCCTTGGGTGCAAAAGGGCGGCCCTCATGGACCCCGTCGAGGTCTGCCACTTGGGCGCCAAAGGGCAGCCCGCACGGCCCCCGTTGATGCCCGGGCATCGATGGGGTCCGTGAGGGCTGCCCTTTACCTCCAAAGTGGGCGGAGGTCCGTTGCTTGGGCACCAAAGGGCGGCCCTGACGGCCCCCATCGATGCCCGGCATCGAGAGGGCCGTCAGGGCCGCCCTTTGGTGCCCAAGCAGCGGGCGGATGTCTGCTGCTTGGGCACCAAAGGGTGGCCCTCACAGCCCCCGTCGATGCCCGGCATCGAGGGGGCCATGAGGGCCGCCCTTTGGCGCCCAAGTGGGCGGACCTCCGCTCGCTTGGGCGCCAAAGGGTGGCCCTCATGGCTTCCATTGATGCCCTACATCGAGGGGGCCGTGAGGGGCATCAAGGGGGTCGTGAGGGGCATTGACGGGGGTCGTGAGGGCCGCCCTTTGGCACCCAAGCGGGTGGCCCAGGAGGAGGCCGAAGGGAAGAGTTATATTTTAATTTTTTTTAATTAATTCTAAATTTTTTTTGGTAGTTTAAATATTTGGTTTTTAACTTTTATTGTATTGTCTTTTTAATTTTTTTTTATATTGTTTTTTTAATTTTTATTAGTGGGGTTAGTTTTAATTTTTTTTTAAACTTTTGTATTATATTGCTAGGTGGGAGCGTTATTTTTAATTTGTTTTTAAATATTTTATTATATTGTTAAGGGGTTAGGGGGTAGGAGGTTAGTTTTAAATTTCTTTTTTAAAATTTTTATTATATATTTATGTGGTAGGGGTAGGTGTAATTTTTATTTTAAAATTAATTATTAGGCTCGTTAGAGAGGTAGGGTGTAGGTGTACATTTTTTTTTTAAATTTCAAAACGTAAAAAACAACGACTATGAAGATAACAATATTTTTAAATTTTTTAAAACGTTTTTCAAATATAGTTTATAGTGAATATTGACGTTGATTTTGTTTAGATTATAAATTTTTGTTGATTTATTTTAAAATTCTACATTTTGGATATAGGTACAATGGCATCAAGGCGGATATCTGTAAATGTTTATGGATCAAGAGCGGCAATCATTGCATCGAAAAAAACAGTTGAGGCATCTGAGAATGTTGAAACTCAAGAGAGAGTTCTTAGCTTTGAAGAATTAAGAATGAAGAATGCTAGAGAATGGAAACATGCAGCAGAAAAAGATAGAATAGAGTATCATTAGCATCTGAAGGAAAAAATCAAGGAAAACCAGAAAGCATTCTCTTATTTTGTTCTGCAGATCCATATATTCAAGCAAATTACAATCTATTGGGATTGCTGAGAGATATATGTGTAGTGCCAGGTACAGATATTGTTTATGCATAGGTGAAACAAGCCAAGACCTTTGCAAAGATCTGATATGCTTTGAAGATTGCAAAATATAATGTTCAAGAAAATTTCACAGATTTTTGTCAAGGGGTCATGGATGAATTTGAAAGCGGGAAAGTAAGTTTGAATATTGATATTATTCTTAAATTGGTTTTGTTATAACTTGGATATCACAATGTAATAGATTTAATACGATAATGTTTTTATTTTGCAGGATTTTTACATTTCGATTTCAAAAAAGTTGAATGGAATTTATTATACAGAGGCCGATCCTATGGATGTCATTACTGTCGCTATTCAAAAGGGACCAGAAGCAAGGAAGAAAAAACAAGTGTTAAATGTTCAAACTGAAGAAGTACAAGCAGAAAGAGGAAAGAGCATCCGACAATCAAATCAGGTACCTAGAAGGGCTATATTTAAATCTTCATCTCGCCTAACTAAACATGATGAAATTGTTGCAAATGAGCTTGTTACTCCTGCTAGTAAGAGTAGCAAACAATCTCGTAAAAGAAATATGGTTGAGAGTGCCTCGATTCCTGTTGAAGGCATTGTAGATTTAGAAGGAACCCCTTCAAATCAAAAAAGGAGGAGATCTGTTGTTGCTAAAACCAACATTATTACTAAATCTGAGAGTGAAAATTCTGGTGGCAGTAGGGAAATCATTACTCTAGGTGTTGATTTAGAGGATGGCATTGTCAAGACAACACAAAATGCCATTCGAGATCGATTGCGGAGGGATAAGTTGGTTAACAATGGACATACATTTGAGTTGAATGTGAATCAACTTTATAAACCCACAGAAGGGAAAGATCACTTTAGAATTAGAAAACCACATCACTTGCATATTCACAACTTGAAAGCATTGATGAGGCACAATCCCTATGCACATGTTGTTGACTACCTAGTCCTTATTGACCCGAAAGTTGTTCCTACTAGAGATGAATTTGATGAAACAAGATGTTTTCATTACAAATATTATGTTCTTGGAGGGAATCATTCTGCAGAGGCAAGAAGTGAGTTGATGCAAGAATATCCCAATAACCCTATTTTTGAAACAGTTAAATGCATCATTTATGCTGGTTTAATAGATGTTGAAGCAAAGTTGTTGGCATGGGATCATAACACAGATAGTGAATATAGGTTGACAATGACATTTGTTCAAAGGGTGAGATTTATTCACGGTGAATTTGTGCAAATATGTGGTGGGAAAAAATCTAGAGTTGATGGAAGTTTTCGGAGACAATGTTGTATGGAAATAGGTCTCCCTATTAAATATGATATTATGCTACAAAAACGTTCCAGAGGAAGTGATGCATTCAGGCCTGTAGATGCCTATTTCTAGTTGGCATTCAGAGTTGGGAAAACATGGGATTTGATTGATGACATATTTAGCTTGTGGGACAATATTGGCATAAAAAACCAAAAAGTGAAAAAAGGTAGAGTTGTTCCATGGAGCGGTGGTAAGGCAGGTCTTGACGTCAAGAATCTGCCAGAAGACATGACTATTACATCTTGGATAACAATGCAAGATGTGAAGGATGAAACATTAATAGCTACAATACTATCACAGGTAAAGTCAGGTGAATTATCCATGGAGGAAATGTGCAGTGAACTTGAGAAGTAAGTTGATCATTTTTTTGAGTTTAACATTTTTGTTATGTTCTAGGTATTCTGTTATATTATTATATATGATTGTAAACATCATTTATTGTTTCATTGTCTAGTCACAAGGTCTACATGAAAATACAAGGGGAGATGGTTAAAATGTTGAGTGAGAAGAGTTGGGATGATGTCAAATGCAACTATCCAGACTCAAGCTCGATAGAAAGTTTACAACAATTTTTTGTTGCATTCAAGAAGGTATGTTGATCTATGATACATCCTATTTTATTTATTTTCTAATTCAATTCATTTCTATTTGATTAATTATAGAGATCATTTTCATGTGAAGATGCCAAAGAGGGGTGGAGCTGGAGTACTAGAGTCCTTCAAAATCCATATCCAAAGAACCAAAATAGAACGACAAAGGAGACAATGTCTTGCAAATGTTGAACTTGATGATACACTTGATCATTATATTTGGAATGGGCTTGACACTGTGCAATATAGAGTCATTTTAGGTGACTGTGCAGACATTGCAAATCTTGTTCCTAAAAAGGAGTATGCACTAGTGATTCCAGATATCCCTCATGGATACAATATCCGAAACACTACTTATGATTGTGAGCCTTATACTTACCAATCATTTAGTAAAGTGGTTTTGGAATTTGTAGATGTCCCAACATCACCAATATGGAGATTTGTTGTTTTCCATTCAGACACACAATTAGGGGGATTGTTGACAGCCTTCAGGGGTAAAGGAAAAAAAAGGAAGCAACTTCATTGGTAATATATTTGCACTATATTATCAAAATTTTGAATTTATAAATCAATTATATTTATTGATAAGTTAATTAATTGTTTTATATTTTTGTTATAGGAAAAATCCTAATCTTCGTAGCTCAGGCAGCGATCCATTCCTGAGTGATGCTGAAAGCATACATGTTGCAACTTGGACACAGGAGGATGCTTATGAACCTCTTTTAATAAATGAAAAGAGAGGAGGAAAACATAGTCAGATATTGAGTTATAATGCCGTGGTAAAAAAATTAACATATGAAGAAAGGGATTTGAAAGGAGTGACTGTAAACATCTATCAAAAGCCACAAGCGTTGATTAATTACCTCATAGATACATTTTCAAGAGAAGGAGACTGGGTCTTAGATTTGTTCTCGGGTTCAGGTAAACTTTCTCATATTACATATGAAATAATATATCAAGTTTTATTGTATGTTTTATCCTTCATTATTTTATTGTTTTAAAGTATGTTTCTTTATGTTATTTGACTTAAATTTAATTTTTTTTTTGGTGATTAGGTACAACAATAGCATGCTCCTTACAGAAAGGAAGAAATTGCATATCGATTGATAATGATCCACTCAAATGCAATTACATAAAACAAAGAATTAAGGCTATTCAAGTTCTTCCATATGAACTTCAAGAAGTTGGTTTGAAGAAAGGAGAGTTTAGTGAAACACTTGTGGCAAAGATGTCAAAAGAGCCCCAACCCCCGTTAGGAGGGGTGTTTGGAAAGGGGCACTTTGGGGATCTTGCAGACATGGAAGACCCAATGGAAGAGGACATTGATGTCCCTGAGGAAAGTCAAGCTCCAGAAAATTCCAATGTCGATGAAGCATTTGGCATGCATGATATTGTTGAATAGTTTCATGTTTTGAAGAAAATGTTAATTTTGACAATTTTTGATAGTTTTTTATCAGATATATTAGTAATGTTTTGACTTTCGGACTTTGTTTTAGAAATAAAATTTCTAAATATAATGTTTTTAATATGTTTTTTATAAATAATTTGTATATTTTTTCTTGAATTTATGTGAGTCATCACTTTTTGATAACTAATATGAAATATGATCATTTTTAGAAAAAAATTCTCTGAAAATTCATTGAAAATGGTTTTAAATGTCTTTATTTTCTGGAATTGTTTACAATTTTGTCAATAAAAATGCCTTATTTTGTCCGTAAAAATGTCTTATTTTATAGAAAAAATCGTAAGATGTATATGTTTTTCATTATAAATTGCTTAAAGACGTATGTTATTTTGTTAAATTTCAAAAAACACACTTGAAAATAGAAATTAAAAATATTTTACAACAAAGATAATTCAAAGGCCCCAAAAAATGTCTCAAAATGAAAATGTGTGATACTGGCATCAACCATTTTTGAAATGGGGGTAAAAATAGCTACTAAAATTAGGAGAGAGAAAAACAAGAACCGTGTCGAGTTCTCGTTTCATAGTATAAATGGTTCTCTAAAAAATAAGATAAACCAGCTCTGCTAAGCTTTGATACCATGTGAAATTTTGTAACACAACAGATCATTGAGTCTGAGAATACCTCATGGTGATAGGATTAGCAAGGAGGAAACATTACAACGAAATCTAACAATGAATTGAGCAGTAAAATAAACATGCATTGAAACTCAAATATGCACAAAAAAGTGTGTCATACTCTGTTAATCAATATAGTCAACATATATGGTACAATAGAGAGAATTTGAATACCAAGGGAGAATTTGAATCCATGTCATTCCGCATAGGAAATATCACCACTACAATGCTCTAGAGGTTCCAAACTCAACTGATTGCCAGTCAACTGAAGCTACTGTTAGTGCTCATAAAGGGCACATAAGTGTGTTTGTCATGCAAAATAGGCAAAAAATGGCGCATTAGATCATAATCAATGGTGATTGGAGCTCAAACCCTCCACTAGAGTCAAGAACTCAGGTGGACTAAACCAAATCGCTGTGTTAGCCTCTAAAATGTAGGGAGCTGAATCTGGATGGCCGAAAATCATGCATGTAGGTCACATCAAGTGGCTAATGGGTCCTAGATGACATATGCACACCACTAGGAGCCCAACAACAATATGCAATACAAGGAAAAGTGAAATAATCCTAAAGTAGACAAGGTTGGAGTATTAGTTATCCTAACACATACCAAGAACAAATACTAGCATAGTTACCTCATTCACAAGTGGGGTCATTTACTTAACCCTGCATGTCCTAACTATCTTTATAGACTCACATATACAATGATGGATTGTAGGATTCAAAATTAGGTAAATTGTCTCATGAATTTTAATTGTGTTTAAATAAGGAATGCTTCTTGAAAATCTAGATTATAAATATTCTTTATTAGTATTATTAATACCTTCATGAATTACTAATTTACTTGTGGGTTTGTTCATATTTTATCATTTTAATCTAAAGGGTCGTAACAACATTTAAAATGCCAAATTTTATTTCCCATAGTGAAAAGAGAAAAATACCACATATAGATATAAATAGAAATGCTAATATATAAAGATAGATAATAATACCAAATTTACGTAGAAATCTTATTAGAATGAAAATATATAAGGATTGGAAAAAATATAACACTTATACAAGATAATAGAATTAATAATATATATTGGAAAACGTAAATGCAAATAGAAATTAGAATACACACACTTATCTATGAATAGTAAAAGAGACACTATATAAAGAGATGTAAATAGAGAGAAATACCACATTTTGCCCTAATATAATACTAATATATATAGACAAATATTATTGCTATGTCGAGAGATGCACCTGTCTTGCTCTACAAAACAAATATACAAAATAAAATAAATGTAAATGTAAAACCAAAGCACATATAGACTCTTCCAAATTTAAATCGACTTTTTTTGTTGAAAACATTTATATAAATATATTTGAATGAAAATCATAAACATTAAATATAACAATTTTATGTAAAACATATTGAAAATACTAAATATTAAATATAGCATTATTATTGCTTTCCATGTAGTTTGTCCACTTGAATTGAAACCTCTTCGTGATTACTTTGTTCGTTCTTTCTAATGTCTAGATAGTCCTTACAATGTCAGACACATGACATGATAGTTTATAGCCATTCGATTTTTGCCCAAAAAATAAATACATAAACAGTTTTGTGCAGTGAGATATGTAGCTGTTGAAATCATAAGCTGGAATATCCATTAGTATATAATCGCTAACAACCAACAAAAATAAGGATACCTAACCATAGATAAAAACACCAAGTATTGGAATCATTGCTAAAATCTTACATGTAGAAAAAGTCAATGACGATAATTTTCTCCAGCGACAATTTCTCTAAATGAAAAAAAAAATATTGCATACCTTAGATACCACATCATAACAACATCTAAACAACTACAATTGTGTTAATAAGTATCATTAAATAGAAATCGAGTTAAATATGTTTGTACGTTTGTATTTTATGTGAAACAAGAGTATTGTAAATTGTTAAACTAGTATAGATTTGATCCAGGTGGATATCAGTGGACTCACCTCTTCCAACTGGCTCGAAATAGTCTTCTGGCACTTTTGGTAATTTTCTATTTTTAGCGATTTTTTGGGTCCTAAACTTTCGGGGCCGTTTTGAGGTCCTAAACGATGTTTTTCGGGAAATGGTGATCCGATGGATAGATCTTTCCACCGAGCTACCGAGCACCCCAAACAGAGATTGTATGCAAAAGTTATGATCCCAAGAAGTTGATTGTTCAACTAACCACCTTGGGGCTGCAAACTTTATGACGGCTCATCTTCTAGGGTTAGGTTTTGGGATGTTTGGGATTCTTTCCCTCATGCTTATGATAAATAGGCCCTTTCGACCTCTCATTGTATTCATCTTGGCACGAATGAGAAAAGCGGACACATCTCTTCTCAGAGATATCTACTACCATTCTAGCTGTTGTATTTACAGTCTGTTCTATTTCTGATATTTAATAGAATATGTGTTTACTGTATCGATGTGTTTCTTGCCATATATCTGTGTATGTGAATATATATCTCTGTATATGATTCTGTATCTACTCTTTCATTTTGTTCCCGCATAAATTCGGATCAGTGGTATCGGAGTGGTCTGCTCTTTGATTGTTTCTCGGTGCATGTCCCCGACGAGGTCACGATACAGAGAGTTGGGTCTCGAACTAGTTTCACTTGGGGAAGACCACTCTCGCCGCCCCAAACGGCCTCCCATGGCGGAAGAAAAGAGAGACAATGGAGTAGTATATCCTATCAAGTTATTGCTCGAGGAAGCCCTCGCGCGACAGAGGAACGAGATGATGGATAATTTCGCCTAGATCCTTCGACGCATGCCGACGGCAACAGATACACCTTCAACAAGCAGCTATTTCAGAGATGCGACTCCCTACAATGTACAAGTTAACTTTGATATCCCTTTATTTGAAGGCCAGATCAATGCCGATGCCATAGATAAATGGTTGAATCTACTAGAAGGGTATTTCTCTATCCACAATTTTTTCGACAGGGAAAAGATCATCTTTGCACTCCTCAAGGCCGTTCCCCATGTCAAAAATTGGTGGGAAACTTGTTGTGAGTAAAACTCATCAGACAAGTACGGATTGTTTGAATATTCCAATCCCACTTGGGCCTCTTTTATAGATGCCGTCAAGGAACAATATTACCCTGTTGGAAACTATGATGATGAGTACACAAAATGGCCCATTCTGCACCAAGAGAGGGACCAAATGATGTCGGAGTACACCAACAAATTTCATACCTTGCGCACAAAGCTAGGTATCAAGGACTCCGAGCGACATCTAGTACTAAAATATCGCAGTGGCATACACCGGTACATACGAACAGAGATGGATTTCCTGGAAATCTATTCACTCGGATCCGCCAATCGATATGCTATCAAAATTGAGTAGAAATTTCAGCAAAAGAACAAGCATGACTTCGGACCTGCGCAGAAGCAGGGCAAGGGGAACTCTGGCTCACAGAACACGGGGTAGGGAAAGGACAACCAGTCCCAACCACATGCGAAGAAGGGTAACAAAAAGACAAAGAAGGACACCAGGAAGTGGTGCGAGTTCCACAAAAGCCCCTGGCACAACAGTGATGAATGTCACTCAAAACAGTCATTGGTGGCTGAGATCAAAGCTTCAGAATCAGATCCCAATTCCGATTCTGACTCAGAACCTAATTTCATAGTCGCACGGAAAGGGAAGCAGATCATTGATGCAGAACCAGTGTTGTTGTTGCCACCACACAGATTCAACTAGAGGAACCTGAAGAGTCGGAGACAGAGGAGCTCCTTTTCCATTCACATATGTGGGTGAAGGGAATTCCGCTACACTTTGTTGTGGACAGCGGCAGCCAAAAGAACCCGATCTCAGCAGAAGTCATCAAGAAATTGGAGCTACCAATAACACCACACCCACAACCATACACCATTGGATGGCTAAGCCAAGGACGAGGGATCCACATCAATTACCAATGTCGCCTACCATATGGCATCAAGCCCTTCAAAGATGAGGTATTGTGTGATGTGGACCCACTTGAAGTATGCGATGTTCTTTTAGGACAGTCATATATGTGGAAGCACCATGCTGTATATGAATCACGACCTCACAGTGTCATTGTCACTTTGGGAGGACAACTCTATCGGATACTAGAGATAGTTGCACCTACCCCAACCAAGCAGGGCAGGAAGATAATCTCCCACACTAGGAAATTTTCCCTATTTGTAATTGCCACTAAAGGAGAACATCAGATTGCAGAGACATCCACAACCTTTTCACATTGTCCTCTACTCAGCAGAAACAAGAAGAACACAAATTCAGTGCAGCATCGCCTATTCGAGTACCTCTGCAGTGCAAGGCCACACATTCAAGGTGCTCCAAAAAGAAACCATCCACAGCAGTGCAGACTAAGGATACCACAACAACCAAAATTGTTCAATAGCTCCAGCACATCCAACAACAACAATTGCAACCCTCTGAAGATTTCAAAGAAAGGAAACCTTTCTGCTCAGCAAACGTCGCACCCAGAGCTCAACTTAACACACAGTTCGACATATGATATGGGATTTGATGCAATGGATACCATTGCTTCCTACGGAGGGAGGATTGATCCAGGTGGATATCGGTGGCGACCCAACTCTTCCAACTGGATTGAAACAATCTTCTGGCACTTTTGGTAATTTGCTATTTTTAGCGATTTTTCGGGTCCTAAACTTTCGGGACCATTTTGAGTCCCTAAACAACATTTTTGGGAACTGGTGGTCTAATAGATCCCATCAGATTTAGGGTCCTTGGTGTAGTCCTCAGATATATCTTTACAACGGGCTACCGAGTGCCCCAAACGGAGATCGTATGCAAAATTTATGACCTCGGGAAGTTGACTGTTCAATTAACCACCTTGGGGCCGCAAAATTTATGACGGCTCATCTTCTAGGGTTAGGTTTTTGGATGCTTGGGATTCTTTCCCTCATGCTTATGATAAATAGGCCCTTTTGGCCTCTCATTGTATTCATATTAGCACAAATGAGCAAAGCGGCCACATCTCTTCTCAGAGATAGCTACTACCATTCTAGCTGTTGTATTTACAGTTTGTTCTATTTCCGATATTTAATAGAATATGTGTTTACTGTATCGTTGTGTTTCTTTCCATATATATGTGTATGTGAATATATCTCTCTATATATTATTATGTATCTACTCTTTCATTTCGTTCCCATATAAAACCGGATCAAGATCTATTTTAACTCTTTGCTCTATCAATAATCAAGAGGAATCAAATATCTTGGGGTGCAAGCCTTCCATTATGTTTAGGACTAATTCTAAAAGGAGTAGACCTCAAAGGATTCGATCTCTGTGGATGCTTGATAAGGCCTGATTTAAGATGGATCTGTACTAGTTTGTAAGATGTTGTAGCATGCTTTGTACCTGCAATCATATTTTACCTCTCTCCAATCAAGTGTAAGACTAAAAACCGAAAGAAAGAAAAATCAAGCACCGATCATCAAGGATCGACAGTCCATATTGCATGGTGCATCATTTCAAATATAAACCCTAACCGTTGGAGGCATCAAAATACACAAGGAAGCCAAGTGAAATCCCTCTCCATGAACGACCAAGAATAAAGCGTGAGATTTTTCAAGAGAGAATCTGAGCCATTGGAGCGAGCAGAGCTTGTACTTCAGGAGAAGGAAAGTGTCATCACATGAGTGGTTCATATTGGACCATGCAAATGGATAGGGTTAGGTCCTGACAGTTAGTAGTCACCAGAATGTGTGGTGAGATGAGTAAGTTTGCTTCCTCCTAAATGGTTGATATACAATCGAACATACCATAAGCAATTTTAGGCCATCGATGGATGATCAAGCATACATAAAAAATGAAGATGATCCTCTTGTCAACACATAGGTATGAGTCCTTTGGAATGATTAAGGTTAAACCTATTAGCCAACGATTGAGGAACCTATCATGAAATAGGGAAAATATTTCCTTGTACCAAAAGAAGGAATTTGTAACGAGAGTTGTCAAAACCTATAGAAGCATGATTGTTGGGGTGGTCAAAATTTTGTTCACTCATGTGAAGTTGCATTCACCTTAGGAAGCATGAAGTTTCAATCTTAATAACGTACGTCATCTCGGCGTTGTAATTTCCCATTTCATGATTCAATCATCTTGTCCAAATGCTTTACATTTAATCATTCCCTATCTTACACGTATAATCTCATTTCAAATCAGTCTAAAATCCATGTGATTTCCACAGTGAAATATCCTTTCCCAAATAACCAAATATCAACCCATTATTGTACTACATCTGAATCAAATCATTGCAGAAGGCATCTTATTCATCTTAAATCTATATATGCAAAGCTTCACCACCTGCAGTTCATAGCTCACCTTTCCTACAGGTTATCTTCCCATGCTTCATTTTTTTTATGGAAATGCAGTTAATCTCGTTAACATTTGCAAAGTTTTCGCCACTATTGTATAAAGAGTTTCCCTGAAAGGCTTGGATAAATTAGTTCCAAGAAAATCATCCTATTCGTTGCTCCAAGTTGTATCTTATGCTAAATAAGCATTTTCATACTTCGTTATGGGTCAATATTGTTGGGCGCGTAATAAATAATCCTTTTGAGAAACTTGAGTGGTTTGTCAATCATGGTAGCCCTCTTGTTCTCTCCATATCATGCTCTCTCAAACTCTCCCTATATTGCTGCGACATAATTTGGGAGTTTGATAGATTGGATACATCAAGCTAACATGGGTTCATTGAATTATCGAGGGTCAATACTCATTTTCATCTTACCATCGTGTATCTCTTTGATGCATGAAGAAGCACCCTATGAGAAGTGACATCAATTTTGGGCTATGAGTAATATATCCCCCCCTGCAATAGAATCCTCCATGATGAAGGCTTCGTATACTGAGTCTTTTCCTCCTTGTTTGTCCCCTAACACACCGCATTGAGGGAAATGTTGGAATATTCACCAATATTGAGAGGAGGGTGTGAATCAGTGTTGGCCACTTTTGAGGATTTCAAACTTTAATATCAGATGTAAAAATTAACCATTAACAATAATATTCATCATCACATAAACCATACACAAAACACAAGATATTTTACGTGGATACCCAAATTGGAGAAAACCACAAAATGCTTTTCTTATATAATATAAAGATTACATAAAATTTATTTACCAAATCCAACTAGAAGGAGGCTACAACCACCTAGTTTAACATCTCTGACTGAATGGAGGCTACAATCCCATAGCTTTACCATAGGCTCCAAGCTATAGTGAGGACTCCAATCCATAGTGAGCTCCAACTCACTAGATTTACCAGCATCAACTAGGAGGCTAGAACCCCCTTTCATTTCCCTGTCTTGCCACCCTAATATGATGTAAATAATTAACCTTTCACTATCACTAAATCTATCAACCTATACCTATATCATTGTCTCTGTCAACTTGTACCTATATAAATGTCTTTTTCAACATGTATCACTGTCTCGATTAACTTGTAAATGTATCTCTGTCTCTTTCAACCTCTACATGTATGTCCATGCCACTGTATCATTGTCTCTATCACTATCTCTATCTCAACCTATATCATGTCTCATATCTATCTTTCCAATAATTCACAAAAACAATCATCCATAGATTTCATTTGCATCTTCAAACTTTTACATCATAGACATTTCCAAACCCTAGGATACTCCAAGATAATAACCATGATATATATGCTAGGATCATCACCATAATCACCATAACATATATATGCAATATCACCAAACAAAAGGCTCTAACACATACACAATATCTATACCATTTTCAAGACAACAAGATGGACTGCAGTCCATGAAAGGCATGTATCATCACAAGAGAAGCCCATAATCAAGAACCATACCTTTTTTTAAAATAACGAAACATAAAGTAACCCTTCACCAAAAGAAACCCTAGATCATGTCATCTCATATAACTTCGAATAAGATGATCAAAGATCCAAGAAGTTTGTAATTCCAATATTGTATGACAAAGTTATGCCAATTTTACTAGTCTTCACCAAAGAACAAAAATGATCCCAAAACTTTTCACACTAGATCCTCCACAAAATTTCGCAGTTTTTTCTCCAAAAGTTGTGCAGTTTAGAAGAGAGACTTCAAGATATTGAATGATGATGAAATGAGAAGTTTGATCTCCTATTTATACCCTCCAAGATGCCTTTAGTTTGCTTTAGGGATGACATTAATTCACTTATCCTGAAATTTAGGATCTCCATATTTTAAGGGGTACTTTAATGGGTCAATACCCCACATCAAGGATTCATTGTGGAACTTTAACTTTCCTTTATGATCACTTCATATCTTCATCAAAGGGGCTTTGGGGCTTCTTGTCATCATACTTAGTGGACACATCATTATTCCTTTTGGGTTTTCTTTTCTCTTTATGTGGACCTATCATCAATACTTTGGGGGATTCTTCATACTTCATACAAATATTTATTTCGACCAAATTTATGGACCCTTTAGGTCCTTCTTCATCATGGGTCATGTGACCCAAATATCATGGTCATGTGGACCCAACAACTTTATTCTAGGGGTTTCTTCACCTTTATCACCAACGTTTCTTAGGAGAAACCTTAAGAAATTCTTTAGGGGTTCGCTCCCTATGTCTACAACCCAAAGAGTCTTCATGTGAGGGTGATGCTTAAATATATTCCATAAGGGGACCTCTTGGGAGTTATATACACTAGTCATTTGCCATCAATGACAACATTATTCAACGATCTCCCCCTTTGTCATTGATGGCAACCATCATACTCTTGTGGGACCATGCCCCTCTTGATCTTTCTCTCCCGCATTAATGTCAATGAAAAATGGTAAATTCCCCTGTCAATATCCCTTCTCTTTGGGGTTGATCCCCTTTAAATCATGCTTCTTTGATGGTGCTGAATAGTATTTCACCTTTATTTTCTATCTTCTTATTCTTCTCTTCCTATCTTCTTATTCTTCTCTTCTTTGTTATTTTCCTTAGAGATTTTTTGTGTGTTTTAAACCCTCTTTCTATCTAATTGATCTAGGATGTATATGTTATTAGGTCTTATTGTAGCTATTGCAACTAATCTTACTGAATATTTTTCTTTGATTTTACATTTTTTGGAATAAAATGTGGTATTGTATCCCTAATCACACATTTTTCTATCAGTGAGGAGATTATGCTTCAAATCTTCAACCAATAAAACATTTGTTGCTTTTATATTTTCACTTCCAAGAATCACTACAACTCTCCCAAGTATATTTACAAAGCAATCATTTCTAAAAGCAACACTACCACTATTTCTTTTCTTTAAGATAATGAATTTGTTCTGATCGTCATTCATGTGTGTTGAGTACCCATTGTCTATGTGCCACTCATTTTCTTTATCCTCAACAACCAAAGCTAGTCCACAATCTTCCTCGCTTGATTTTTTTTTTTCTGTTCCCATATTTTATTCAGTTCATCTTTCCTTATGATCAGAGCATCTTCTTTCACTTTTATGCAATCATGTGCCTTGTTACTAAGATTATTGCATTTGTAGCATACAATGTTTTGATCCATCAGTGGATCAAATGGATTGTAATTTATGTTAACAATCCCATGAGCATTTCCAGATCTACCTTTTACATAGTTGTCTTTTGGATCTCTATAATCATTTATGTATATTGCATAGACTTTACAATGAATTGATTTATGTGTGAAGTTTTGACAAGCATAACAATGACCTAGAAAAATATTTTCATACCTGTTAGAAAAAGACCTTCTCAATGTCTCGATTCTATGGAAACCAAACCTTATATTCCATCTAGAAATGTCATTGTCCTGTTGTTCTTCAACTCCTTTTGGTTCACTATTTTTGCTTCTTGAAAATTGGTACCGTTTCCTTCATCTTCCCTTGATGGCTTTGTGTTTGTATAACCAAGTCATGTTTTATCAGTAGGTGATATTTGTTTGCTAATAATTTCATCCAATTTTTCAGGACTCCTTTCAAATATTATTCTAACATTCACCTTTGTGACTATCAACATCAGCTCCTTTCTTATGTGATGCAATTCAGCTTTCAGTTCATCACAATATTTTATATTCCTTTTTAGATTTTGGTTCATGACTTCTTGATTATTCTTGGCTTTATCTAATTGTCTGTTCATACTAGCAATTTTATGTTCTCTTTCTTCAAGCTCATGATCCTTTTCTTCATAATTTTCTAGTTCACTTTTCATGTCTTTATTTTTGTTCTTGAGCATCATTATTTCTTCCTCATCATAATTCAATTTTTCTTTCAGATTCACCTTATCTTTAGTTTTGATATCATCTTCAATTCCCCAAAAAGAATCAAGTTTTTCATTAATGCATTTAGAATCACTTCCATCTATTTCTAATATTTTATGGTCACCATTTTGGGTTTCCTAAGTTATGAAGAGAACCTCCCTTGCATTTGTTCCTTCTTTATCACTCTCATATGAGGAACTATCATCTTCTTTCGAGTAAAGAATTTTTTTATTGTAGAAAATTTTCTTTACTTCAAAAGGTCATTTCTTAGCATAATGTCCTACTCTTCCATAATTGAAGCATTTAAATGGTAACTTACCTTTGTAATTCCCAGTTCATGTCTTGATATTTTGACAAAAAATGTCTTTTCTTCATTGAATTCATGATATGATCTTTCTTCTACTCCATGTCCTCAGTTCTTTGTCTTCTTTGAGACTTTAAAAGTTGCATTTATTCTTGTTGGTTGTTCATCCTCTACATATTTCACATCTGATATGATGTGAAGGTCCCAAGTAGTTCATCCACTGTTAATTTTTTCAAATCCTTGGATTCTTCTATGGAAGAGATCTTGGGATAATATCTCAAGGGAAGTGATCTCAACACTTTCTCTACTATCATGGATTCATTGACTTCTTCTCCTAATCCTATAATAGAGTAGATAAATTCATCTACTTTGAGTAAATAATTTGCAATATTTTCACTTTCTTTCATCTTCAGATTCTCGAACACTGTTCTATATCATTGGAGCTTGACTTGCTTTACTTTATCATATCCTTCATAAATATTTTTAAGTTTGTTCTAGATTTGTTTAGCTGGGATACAATGCATCACCTTGGCTTGAATAGTTTGTGATACTCCATTGATGAGATGGTGCAAAGGTTTATAATTACAAGTACATAATTTCTTCTCCTCAAGATCTGTTGGAATATTTTCTGGAGTTTTGTAGCGATTAACAATAAAGAGCCAGACATCTACCCCTAAATCCAACAAGGATTTTTTCATTCTAATACTCCATAATGAATAATTATTTCCATCAAATATTGGAATACCACTTGAATGCTATGCTTCTTTTCAATCCATAAATGTTCACAATCTTCATTCTAGTGGTTAAATTGTTCTGAAAGTCACTGACTCTGATACCAATTGTTGGAATATTCACCAATACTGAGAGGGGGGGGTGAATCGGTATTGGCCACTTTTTACCATTTCAAAATTGAATATGAGATGTAAAAATTAACCATTAACAATAACATTCATGATCACATAAACCATACACATTAAAAAAGATATATTATGTGGAAACTCAAATGAGAGAAAACCACTTAATGCTTTTCTTATATAAAATAAATATTACATTCAATTGATTTACTGGCTCCTTTTAAATGAGGTTACAATCCCCTAGTTTATCGGGTCCAACTCAAAGGAGGCTGCAACCCCTTGGTTTTACCACAAGCTCCAACCTATAATGAGGACTATAAAACTCAGTGAGATCTAACACACTAAATTTACCAACATCAACTAGAAGGAGGCTACAACCCCTTGTCCTTTCCCTGTCCCGCTACCATGATATGAATAAGAGAATTAAGTTGTCACTGTAACTATAAATGTTAACCTACACTTTTATCATTGTCTATGTCAACCTGTACTTGTATCGGTGTCTTTTTCAACCTGTATCAATATCTCTGTCAACTTGTACCTATATCGTTGTCTCTATCAACCTGTACATGTATCACTATATCTATGAACATGTACCTATATCAATGTCTTTATCAACATGTATCACTATCTCTGTCAACATGTACATGTACCATTGTCCCTATCACTATATCATTGTATCAGTCATTGTCTCTATGTCAACTTCTATCATGCCTCAAATCTATCTAAATCCAAGAATTCCCAAAAACAATCATTCATAGATTTCATTTGCGTCTTCAAACTTTTACATCATAGACATTTCATAACCCTAGGATATTCCAAGATAATCATCATAATCTATGCCAAGATCATCACCATAACATATCTGCATAAGATCACCAAGCAAACTTCTCTAACACATATACAATATCCATACCATTTTCAAGACAACAAATGATGGACCTTAGTCTATGAGAGGCATTTATAATCATAAGAGAAGCCCATATGCAAGAACCGTACCTTTCCCAAATTGACAAAACAAGAATGAAAACCTTCACCAAAAGGAATCTTCATGATGTCATCACATATATATTCCAATAATATTTCCAATGAGCAAAGAAGTTCGTAATTCCAATATCATATGAGAAAGTTATGCCAATTTTACCAATCTTCACCAAAGAAAAAAATGGTCCCAAAAATGTTCACAGTAGCTCCTCCACAAAGTTCGCACTTTTTTCTCCAAGAGTTGCATAATTTAGAAGAGAGAATTGAAAATCTTCAATGATGATGAAATGAGAAGTTTCATCTCCTATTTACACCCTCCAAGATTCCTTTAGTTTTCATTAGGGTCATCGTTTCACTTATCCTTAAATTTACTATCTCCATGTTTTAAGGGGTACTTTAATGGGTCAATACCCCACTTCAAGGATTCATCATGGAACTTTAAATTTCCTTTATGATCACTTCATATCATCATCAAAGGGTATTTGGGGATTCTCCTCATCACACTCAGTGGACACATCATTATTCCTTTCGGAGTTTCTTTCCTCTTTATGTGGACCCATCATGAATAATTTGGAGTTATGTGGATCCATCATCAATACTTTGGGGGAATCTTCATAATTCACACCAATATTGATTTCGACCAAATTTAGGGGATCTTTAGGGCCTTCTTCATCATGTTTCATGTGACGTCAACATCATTGCCATGTGGAACCAACACCATTATTCTAGGGGTTTGTTCACCTTTCTCACAAACATTGCTTAGGGGAAACCTTAGGGACTTCTTTAGGGGTTTGCCCCATAATTGTGTACAACCCAAAGTGTCTTCCTATGAGGTCTATAATTAAAGCTACGCCATAAGGGGATTTATTTATATTTATATACACTAGGAATTTTACATCAATGACAACCTTATGCAATAGAAAAATGCAACCTCCATTGCAGTTTTCCTTGATTCAATGCATCATGGCACGTATTCTCTCCACTGACGATGCCGATCAGAGAAAAGTATATACATTGTTTTTGTTCAGTATCGGAATTCGTTCTTCCTTTCAAATGGATATATAGAAAAAGTTGCATCATAAGTTGAGGGCAGTAGTGGGGAATGATCTATCCACAAATTTCGTTACGTTAACAACAGAAAGATGTAGTCTCAAGGAACGTGGTGGTGTTTCATGTCCATTTTTTAAAGGCACGTTGCAAAGACACAATCATCATCATATGACAAGTAAAATCTTATCTCAAAGGGAACACATGATTTTTATTTAGTTCCATAATTTTGAGTTGAGAGAAGCCGTTGTATCTACAACATTAGCTTGTTCCTTTCTTTTTTTCCTCATTCTTCACTGTACAATGTCATTGAAAATATGTTGTAATTTTGAAAATAGATGATAAGCACTAGGGATATAGCTATGAACTAATCCCCTCTGGTTATACACTTTCATACAATGAAATGAAATTGTTGAGTATTTTTGGACCAAGACCGAGGAAATGATGCCACTATGTGTCTGAATCAATAGAATTTTTATTTTTTATGTAATGCTCTTTCAAATGCAATAGATAAGTTTCCATCTGAATACATTTTTCACATGGTCTTAACCTTACTTTCACTTGTGTGATGTTCCAACAGTTTTCATGGATGCATTTTCATAGTAGTTGAAACTACTTTCTTATTGGAATGTTTTTTCATGGTTATTGTTATTCTTTTCAAGGATTAGGCTATGAATAAGGTTCCCAACTGGGCCTTGCTTTCTTTTGGAATAAGTTGTGCCTCCTCTTAAAAATTCCAACATTCATTTTCATTTTCATTTTGTTTTCATTGCTCATATTTTCCCTAGAGCACCTCAAGTTTCAGTTGTAATCCTAGTCAAATTTTTCATTCCTATCTGATAGGTACCTAGGGTGATAGACTAGGATCCATACCTCCTTGTTCTTGAGGTTAACCTCTCTTGGTTAGAGGAAAAGATGCAAATCTAGGGGAAATTCATTTCTCCCCTAGTGTACACCTGTCCCATTTGGAAAAAGAGCAAATAGATGATTCCTCAAGGTGTGTTCATAAATTCAAATATTCCCACAAAAACCCCATCCATTGTCAGAAGTTTTAACCATCCTCTAAAAATTGCAAACAACCCACCTGTTGAGAATTCACCTCCATCTCCTTTGAACCCTCACACCTATCATACTCCACTACGTAGAGAACCCTTCTTTCTCAAATATCATATGCCCACAAAAACCCCATATTCCTCTCACACTTTCACTAAACCTAATCCTCTTTTGGTTGTCCTCCATATGCTTTCTCCACACTGCTCTCCCATTGGTAGACACAGACATATTTCTGAAAAGCTAATATGGAGGTTCCTAATCCACCCAACCCATATTTGGAAGCCATATTTAAGCCGTTGATGCTGCCTCCTACACACCAATTGGATGACCTACCTAAAAGATATCTCAATATTCTCCCTAAATTCAACGAAGAGAATGGGGTTTCAACTGAAGATCACCTCACTATGTTCCAGGATTGCACATATAAATTTTCTATATAATAGGATGATGTATTCTCTAGAATGGTTTTGCATTCATTGGAGGGAGATGCTAGCAAGTGGTTCAAAAATATATCTAACAAATTCATCACTCATTGGATGGATTTCGTCAAGAATTTTATGAAAAAATGGGGCATGAAGAAAGACAATATGCATATCCTAACATATTTCAACACCCTCAAAAGGAATAATGGACAAACTGTTAAGGATTTCACCACTAGGTTCTACAAGTTGTATCACCAAATACATGAAGCCATCAAACCCTCAGATGCATCCTCAATGCTCACATACTCAGTTGCCTTTGATTCTGAGTTCTCTTTGCTTATGAGGGAAACAAAGCCATCTAACTTGAATGCTTTGTTTTATGATGCAGAAGATTTAGAGGAAAATATGAGGTTCGTTGGGGTCTTTGTGAATACCAAACCATAATATCCATAAGAGAGAAGGTATCCCTATAGAAGGAGAGGAAAATATCTTGGAGGCTTTCATAGCCAAGATGCACTTAGTTTGGAAGAAGTGACAAATATTTTGAAGAATATGGAAAATGATCTTAGTAAGGTCAAACAAGGTCATACATCAAACCCTTTCAGCATGCCCGAACTCCAAACTCATAATCCTAAGTTTTAGGGTTGGACACAATACAAAAGGACTCCTCTAATGGCCCCACAATGAGAAATGAGGTAGGAAAACCCTAATGTTTAGCAATATCCAAGACTGCCTCCCAACGTCACCCCTCTGGCAGAAGATGGATTTAAGGAGTATTATCATCCTGATCAACAAGATATAGAAAACCCTTCATCAATTTTGAACATCTTATTTCATTTTGATAATATGCAATAAGAAGACTAGCTAGGATATGAAAGTATGCACATGGTGGATGAAGAAGAGTGCATCCTTGAGGAAGAAGTAGTAAGGAAATATTAGAGGATTCCAGAACTTTGTCCTGCTCAGTTATAGTTGGTTACATATAACATTATGTCAAAGGCCAGGAGAGCTTATAACCTGAGGCTATGACCTAATGCTCAAAATTTCAGGTAGGAAGAACCCTCTAGGGTCTATAATGAGAACTAGAGGGATAATGGCAAATCCGCACAACAACCAAGCAGAGATACGGTCCTAAAGGATGTAGATGTCAGAAAAATAATCCTTCCACTCAAACCAGAAGTAAAAATTATAGAATCTAGTAAATCACATACGAGTGTAACTGAGTCTCCAATAAAGCAACCTCCAACTACCAAGTTACCAAACACATGTATTCTTCTTGATCCTACTTATTATATTAAGTATGAGTTCAGTCAAATCAAGATTCCAATGCCTTTGTGTGAATTTTTGAGGTTCCTTGTACTCAAGAAAAGAAATATCATCCTATCTAGGCTTCAAAGATAGCAATAGCCCCACAGTTCCCAAAGCCCTGTCTTCCCCTGTATTACTCAAAGCCCCCTCTTCCAGAGATAAATAAGATCCTTCTTCCTCTAATGTAATGGGACTAAGCGATGAGCCTCCCTTACATGATCAAATTAACCTACAAGACTATGCCCCCAAGATAGTCTTTGGAAGTATTCCTAATGAGATAGACTATGCCACTCCTTTTTATATCACTCTAGAGCTTGAGAACTTCCACATACATAATTTATTATATGATTTTGGTGCCTCCCATTCTTTGATGCCTCCACTGGTCATGGAAAAGTGCAGCTTAGACATTACCAGACCATATAAAGATACATTTTCCTCTAATTCTAAAAGTGTCCAATGCGTCGATATGATCAAAGAACTTATGGTGGGAATGTTATAGATTCCTAAAAAATTGTCATGGTGGACGTGGTCATAGCAGAAGTCCCTCCCTCCTATGGTATGCTACTATCTAGGCATTGGGGAACCTTTTTGGGAGGAAATATTTAGTTTGAATTATCTTATACCACTATTCCTATATTTGGAGGAGACACTTGATAAATGTACAGATAACCAAAAAATACCTATGTTATCAGTGACCCTAATCACCCAACTAATTTCCCTGCATATACTCGTGATGAGCTAGGAATATTTTTTATCGGTCATCAAACTCTATCCCAAGATCAAGTTGAGCCCTTAATTCCCATTGAAGAATCACCTTTGGACATCTCCAGGATATATGAATTAACCCCTAAAGAGAACCATAAATAAAATGGGGAGGGAGGTGAATCTTTATCCTGGCTTCCACCAAATAAAAGTTCTTGGTATGCTCTTAATCCTTGTTTTAAAAGTACTAGTAATGTACCAGACTGTGAAGTGTCAATGTTGATATAAAAGGAATCAAAATTTAAGGATGACACCCATCTTAAAGCTTTTGAATACCTAGGGGAAGTAATGAAGATAAAGAAGTACCATTCAAGGCCTCTCAAGGAAGGGAAACACAAATGTGTTGTTGGGAAGTCTCCAACAAATCTATATAAGGACAACAATGTCACTACTAGTCCATGATGATCAAACAAATGGATGGATGTTTTAATTGAACCATATGTAGATGAGGGACCTCACAAGCATAAATGGTGCCAAATAACTCATGAGATGGGCCCAAAAGAATCAATAGATCCTACTAACTAGTGGGATGAGCATAAGATTTCCCCTAAGGAAATTACGACATTAAAAGGGAATAAAATATAATATGAATTCGAACAACATAAAGGATTTGAATATTTTTGGCCCATGCTAATCCCCATCGAATATGCTGCAAGGAAACCTTCCTATTTTTTTAAGTTCCCAAATTCAAGAAAGTCATCCTAGGAATACCCACTTATGGAGGGTACTAAGAATCCCCCCATCCCCCTCGTTATACAAGGATATCGTCTCATGTCTTTTATCATAGTTCCCTTTACATATATTACTCTTTACTATTTGTATAGTTCTTTCTTTCCCTAAGAGCATCTTAGTCGATGCCTTTGGCTCCATCGAGCTAATAGATAAGTTTGCAATTGAAATTTTGTTTTTTGTTTTTTTTCCCTAGAAATACATCCGAATATCCTCAATTTATGACCTTAAAAATTAATCCATAACCCAAAAGGATCTAAGGAATTGGTATGCTATTCTTAGAAATTCGAGTTGGATTCTTGGCACCTCGCATGGAGGATCCATCCCGTAAAAGGAGTTGAATGTTATAGCATACTTTGTACTTGCATTCATTGCTTACTTATCTACAATCAAATGGGAGTCTAAAAACTGAAAGAAAGAAAAACCAAGAACCAATCAAACTACGGTCATTGTATATATAATAAATCTGAACCATTCAAGGGGAGTAAGTAGTGCAAGAATTAACTAGTATCTCATCTAAAACATGGCTTGGATGTGGAGATGCAACTCATCGGGGCAGATCATGATTGTCTGACGCCCCAAAATATGCAAAGGAATTAAAAGTGGGTATTCTTTTCCTATGACTCGGATTGGACTATGTGGTTTGTTGGAATAGATCGAGTTCGTTGGAGGAAATAAGACATGTCACAAAGTTAAGTATTAAAGTGTCACGTCGACGATCCATATTTCGTGGTGCATATTTTCAAAGATAAACCCATACCATTGTAGGAATCAAAATAATCAAGGAATACAAATCAAATCCATTTATGGCAATGGCCAAGTTTAGAGTGCATGATTTCCAAGAGAAAATATGATCTGTTGGAGGGAGTAGAGCTTGTACTTAAGGAGAAGGAAAGAGGCATAATGAAAGTGGTTTATATTGGACTTTGCAATGGGATATGGTCAAATCCTAACCATTGGAGGTATCCAGAACATGTGGACATATGAGTAAGTTTGTTTCCTTATAAATGGTTGATATCCAATTGAACATACAAGATGCAATTTTAGGCCATTGATGGGTGATATTGATCATACAATAAAAAGGAATATGAATCTACTACCAATGCATAGGTATGAATCATCTGGAATGATTAATGTTAATCCCAACAGCTAGTAGTTGAGAGACCTTCCATGAAATAGGGAAACTATTTCCTCATGCCAAAGGTAGGAATTTGTAGCAAGAGTTGTCAAAACTATGTAGGAGCATCATTGTTGGGGTGGTCGAAATTCTATTCACTCATGTGAAGTCGCATTCACCTCAAGAAGCAAGAAGTGTCAGCCTTAATAATGTATGTCATCTCGGCATTGTAATTTCCCCTTTCAATATTCAATCATCTTGTCCGCATGCTTCACGGTTAATCATTCCTTATATTACACGTATAATATCATTTTGACTCATTCTCAAAACCATGTGATTGCCACCATTGAATATCCTCACTCAAATGGCCAAATATCGAGCAATTATTGTACTACATTTGACTCAAATAATGGTCCGGTTAAATATATATATGCAAATCTTGGCCACCGATAGTTCATAGCTCACCTTCCTTACTAGTTATCTTCCCATGCCTCATTTTTGCAATGGAAATGCATTTAATCTCATTAACATTTTCAATGTTTTCACCACTATTGTATATAGTGTTTCCTCGAAAGGCTTGGCTAAATTTATTTCGGGAAAAGCATCATATTGGTTTCTCCAAGCCACAGCTCATACTCAATAAGAATTTTGATACTTCATTTTGGGTTGATATTGTTCGGCGCATACTAAATAATCCTTTTGAGAAACTCCAATGGTTTCTCAGTCATGGTAGCCCTCCTATTCTCACTGTATCACACTCTCTCAGACTCTCCCTCTAATGTTGTGGCATAGTTTGGGAGTTTGATAGAGTGGATACATCAAGTTAACACAAGTTCACTGAATTCTTGAGGGTCAAAACTCATTTTTCATCTTACAGTCGTGTATCTCTTTGATGCATGAATAAATACCTTCTGAAAAGTGACATCAGCTTTGCTCTGTAAGTAACAACCTCCCCCATGCAACAAAATCCTCAGTGATGAAGGCTTTGTATATTGATTATTTTCCTCCTAGTTTGTCCCCTAACACACCGTAATGAGGAAATAGGAAACCCCCTTGCATTTTTCCTTGATTCAACACATCATGCAATGAATTCTCTCCAGTGATGATGTCGATCAGAGAAAAGAATGCTCACCGCTATTGTTCAGTACCATAATTAGTTCTTCTTTTCAAATGGACAAATAGTGAAAGGTGCACGAGAAGTTGAGGCCGATAGAGAATGCGTACTAGGGAATTCGTTGTTCCTAAAATTTGTTTACACTAACAGTATAAAGACGCGGTCTCTAGGAATGTGGCAGTGGTGCATGTCCATTTTTGAAAGGTGCATTGCAAATACACAATCATCATCATACGACATATAAAAGCTCATCTTGAAAGGGCACAAAGGAGGTTCATTAATTTTCCATATTTTTGAGAGCTGAGAGAAGATGTAGGATTTGCAACATTAGCTTGCTCCTTTCTTTATTTCCTCATTCTTCACTATACAAGATCATTGAAAAATTGTTGTAATTTTGAAAATAGATGATAAGCACCAGGGATGTAGTGATGAACTAATCCCCTATGATTGTACATTGTCATACAATGAAATGAAATTGTTGAGTGTATTAGGACCAAAATCAAGGCAATGATGCCACTAGGTTCCTGAATCAATATCATTTTTATTTTGTATCTAATGTTCTTTCAAATGCAGTAGCTAAGACTCCATTTGAATACATTTTTCACATGCTTAAAACCTTATTTTCTCATGTGCTATGTTCCAGCAATTCTCATGGATGCATTTTATAGATATTTGAAACTGCTTTCTTATTCAAATTTTTTGTCAAATTCTATAATGTCTCAGAGGAGGATCTATATTACTAGAGCAAGCTTCACTTAGAATTTTCCAAACATAGACAAGAAAACAGAAAAAATATGAAGAAAATATTAAGCAGAACACAAGAGAAAAAAACTCAAGCGGATTGATCTTCCATTGCATTATTATTCAAAAACATGTGTACAATATATATATTCTCTCAAGAGACAAAATTGTGAGGCTTAGAGGTGATTCGAGTATCTCACAATAATGAGGGCTTACCTAGACTAATTCCCCCACTAACTGATAGTATTGCCATCCAACTCATACTTGGACCTCACTAATTAGTCAATAATTCCTATGAGAACCTTGAGTGGATAACTATGAACCTATGTGTGGACCAAACTAGTGGACTAGTGGTGGAGTGATGACTAATTGCCATTAATTACCCAAAGAGACCAAATCAAGCTTGTATTGCACCAAGATTCCTTAAAACAAGGGATGGGCGCCTTATCTTCATAAATCATTTAATGAGGGCACATTGAATCCCAAAATGAAGTATGGTGTATAACATTATGGACAAACAGGGCTAGATAGGCTTTACCATAGTTCTAGGGTCAAATGTGGACAAACCATTGGTCCAAGACACCAAACTAGGCACTAGAAAGAAACACCACAAGAACTAGACACTAGGGAATCAAAGAATGGTGTTTAAACCTTGGTCTAAACTACTTAGTAACAATTCAAGGTACACGACATTTCAATGATGGGAATATGTTCCAACAGCCCCCCCTTAAGCCAAAATAGAAGTGAGCAACAAAATTATTGAGGGCTCAGGAAACAAAGGCCTATGGTCACCTATTACATTGATAATCCATGTAAAATGGGGAAAGAGGCAAAACCACTTGGGGAAAATCCTCCCTAAAAAATGGACATGAAAGAGAAACCAAAAACTAAATACTCTCCAAACTAAATGAATATGTCTGGAGGAATATTCTTATTGGGAAGAAGTGGAATGTGCTCAACTAGATCATAAACATGTATAGTTGCATAATGGAAACTGAAACCATATAGACAAATTGAGTAACACTAATAGTAGAGTGAATGCAAGTGTTCTGCAGGCTTGAAATTTGAACCAACTAGGGTGATAGGTCCACAAGAGACTTGAGGTTCTTGAGAATGCGAACCAACAATGGTGAAATTGATACCAAGAAAATTATAAGGTTCTTGAAGCATCAAATTTGAATCATGAGAGTTGTAATCATCTACAAGAAAGAGGAACAAGAGTCCCAAGTGCGCCATTGTGATGGAAAAAGCTTTTCCATCTTCAAGTGAACTTGAAGGAATTTTGTTGGTCATGGTGTAGGAATACATAGGAAGAAAAAGAGTGTGAAGCAATGAGAGATCTTCGCTTTAATTCCAAACTTATCCTTGACCATCTTTCGAACCAATACTCTCATGTGAAGAAAAAAAGTCTTCTAGAGAAGGCTCTTTATGATCACCAACCAACAAGCCATCTTCAACATCCGTAATAGAAGACATAGAGTAAAATGAAGTGGAATGGAGAGACATCTCTTCAAC
The DNA here is from genome assembly GCA_027924585.1 of Larix kaempferi. Taxonomy (NCBI): domain Eukaryota; kingdom Viridiplantae; phylum Streptophyta; class Pinopsida; order Pinales; family Pinaceae; genus Larix; species Larix kaempferi. The sequence goes on along the minus strand of BSBM01000691.1, from coordinate 1,369,256 downwards.
AGTATTGATGGCAGTAGCTCATATGTTATCTTCATGAAAAACAACTTCTTGGAAAACAAAGGAAGTGACAAAGGAAGAAAGTTGAGCTAGATCATTTGTTGAATCTGTATCTTCTTCTTCTTCTTCTTCAATTTGAACAAATTCATGAGAAATGCATGAGGTCGAGACCTTTGGAGGGAGAACACATGAGGAGGTGTCCATTTTCTTGCTCTCCATATAGCTAATATCTTCTTTCTACATGCCAAGATATCCATATAGATTTCTCTAGAGCTCAAATGGATACTCAACAAAATCAATGAGATAATGCATTCTAGGATGTATTGCCAGACACATAGTTCCATACACTCTATCACGGTCATTGATCCAATCACACTTCTCTTCATAAGATTCTGGCTCTCCCATAGCACTAATGGATACATCAAAGAGACATTTTCTCTTGAGATATGCACACATTTTTTCATTCCACACGGCATAGTTGAATGGAGAGAGGAGAAGAACTACTTTTGAATCCATGAAGCTATTGTAGAAACACACACTTGGAAATCTATTCTAGAAGCAAGACTAGGATCCTGTATGGATTTGATACCATGTCAAGTTCTATAATGTGTCGCATGAGGATCTAGATTACTAGAGAAAGCTTCACTTATAATTTTCCAAACAAAGATAGGAAAATAAAAGAAATATGAAGAAAATATTAAGCAGAACACAAGAGAAAAAAACTCATGTGGATTGATATTCCATTGCATTATTATTCAAAAACCCATGTACAATATATAAATGATCTCAAAAGACAAAATTGAGAGGCTTAGAGGTGATTGGAGTGGCTCATAATAATGAGGATTTATCTAGACTAATTCCCACATTAATTGACATTAATGCCATCCAAGTCATACTTGGACCTCACGAATTGGTCAATAACATCTATGAGAACCTTGAGTAGATAACTATGAACTTATGTGTGGACCAAAGTAGTGGTGTAGTGGTGGAGTGATGACTAGTGGCCATTAATTACCCAAAGAGACCAAATGAAGATTGTATTGCACCAAGCTTCCTTAAAACAAGGGATGTTGACCTTATTTCCATAAAGCATTTAATGAGGGCGCATTGATCCCAAAGTGAAGGATGGTGGATAAAATTTTGGAAAAATAGGGATAGATAGGCTTTACCATATTTCTAAGGTCAAATGTGGACAAACTATTTGTCCAAGATACCAAATTAGGCACTACAAAGCAACACCACATGAGCTAGACACTAGGGAACGAGATAATGGTGTTTGAACCTTGGTCTAAATTGCTTAGGAACAATTCTAAGGTGCATGGCATGTCAATGATAGGAATATGTTCCAACATATTTTTTCATGGTTATTGTTCTTCTTTTCAAAGATTAGGCTATGATTAAGTTGGCCCAGTAGGCCTTGCTTTGAGCTTCCTTTGTTATATGTTGTTCCTCTTAAAAATTTCAATACTCATTTTCATGGATGAAATTTTCCCTAGATCACCTAAAGTTTTAGCTATAAACCCAATCAAAGTTATTATGCATATCTAATACATACCTAGGGTGACAGACTAAGATCCATACCTCCTAGTTCTTGAGGGTACCCTTACTTGGTTAGAGGATTGGCTTGCTAACCTAAAATGGTGCAGAGATGGTGCTATCTACACAACCCTCCTTGGCATTTGCATCTTAACTGAAGCCCCGTTTCTTTAATATTTGAGTTAGTAGTTGGGCGTAACTACTGAAGAAAATATCATTTCTGCTTGAGGTGGAACCTGAGGGACAACATGACACTTTTATCTATCTCAAATTCATGGTATAGATTATTACAAAACATTAATATATAATCACTAAAAACCAACAAAAATAAGGATACTTAACCACAGATAAGAACACCAAGTATTGGAATCATTGCTAAAATCCAACATGAAGAAAAATTCAATGACGATAATTTTCTCGAGCTACAATTTCTCTAAATGAAGAAAAAAATGTTGCCTACTTTAGATACATAACATCACAACAGCCAAAAAACTACAATTGTGTTAATAAATATCATTATATAGAAATAGAGTTAAATATATTTATAATTTTTTTATTTTATGTCACGCCGGAGATTATTACAAAAAATTAGAATATATTCACTAACAACCAAGAATACTTGACGACCGATAAAAACACCCAAGTATTGACATCATCGCTAAAATCTAACATGTAGGAAAAGTCAATTACGATAATTTTCTCAAGCTACAATTTCTTGAAATGAAAAAAATGTTGCATACCTTCAGTACCACAGCATAATAACACCCAAACAACTATAATTTTTTTTAATAAATATCATAATGATAGAGTTAAATAAATTTTGTATTTTATGTGAAATAAGATTATTTTAAAATTTTAAATTAGCATGGATTTATTTTGATAGAGTAGAGTTAAAATGAATCTATGTTAGTTGGTATGAAATTGACATACAAATTTTTTTAGTGTCTATATTTTTTAATATTAATATAAAATTCATCATATATTACTTAAAACAAATTATATTTTAAATGGTTGATACATCAAAATTTTAATTTAAATATGTCTCATTCTACATTATATTTAAACCTATAAACTTTTTAAAAAATACATATTTTTAAGAAATAAATTCATTCATATTGTTTTATAAAACTTTGATAGATAACTATGATGATTACCTAACAAAGGAAGATAATGAGACCATGACAAAAATCAAAATTTGCATAAAATAGAAATAACACACACACACGTTTAATTACGAATAACTATTAAATTACTAATATCAATGTTTTTTCAGAGAAAAATACTAATATCAATGTTATGAAGTGGCAGTATTATTTTAACCCACTTAATAAACTCTATATAAGCAATATCTTGATAGTTGATTTTATTATTAATGGTTCATTTATTAAGAGTTGAACCTTGTTGATGATTTTTTTTTGTTCTTGCTAGTTGATTTTATTATTAATAGTTCTTCATTAATGGTTCATTTGTTGAGGGTTTCCTTGTTGATGATTTCTTTTCAATGATGTTGTTATTAATGTTTTCCTTGTTGATGACTCTCACATGGTCTTCCTCATCCATAATTCGAGTAATATCGAGTTTCATTACAACACTATATGTGTGAAGAGATGGAAATGATATTTATATTTATTTTTGCAAATTCATTTGGGGATAATTATTACAATCTACATCCCCAAATTATACACATTATTTTTTTCTATAAGTTAGTATTTGTCCTTCATATTCTATCCATAATTTAGATGACTGGTATGAGGACCTTCGAAATTCTATTCACTCATGTGAAGTCGCATCCACCTTAGGAAGCAGGAAGTGTCAGCCTTAAAAATGTATGTCATCTCGGCATTGTAATTTACCCTTTCAAGATTCAATCATCTTGTCAACGATCTTCGCGGTTAATCATTCCTTATATTACACGTATAATCTCATTTTGACGCATTCTCAAAGCCATGTGATTTCCACCATTGAATATCCTCACTCAAATGGCCAAATATTGTACTACATTTGACTCTAATCATTGTAGAAGGAAGTTTGTTCTGGTTAAATATATATATGCAAAGCTTGGCCACCGATAGTTCATAGCTCACCTTTCGTACTGGTTATCTTCCCATGCCTCACTTTTGCAATGGGAATGCAGTAAATCTAATGAACTTTTGCAATGTTTTCACCACTATTATATAAAGCGTTTCCTCGAAAAGCTTGGCTAAATTGATTTCGGGCAAAGCATCCTATTGGTTTCTCCAAGCCGCAACTCGTACTAAATAAGCATTTTGATACTTCATTTTGGGTTGATAATGTTGGGCACGTACTAAATAATCCTTTTGAGAAACTCCGGTCGTTTCTTAGTCATGGTAGCCCTCCTATTATCACTGTATCACACTCTCTCAGACTCTCCCTCTACTGTTGCGGCATAGTTTGGGAGTTTGATAGAGTGAATACATCAAGCTGAGGCAGGTTCACTGAATTCTTGAGGGTCAATACTCATTTTTCATCTTATCGGCGTGTATCTCTTTGATGCATGAAGAAATACCTTCTGAAAAGTGACATCAGGTTTGGTCTGTGAGTAACCGCCTTCCCCATGCAACAAAATCCTCAGTGATGAAGGCTTTGTATACTGGGTCTTTTCTTCCTAGTTTGTCCCCTAACACACCGTAATGAGGAAATAGGAAACCCCCTTGCAGTTTTCCTTGATTCAACACATCGTGCGATGAATTCTCTCCATTGATAATGCCGATCAGAGAAAATAATGCTCACCATTGTTGTTTAGTACCATAATTAGTTCTCCCTTTCAAATGGACAAATAGTGAAAGGTGCATGAGAAGTTGAGGCCGATAGAAAATGCGTAATAGGGAATGAGTTGTTCCTAAAATTTGGTTACACTAACAATAGAAAGATGCGGTCTCTAGGAACATGGCAGTGGTGCATGTCCATTTTTGAAAGGTGCATTGCAAATACACAACCATCATTAGACGACATATAAAAGCTCATCTTGCAAGAGCACAAAGGAGGTTCATTAATTTTCCATAGTTTTGAGAGATGAGAAAAGATGTAGGATCAGCAACATTAGCTTGCTCCTTTCTTTCTTTCCTCATTCTTCACTATACAAGATCATTGAAAAATTGTTGTAATTTTGAAAATAGATGATAAGCACCAGGGATGTAGTGATGAACTAATCCCATATGATTGTACATTGTCATACATTGAAATGAAATTGTTGATTGTATTAGGACCAAAATCAAGGAAATGATGCCACTAGGTATCTGAATCAATATCTTTCTTATTTTCTATGTAATGTTCTTTCCAATGCAGTAGATAAGTATCCATTTTAATAAATTTTTCACATGGTTAAAACCTTATTTTCTCTTGTGCGATGTTCCAACAATTCTCATGGATTCATTTTAATAGATAGTTGAAACTACTTTCTTATTGGAATGTTTGTCAAATTCTATAATGTGTCACAGGAGGATCTATATTACTAGAGCAAGCTTCACTTAGAATTTTCCAAACATAGACATGAAAATAGAAGAAATATGAAGAAATTATTAAGCAGAACACAAGAGAACCATACTCAAGTGGATTGATCTTCCATTGCATTATTATTCAACAACCTGTGTACAATATATAGATGCACTCTCAAGAGAAAACATTGTGAGGCTTAGAGTTGATTTGAGTAGCTCATAATAATGAGGGCTTACCTAGACTAATTCCCCCACTAACTTCCCGTAATGCCATCCAACTCATACTTGGACCTCACTAATTGGTCAATAATGCATATGAGAGCCTTGAGTAGATAACTATGAACTTATGTGTGGACCAAAGTAGTGGAATAGTGGTGGAGTGGTGACTAATGGCCATTAATTACCCAAAGAGACCAAATCAAGCTTGTATTGCACCAAGTTTCCTTAAAACAAGGGATGGGAGCCTTATCTCCATAAATCATTTAATGAGGGCGCATTGAATCCCAAAATGAAGGATGGCAGATAAAATTATGGACAAACAAGGCTAGATAGGCTTCACCATAGATCTAGGGTCAAATGTGGATAAACCATTGGTCCAAATCACCAAACTAGGCACTAGCAAGCAAGACCACATGAACTAGACACTAGGGAACCAAATAATGGTGTTTCAACCTTGGACTAAACTACTTAGGAACAATTCTAAGGTACACGACATGTCAATGATGGGAATATGTTCCAACACCCCGCTTAAGCCAAAATGGAAGTGAGCAACAAAATTATTGAGGGCTCGCGAAACAAAGGCCTATGGTCACTTGTTACATTATTAATCCATGTAAAATGAGGAAAGGGGCAAAACCACTTGGGGAAAATCCTCACTAAAAAATGGACATGAAAGAGAAATAAAAAACTAAATACTCTCCAAACTAAATGAATATGTATAGAGGAATATTCTTATTGGGAAGAAGTGGAATGTGCTCAACTATATCGGAAATATGTATAGATTCATAATGGAAACTCAAACTATACACAACAATTGAGTAACACTGATAGTAGAGTGAATGGAAGTGCTCTTCAGACTTGAACTTTGAACCAACCAAGGTGCTAGGTCCAAAAGAGACTTGAGGTTCTTGAGAATGCAAACCAATAATGGTGAAAGTGATACCAAGAAAATCATAAGGATCTTGAAGCATCAAATATTAATCATGAGAGTTGTAATCAGCTCCAAGAAAGAGGAACAAGAGTCCCAAGTGAGCCATTGTGATGGAAAAAGCTTCTCCATATTCAAGTGAACTTGAAGGAATTCCACTACTCATGGTGTATGAATACATAGGAAGAAAAAGAGTGTGAAGCAATGAGATATATTCACTTGACTTCCAAACTTATCCTTGACCATATTTCGAACCAATACTATCATGTGAAGAAAAAAAGTCTTCTAGAGAAGGCTCTTTATGATCACCAACCAACGACCCATGTTCAACATTCGTAATAAAATACATAGAGGATAAGGAAGTGGAATGGAGAGACATCTCATGTCAACACTTCTTGGAAAACAAAGGAAGTGACAGAGGAAGAAAGCTGAGCTAGATCATTTGTTGAATTTGTATCTTCTTCTTCTTCTTCAATTTGAACAAAATCATGAGAAATGCATGAGGCCGAGACCTTTGGAGGGAGAACATGTGAGGAGGTGTCCATTTGTTTGCTCTCCATGTAGCTAATATCTTCGTTATGCATGCGAAGAGCTCTATCTAGATTTCTCCAAAGATCAAATGGATACTCAACAAAATCAATCACATAGTGCATTCTAGGAGTTATAGCCAAACACATAGTTCCATACACTCTATCACAGTCAATGAGCTAATCCCACTTCTCTTCATAAGATTCAGGCTCGCTCATAGCACTAATGGGCACATCAAAGATACATTTTCTCTTGATATATGCACACATCTTTTCTTTCGACTCAGAATAGTTCAATGGAGAGAGGAGAAGAACTGCTTTTGAATCCATGAAGTTGTTGTACAAACACACACTTGGAAATCTATTTCAGAAGCAATACTAGGATCCTCTATGGCTCTGATACCATTTCAAATTCTATAATGTGTCGCAGGAGGATCTAGATTACTAGAGAAAGCTTCACTTATAATTTTCCAAACATAGACGGGAAAATAGAAGAAATGTGAAGAAAATATTAAGCAGAACACAAGAGAAAAAAACTCATGTGGATTGATCTTCCATTGCATTATTATTCAACAACCTGTGTACAATATATAAATGCTCTCAAAAGACAAAATTGAGAGGCTTAGAGGTGATTCGAGTAGCTCATAATAATGAGGGATTATCTAGACTAATTCCACCACTAACTAACATTAATGCCATCCAACTCATACTTGGACCTCACAAATTGGCCAATAACATCTATGAGAGACTTGAGTAGATAACTATTAAATTATGTGCGGACCAAAGTAGTGGTGTAGTGGTGGAGTGATGATTAGTGGCCATTAATTACCCAAAGAGACCAAATCAATATTGTATTGCACCAAGCTTCTTTAAAACAAGGGATGTTGACCTTATTTCCATAAAGCATTTAATGGGGGCACATTGATCCCAAAATGAAGGATGGTGGATAAAATTGTGGACAAATAGGGAAAGATAGGCTTTACCATATTTCTAGGGTCAAATGTAGACAAAATATTGGCCCAAGACACCAAACTAGGCACTAACAAGCAACACCACATGAGCTAGACACTAGGGAACCATATAATGGTGTTTAAACCTTGGTCTAAATTGCTTAGGAACAATTCTAAGGTACATGGCATGCCAATGATGGGAATATGTTCCAACATATTTTTTCATGGTTACTTATCTTCTTTTAAAATATTAGGCTATGATTAAGTTACCCACGTAGGCATTGTTTTGAGCTTTCTTTTTTATATGTTGTGCCTCCCCTTATAAATTTAAATACTCATTTTCATTTTGTTTTAATGGGTGAAATTTGCCCCAGATCACCTGAATTTTTAGCTGTAAACCCAATCAAAGTTTTCATGCATATCTGATACATATCTAAGGTGACATATTAGAACCCATACCTCCTTGTTCTTGAGGGTACCCTTCCTTGGTTAGAGGATTGGCTTGCTAATGTAAAGTGGTGCAGAGATGGTGGTATCTACACAACCCTCCTTGGCATTTGCATCTTAACTGAAGCTGCATTTCTCTAATATTTGAGTTTGTAGTTGGGCATAACTACTAAAGAAAATATCATTTATGTTTGAGGTACAACCCAGGAGGGACAACATGACACTTTTATCTATCTCGAATTCATGGTATAGGTTATTACAAAACAATAGTATATAACCACTAACAACCAAAACAAATAAGAATACTTAACCATAGATAAGAATACCAAGTATTGGAATCATTGCTAAAATATAACATGAAGAAAAATTCAATGATGATAATTTTCTCGAGCTACAATTTCTCTAAATGAAAAAAATATTGCATACTTTAGATACCATATCATAACAACATCCAAACAGCTACAATTGAGTTAATAAATATGATTATATAGAAATAGAGTTAAATATATTTATAATTTTGTATTTGATGTGAAATAAGATAATTTTAAATTTTTAACCAAGATCCATTTTAACTATTGACTCTATCAAGCATAATGAGGGATCAAATATTTCATCATGTTTAGAACTAATTCTAAAATGGGTAAAACTCAAAGGATTTGATCTCTGTGGAGGGGTTTGATAGAGCGAGAGTTAAGATGGATCTATACTAGTTTGTAAGAGATTGACATACAAATCTTGTTGAGTATCAGGATATTGATATCATCAAAATTTTCATTTAAATATACCTAATTCCACTTTATACCTAAACATATGAACTTTAAAAAAATAAATACATATTTTTAAGAATTAAGTTCATTCATGTTGTTTTATAAAACTTTGACATGTAACTATGATGATTATGGAAGATTATTACAATATGCACATTTAAATTTACAAGTTAAAAACAAGACAACATGTTCCGATACACCATTCTACATCATTTTGAAGTTTACCCCTTTTAGAATTAGTTTTAAACATGATGCAATATTGGCACCTCAAGAGATTTGATCCCTATTGATATTTGATAGAAGCAAGAGTTAAAATGGATATATATTGGTTTAAAAATTTAGAATACTCTTATTTCACATAAAATACAAATTATAAATATATTTAACTCTATTTCTACGCAATGTTGTGTCATGAATTTGATGTTATGTCATGAATTTGAATTGTGGTTGAATAACAAATGCTTCTTGAAAATCTAAATTATAAATCTTCTTTATTGATATTATTAATACTTGCATGAATTAATATTATTAAATTTAGAATGTCAAATTTTATTTCCAACTATTCATAATATTATAAAGTAGTGAAAAGAAATGAAAAGAAAAATACCACATTTAAATATAAATCTTATTACAATGCAAATATATAACATTTATACTAAAGAGTAGAATTAATACTATATATATATTGGAAAACATAGATACAAATAAAAATAAAAATGCACACTTATATATAATATTTACACAATAAAAAAATAATATATAAAGAAAATAATATACAAAGAGATATAAATGGAGAGAAATACTACATTTTCTCATAAACATAATACTAATATATATCAATATTATTGTTATGTGGAGAAATGCTTTCTACGATCTAAGTTGGTGAGATATATCATGTAATATTGACGTGGCACATTTGTTTCCCCTTTAATCAAGAAATATAACTGAATGACCAAGCCCCCACAATCGAAAGAGAGCATGGAGTAGAGTTATTCGCAGGGGCACTAAAATCTCTCTCTTATTGTAAGTTGTGAAATCAATTTCCAACGTGTGCGGCAGAGTGCCACGTGTACAGAGAAGATGTTTAAATTTCACTCTTAAACGGTATAAATCAGGGTGACTTAAAAAGTTTACAAGTATGAGACATGAGTTAGGCAAGTAAGACACATGGAGAGGGCGAGGTTAGGGTTTTTCAGCGTTGTTGCAGGATTTCCTGATCGTGATGGCTGATTGATCGAGTTGTGTGGCCTGCGACAACTTGGAGTCCGCCGATTCACAGAATCGGACTAGTACCAACCAAGGATAAAAAAAGTGGGAATAAACATTTTGGTCGCAGGCTATCGCTCCATCTTTCATCTTGATTTTTGGGGTTTCCTGTAATACATCTTAGTGTCTGCATTTGGCCCCCTTTGTTTGGGTTGGATGTGGGGCTCTTCTTGTCTTTGTGGTCTTTCCGGTAGTTTCAGTTCTAATTCCGGCTACAGCTTTAGATTGGTTTTGGGTCTCTGTCAAACTTAGGGGTTTTCTATTTCTGTCACCTATTTTGGCTCTTCTCAACCCAGGTGTTGGCTCCACTTGTCCCAGCAGCTGTCACTTTCTGATCTGACAGATACCGACAGCTGGGGGTTTCTCCATTCTTTTGTTGGCGGTGGATTTCAATATGGGGAAAACTCCTTATTCCACAAACCCTCCCCTGCCTCCTTCGCCGATTGTGCTAGGTGATATCCAGAATAGGGCTGGGGGTGCTGCGCCTTCCTACGACAAGCTCCATGGGCTGAAGGCTAAGAACAGACGGCAATTAAAGACTTTTAAAGCCAGAGCTGATATAGTCCGTTTTGACATTGATGAAGATTATAATCTTGATAAAATAGGTATCTTGGCTGAACGGGCTTTGGTGGGTAGGCTGGAGTACACTTTGGGGAGTAAGTTAGAAATTTTGGAGTGGGTTTCTAAACATTGGCTTCCTCTTACAGGGATGGCCCCTCGTATTAACCTTCTCATGAATCGGTGGATTATGTTCACTTTTGCTGATTCGGCTCATTTAGACAAGATCTTGTCTTGTTTCTGGGAGTTTAAACAGGGTTCTTTATTCATTAAGAGATGGCATCTTAATTTCAATCCTCTACATGAATTTCAACCTGTTCGGCATCTCTGGATGATTATTCCAGGTCTTCCTATTGTGCTCTGGACTGAAGATGTGCTCATGGGTCTTGCAAATGCTGTTGGGAGATTTGTGCGGCTTGAGAAGCAAAATATTTTTGGGATGGACCATCATTATGTGAAAGTCATGGTGGAACTTGATACGCGAAGTGGGCTGCCGGCTGAAATTGAAATTGCCTGGGGTTCTAAAATTTGGAAACAGACGCTAGACTACCTCAAAATTCCATTCCGTTGTTTTACTTGTAAGCAGCTTGGTCACGTTCGAGCCTCCTGTCCCTTCAGCAGTTCGAATAGGGTGTATACTTCTGCTATGGAGCACTCCTCTCCTAGGGTTTGTGATCGGGAGACTTTATCGAACCATTCGGGTAAGTCATTTTGCAAAACCCCTATTAATTTTCCTGAATTAACCCCGGATGATCTTGTCTTTATTGAAATCTCTGAAAAATTACTGTCCAGTCGTATCTCCAAGGGTGAAATACAAATGCGACACGACTTGGTGACGGGTTTACCTATTGCTAGTTCGGTGGATAATGCCCTTGGTACTAAAGCTGGTCGTAAGCTTTTTAATGATCTTGAATCTATTTCGTCTGACTTAGGGAATCCTTCGACTCGACCTACTTTGGATTTAGCAATCCCTCCCCTTGTCGAGACTCCATCCCCCGGTACTTTAAAACACCAGTTTTCACAATCTGTTAGCTTGAGTTTGGGTTCATTTCCTACTGACTCCATAAAACATCTGTCTACACATACAGATAGCTTGAGATTGAGTTATGTTCCCCTTTCTTCTACAACTACTTCTGTACATTTGGGATGTAATGTTGGGCAGAGTTTGGTTACTCATAAGCCTTTAGATTGCACTGTTGACTCTTCCACCTCGGGAGATTTTGAGATTTTAGCCGATAGTGGATATCAAATTTCGGCTGCTGGTGAGGAATTTCCTCCTCTACAGTCCTTCTCAAAGAACCCGGGGAGTGGGTCATTGGCTAAACCCGTTCAATCGTTACAATTCCAAAATGTCACTATTAGAAAGGGCAATAAGAAAAAGAACATAGATAAGAATTTTCCTCCATCAACTTCTTACACTCCGATTTCACAGAGGTTAGAGGAGGTTGATAGGTCTATTCCAAATGATTTTTGGGGGCTTAGAGCGTCGTCCACCAATTCATCTGTTATCCGATGACTATATTATCTCTAAATGTTCGTGGACTGGCTAAGGTGTCTAGGGCACAGGCTTTAGCCAATCTATTTAACTCTATTGTCCCTGCTCTTATTTTACTCCAAGAGACCATGTGTGATGAAGTCCTTGCTATCCACAATCTTTGTAAGCTGTTACCATTTTGGGAGGTGTCTGCTGTTAGTTCCCGTGGCTTATCTAGGGGTTTAGCTGTGGCTTGGGATCCAAAAATCTTTGATTTTAAGGTCTTTTCAACACCCTGGGGAATACTATTAAAAGGAACTTTCTGTGGACACAATCACACCCTTTCCATTCTCAATTGTTATGCTCCCTATAGGGAGAGACAAAGATTTTGGACTTCTCTTCAGGCTTCTGGACTTTTGAACTTGGACGACTTGATTATTGTAGGTGATCTAAATTTTACATGCCATGTTTCTAAAATTTGGGGAACTTCTGCTAGGATGGATGATTTAGCAGATTTCTTTTCTCAGCTAATTGTGAACTCAGACTTGGTAGATGTTCAACCGCATAAATTGGTTCCTACCTGGACCAATGGTACGTTTGGTATGGATGGTGTTCATAAGCGACTGGATCGATTTCTTATCAGTTCTAAGCTATTGAGTACTTTTCAGAAACATAGAACCTGGGTTTTTGAGCATAAGTTTTCGAATCATTGGCCCATTATCCTTCAATTTGATGATTTGGGACAGAAACTGGCTTGGCCTTTTAAGTTCAATTCCAATTGGCTGGAAGATGACTCCTTTTGCAGCATGGTTAGAAATTTTTGGATAAACTGTGAGGATTCTGGTTCTAATCCGATTCTGAATTTCTCTCATAAATTAAAAGGTTTAAAAGAGACTGTGACCAAATGGATCAAAGACAAAAAGAAGGCTGATAAAAGGGAATTATCTCTTCTTGAACAGAATTTACAGGATTCTATCTCTGCAAATATTTATTGTTCCTTAACACTTGATGATTTTGAAATTATGAGACAGGTTGAGAAGAAAAAAGAATAATTGCTTATCCAAGCTGAAAAAGAAAGGCGACTGAAAAGTCAAGACATTTGGATATCACATGGTGATAAGAATACTAAATTCTTTCACTATTTTGCATCAGCCAGAAGGAACTCGAAGTTTATTTGGGAAATTGAGGATGACAGGGGATTACAGCATACTGGGCTTGAAAATATTAGATCTGAAGCTGCTACTTTCTTTGGCCACATGTATAGTGATCCTGGGGATTGTGTTTTAGCATAACATATCAAAATTGCCTCACTATATCCTCGTTTTTTCAATGAGTAGGAAGCTGACAGTATTCAAGATGAGGTCTCCCTGGAATAATTAGAAAAGACTCTGAAAATCTTCGCTAAAGAGAAAAGCCCTGGGCCTGATGGGTGGCTGGTGGAGCTGTATCTACATTTTTTTGATTTGATGGGGAGAGAACTTAAGGATTTGGTGAACTTTTCTAGACTCAATGGATTTATTTATGGTGGTTTAAATTCCACCTTTGTTACCTTAATTCCCAAAAAGGATAAGCCAAAATATCTTGGTGATTATCGCCCTATTGCTCTCTGTAACTTGCTCTATAAACTTATTTCTAAAATAATTGCTGATAGATTAAAGCCAGTTCTTTCTCGGCATATCTCCACTGAACAATTTGGATTCCTGGCCGGTAGACAGATACATGATGCTATAGGTATCTCACAGGAGCTGCTGCATAGTATTAAGATATATAAGAAGAAAGCTCTATTACTCAAAATGGATTTGGAGAAAGCCTATGACAGGGTCAATTGGTCTTTTCTCAGACTGATCCTCATCAAAATTGGTGTGCCCTCTTTGATCATTAAGTGGATAATGGCTTGCATTACCTCCATGAACATCTCGGTACTTATTAATGGTAGTCCGTCAGAATTTTTCAGCTGCTCCAGGGGAATTAGACAAGGGTGTCCTCTTTCTCCTCTTCTATTCACTCTGGTTATGGATGGTTTCAGCAGAATGATCAGCCAAGCAGTATTGGGTGGACAGATAAAAGGCATTAAGATAACAAAAGATTGTGTGATTACACACATATTATTTGCTAATGATGTTTTGGTTGCTGGTGTGGATACTATTGAGGAGTGGTCTACTTACAAAGATATCATCCAGACTTTCTACAGGGCTTCAGGTATGAAATTCAGCTCAGACAAATCTAATTTTTATCATTTAGCTACTGATGAAGGGCATCTTAGTGACATATTTTCGATTCTGCCATTTAAATGCTGTCAATTGGAACAAGGCTTTAAGTATCTGGGATTTTATCTTAAACCAAACAACTAACAAGTCAAGGACTGGTATTGGATGCTGAGAAAATTTGAGGCTAGAATCGCACATTGGTCTTACAGATATTTGTCCAGAGGGGGTAAGCTCATTCTATTAAAGACAGTTCTATGTAGTATCCATGTATATTGGTTCACATTATTGGAGGTTCCTTCTTCCATACTTAAGACCATTAATAGATATTGCTACAATTTTCTATGGTTTGGGACAGCTAACAGTGAAAAAATCTCCATGGTAGCTGCAGATGCTATAACTAGACCTTATAGATTTGGCGGATGGGGCATTAAAGACTTGGGCACTTTCAACATTGCACTTAGACTAAAAAGTATCTGGAGAAGTCTGTTTGGAAATTCTCTGTGGTCCAATCTCATACATTGCAAATACATTAAAATGGATGTCTTCTGCTGGATTAGAAATCCAAAATTAACAAGTTGGAATTTTTCTCCTTTGTGGCGGGGATTCATGAAGATAATTCATTGGATAAAATCTGATCTTGTGTGGCAGGTTGGATCTGGAGATTTGATAAGGGTTGGGGTTGACCCCATCATTGGATTGGAAGATAGCTATATGCTTCCGTCTTCCATCACTCGATACCTGCAGATCTTAGGTTTATCTACCTTGAATAAAATCCGTATGATCAGTATTGGTAATGAACACAATTCACAGTGGATGACTTCTAGAGATCTGGGTCTCTCTGGCGTTTTAGCCCGTTCTTGGGATGCTTATATTATTAACTTAAATTCTGCCGCTGTTAGTTTGAATCATGATACAGACCATCTTGTATGGGGTGGAAATCCTGCTACTAGGATTGTAACTGCACGATCTGCATATGCCAGAATTATACAAGACAAGTACATATATCCACAAGATTGGTGGTATAAGAGGCTTTGGTGTTGGTCTATTCCTCTAAAACTCAAATGCTTCTGTTGGCTATTACTCCAAGATAAATTGAAGACCTGGGAGAATATGTGCAAACGTGGTTGGAGTGGACCAAGTATTTGTATACTTTGTAAAAAAGAAGCTGAAACTAAACAGCATCTTTTTGTCCAGTGTGAGTTCACTAGTAAAATCTGGGATTTGATTTCTTCTGCTTTGAACATTTCTCAACGCTGGAATGTTGGAGATTTTAACAAGTGCTTGTTAAATTGGTTCAGACAATGTAAGGAGCATTTCTATGTTGCTATCTGTATTCCGTGGGCAATTTGGTACTTCAGAAATTGCGCCATTTTTCAGCATAAAATCCCCGAGGCTCTGCAATGTAGCATGACTACATTAAATATGTTTGCTCTATGCAAGGATGATGAGCACACTTTAAAGACTGACAGAATCAGCCTTTTTAAACTCAAAGTGGATCAACCTATTCTCTTCTTCGATGGTGCTTCTCAATTTGGTTTATGTGCAATAGGAGGTGTTATTTATCTGAATGAATCTCATTTCTTCTCCTTCAAACTCAACTGTGGATCGGGTTCAAACATGAAAGCAGAGTTAATGGCCCTTTGGTGCATACTTAAAGTTGCCAATATCTTTGGATTAGTTAATATCAAGGTTTATGGTGACTCCAGGGTTACTATTAAATGGGTTGCGGGTGATTTCAATCTCAACGTTCTGCATTTGCGACATTGGGCTCTCCGGACTCAATATGAAATTTCAAAGCAACAGCATATCACCTTTGAGCATATCTTCAGAGAACAGAACTCACTTGCTGACAAGCTCTCTAAACAAGCATTATCCGGAATTGAAGGGCAGTTAATTTGGCAGGAATGGTTTGATAATTGCCTCCCGGACTGTGGGTCCATCTACTTTTTTGATTGATTCTAAATGTGTAGTCTCAGGGTCTGTTCTGAGCTGCTGGGTTTATGTTTTTTATGTTGCTTTTATGTAGTATTTCTATGTACTGATGAAAGCTACTGGCTCGGGCCATAATGGTTATTTTTGGAGTCTGTAGGAAAGAACATGATCTATTTGGATGTGCAAATCTTGATTCGATGGATGAATCATGAACCTCATTGTACTATTTGATTCATTTTTGAATATCAATAGTAGATTTTTTTCGCTCGAAAAAACTCATACCCCGTTAAAAATCAAATCACAGAACATTTTAGAACCACGAAAACATCCTGCCACTTTTATCGGTCTCGAATTAACGTCTGAGATTATTTTACGAAAAATTAGTATATATTTACTAAAAACCAACAAAAAAACGATACTTAACCACCAATAAAAACGCCAAAGTTTCGATATCATCGCTAAAATCTAACAGGTAGGAAAAATTCAATTACGATAATTTTCTGGAGCTATAATTTCTCGAAATGAAAAAAATGTTGCATACCTTAAGTACCGCAGCATAATAACACCCAAACAACTATAAAATTTGTTAATAAATATCATCATTGAGATAGAGTTAAATATATTTATAATTTTGTATTTTATGTGAAATGAGACTATTTCAAATTTTTAAATTTACATGGATTTATTCTTAAATGTTTGATAAAGTAGAAATTAAAATGAATTTATATTGGTCAGCAAGAAATTGATGTACAAATATTTTTTAATATCTAGATTTTTAGGATTAGCATAAAATTCATCATAAATTACTTAAATTATATTTCAAAACGTTGATACATCAAAATTTTCATTTAAATATATCTAATTCTATATTATATGTAAACCTATAAACTTTAAAAAAATACATATTTTTTTTAAAAATTAAATTCATTCATGTTATTTTATACAACTTTGACGGATAATTATGGAAAATTATTACGATATATATTAATTTTACAACTTAAACCCAAAGCAAAACGTTACCATGCACCATTCTACATCCAAATATAAAACTGAACATTAAACACGGGACATTAACATTATCTTGTGATTGCGTTCCCAATAAATTGAAGTGTTCTATTCACAACCAGACTTCTAAATGTGATGCTGAAAAGTTAATTATATATATATATATATATATATATATATATATATATATATATATCTTTTCATACAACTTTCAAATATGATGTCTATGACTTAAAAGACATCGTATTAAACTTCACATTAGCAAGCAAGCAATGAAAGCATTGTTAGTTTACAATCATTTAGGTAGAAATATAAGTAATTAGAAAATATTTATAGAATAAATGAGAGTAAATTATTAAAAAAACAATAAATTAGTTTCAAATAATTTAGGTAAAAATATAAGTGATTAGAAAATATTTATAGAATAAATGAGAGTAAATTATTTTTAATTAAATATTTTTTAATCATTTTAATTGATTAAATTAAATGTTATCCATCAAATAATTTCAAAAATTAATATTCTTCTTTAGAATTTATAAGATTTAAATGTTAAATTTAAATTACGAAAAGGGAAAAACAATTTTTTTTACTCCATTTAAATCATGTCAATTATATTTAATTGATAAAAATCTAAATTCCCATATTACCATTTAAATGATTAAAAACAATCACTATAAAATTTAACAACTTCTTTATTCATTATCGATATTATTAATAATCACTAACAACTTCCATATTTATTATTAATAACTTCCATATTCATTATTAATGATGATTATGGAGATTGAACATTAGCAATTTCAAATTTTATTAATGAAGTTTGCTTTCTATACAAAAGAAAATCAAGAGACTAACATAAAACCAAAAATAAAGAATGTATTATATGAAAAGATCTGACAACTAATGTAGCTTTCTCTGTGAATATATATTTTCACGATCTGGCTTCCTTCCCTCTTATACCTTGGTTTGGGATTACGGAATTTAGTCTTAGTTTGGTTTGTGAAATTTAGTCGTTATGGAGACTGAGCATGAAGTTGCAAACGTATACTGGGTTGCAGTTTTATTAATGGAGTTTGCTTTCATTCGAAAAAGAAAATCAAGAAACGACATAAAAACAGAAACACAGAATGTATTGTATGTAAAGATCTGGCAACTAATGTACCGTTCTGTATTTCTTTCCTGACTATACATTATATCTGAATAGAATAACGGCGACATTACATCTCAATCTTGTTGCATTCTTTGTTCATTATACGGTCGGCAAAATTATATCGATGCCCAAATTTACTGACCATTATTTTCGTTATCGGATTCAGCAGAATGATCGAATGGAAAGGGCTCAGATTCCGAAACCTGTTCTGTTCCAGCGGATTCAAAAACTTGCTGTTCGGCCTCAGATTCCAAAACTTCTTCGGCTTCGGATTCCAAAACTTCTTGTTCGCGTTCGGCTTCCAAAAGTTGCTGTTCCGGCGCGGCTTCCGAAACTTGCGGTTTGGGTACGGCGTTGGTTCTGCAAAGGGGACAATCAGAATGGACCCAATGGTCCTGAAGCCACAATGTAATACACTGTTCATGAAAACTGTGCCCGCAATTGGGAAGACGCAGGGTGGCGTCATTCTCCACGTACTCTTGCCGGCAGATTGAGCAGTTCAGATCATCTCCAACATTTTGTAATTGACAGACAAACCGGGGCAGAATCGCTAATATCGCAGGATCCAACCCCAGATTCCGCTGCGTAGGAGGAAATGCCCGTTGTCTCGGCCCGTTAACTCTAGCGTCGAACCATATGCAAAAACCCATCATAAAAGAAATGAGCAAATCCCCTACCAAAAAAAAGATTATGGCCTTTATGACATCATCCTGTTGGGGTGGATCGGAACTATTTGCCGAGCTCATGGCCAAATTCTCAATGTCTCCGATAATAAATTGAAAGAGAAACTATCTGTTAAATGGCTCTGGTCTGGGAGAACTTAGAAGGCAGAAACCTCTGGCTGTAGCCCACACTGCAACTTCACATGCCCAAAGATTCACATATTACATGGTATTGGAGGCTTCAATTTCTCCCAGTAGGAGCGTCTCCAATGTCTCTATGAATCAAGAAACGATTTCTATATTATGAATTCCGATGAAGAGAACAGTCCGAGCCGCTCCTTGCTTTAGCGCACTCAATTGTTTGCCCAATGGACAGGATGCCGGCTCGTTTTCGTCGGATGGACGATGTGGGTGATAGTGAAAAATGTGAGGCTGTGGGCTCTATTTGAACCAATTTTAGACGCGTGCTAGCAAAGGTTGATGTGACTGTTTATTGGTTTCTTGGTATTTTTTAAAAAAACAGTTCACAACACTTTCAGTAAGTTCACAAAGTTCACAACAGAATTGAAATTTGATCTCTTATTTTGTATATGAAGACATTTTATATGATGTTTTAATTTTAACATTATATTTATTTTGTATATCAAGACATTTTTATATGATGTTTTAATTTTAACATTATATTTATTTGATGTTTAAATTTTAATTTTATGTATCATGATAATTTTTTTTTTTTTGAAATAACATCTATAATAGTTTTTTTTTTTTAAATAGCATCTATAATAGCTATATGAAATATTGAATTCACATATGTTGCTTCATATAATATAAAAATTAAAACTTCACAAAAATATAATAAACAAAAAAAACACAATAAACATAATGATTAAACCAAGCAAACACAAAATGACAAAGAATGTTTATCGTGGAAATCTTTAAATAGGCGGCCACTAAATACCATGGGCCCAAAAAACAATGAGTGAGTCAAGTTTACCTAACAAAGGAAGATAATAAGACCATGACAAAATCAAAATTTGCATAAAATAGAAATAACACACACATAATAACTATTAAATTACTAATATCAATGTTATATATATATATGCATACTTGGGATATTGATATTAATGACATGTAAAAACAAATGCACTTCAAAATGACGAGTGAAATTAAAATTCACACTACATTAATGGCATTTAATTTTATGAAGTGGCAGTATTTTGACGTGTAAAATGGAAAATAACAGTTATTTATCCATGAAATTTAACCCACTTAATAAACTCTATACAAGCAATATGTTGATAGTTGATTTTATTATTAATGATTCATTTATTGAGAATTGAACCTTGTTAATGATTTTTTTTTTCTTGATAGTTGATTTTATTATTAATAATTCTTTCATTAATGGTTCATTTGTTGAGGGTTTCCTTGTTGATGATTTCTTTTCAATGATGTTGTTATTAATGTTTTCCTTGTTGATGACTCTCACATGGTCTTCCTCATCCATAATTCGAGTAATCTCGAGTTTCATTACAACACTATATGTGTGAAGAGATGGAAATGATATTTTTATTTATTTTTGCAAATTCATTTGGGGATAATTATTACAATCTACATTCGCAAATTATACACATTACTTTTTTCTATAAGTTAGTATTTTTCCTTCATATTTTATCCATAATTTAGATGAGTGGTATGAGGGTCTTCTACTTTTAGGTGCATGCCCCCTATCTTAAGGTCTATCGACAAATAATCCATCTCATTGTCATCCTTGACACTAGCTCAAACAAGATCATATGGAAAAAGAGAATGTAAATTCTAGAGCAAAGAATCCCATCAAAATGTTACCTTAGGAATCTCATCGACACCAAAAAGAAAAAAATGTTGATATACTAGTTTCCTCTAATTTTACAACAAATGCCCACTACCATGAGTCCATATTCATTAAATCACCCCTTCAAGGAATAGATGTTATTCAAAGTATAACTAAACCTTGAGATCCCTTAGTTTCAACGTAAGAGAGATACAGGCACCTTAGATAAGTTAGTAGCTTTTGAAATAGAGAAAAGACTACTATAGAGGGAAGGAAGGGAAATACCATGTTGGAATATACAACTCGTGCATATATGGGGAGATTATGTAGATGTCCTGAAGGAGGAATATCTCTATATGGGAATGTATGACAACCAATATACCAAGTAGAGGGAACTCTACCAAGGTTGGGGCTATTTTGTGCAAAAATACATAGACACATTACATGCAATTAGTTCTAAGTGGATTATTCAAAACCATGAGAAATTTGTCAATTGCGACTATACTCATGGGATATGGGTCATAGATTAATGACTTCACTTCATATATAATCCCAAAATTTATATATCATATGTTGGATAGCAAAGGCCCCTATACTAAATAAAAAAGAGTCAAGGGATCTCTAACCAAATACTTCATAAGAAACATTACTTGATATGGTTTTTAGAATGGGGTAGCAAGCTAAATGGGATTGGTTGTGGGGAAAACTCCACATTTAAGCACATTTGTGCCAGAGGAAGTCCTGAACTTACTAGATACAAGCCCCATAAGTGATGATTGATTATATGCAATTCATTTTGCTAGCCGCAATCCCACTTCTTCACCCCTGTGAGCATCACCCGATGCAATGAGTTCTAGGTGGAATATTCAAAACCATGAGAATTTTTTCAGTTGCAACTATACTCATGGATTACGTTTCATAGCTTAAAGAATTACACTATGCATATAATCCCAAAAATGATACATCACACATTCCATGTCTTGCCCACACAAATGGGCATTAAGGACTAAAATGGACACAAAATTTTGAAGTACTACAATTGTCTACACAAGTGCATCCAAAATGAGATGGAATTTGTGGATATGTAATCTTTGGGTGAATCCTATATATGGGTGCTTTTGTGTGTGTTGTCAAAATTGAAAAGACATTCTTGCACTAGGAGAAAAATGAATTTGGTTATTTGAAAAAGTGCTACCTAGGTCCTACCATAATGCTTCCCAGACTACTTAGTGGTGGTTAGAAGTTAGTTAACTAATAGGGCCATCTTATTTAAATACAACCCATTAGACATCTAGTGTATCGGTACTTAATGTAAGATGAACATTCGTACTAAATAAGGCGCACAAATGGGTTTGTACACAATAATGATGAGACCACAAATAATTAGTGTTTTGAAAAAATGAAGATATTTATAAGGCTAGAATGCTATGTAATGTTTTAAAAAGGATTGTTATTCTATTAGAGATTTGGTCAAAGGAGGTATACCCTAAAAGAGGTTGTCCCATGAACATCACTCTCTCTTCTATTATTATCAATATAAAGGTTATATTTTTACTACAAAAAAACTGCCCTTTAGGGGGGGTTGTCTTCCACCTCCAAAAGTCACTTTTGGCGACGGTTTTTGGTTTGGAGGTGGTTTTTACAAAACCGCCCCCAACAGAACCGGCACTAAAAATTTGGACTTTTAGGGGTGGTTTTGGGAGAGATCAAAATTACCTCTAAAAGTGACTTTTGGGGGTGGTTCTAAACCCCCCCCCCAAAAAAAAAAATGGCTTTTAGGGGCAGTTCTACCCCCCTCTCGTAGACACCTATGGGGGTGGTTCCAAACCCCCCTAAAAATACTATTACAAACCTTTGGGGGTGGTTACAAATCCCCCTCCTAGGTACCTAAGGGGTCGGTTTCAGAGCCCCCTATAGGGGCGTATGGGGGCAATTCTAAACCCCCTCAATTTTTTGGGGGGGGGTGGCATTAACAAAACCATTTCCAATAGCACCGATGCTAAAAGTTTGGACTTTTAAGGGATGTTCTAGAGAATATCAAACCCAAATTTAAAAGTGACTTTTGGGGGCGATACTAGCCTCACTGCCCCCCCCCCAAAAAAAAATTCTTTTAGGGGCGGTCCTATGCCCCCCTCGTAGACACCTATGGGAGCTGTTCAAACCCCCCCTAAAATTAATTATTACAAACCTTTAGGGGAGGTTATAAGTGCCCCTCGTAGGTACCTATGGGGGAGGTTTGAAACCCCCCTCATAGAAACCTACAAGGGTGGTTCGAAACACCCCCTAAAACTCCATCTTACAAAACTTTGGGGGCGGTTATGAACCCACCTCATATAAACCTACAAGGCGGGTTTTGAACCCCCCTCATAGTGACATATGAAGGAAGTTTAGAACCCCCCTATAGCCATACTAAATCATAATAAAATATATTGTATTAAAAATACTAATATTGCAATATCATTAGGGCATGGAAGAATCGAACCACCAACCTCCTACTTGTAAGGAAGGTGCTCTTCTATTGAGCTAGCACCCTTTAAGAATTGCGGAAAGGATCAATATTAACACCCATATTCCATCATTTATAATTCTAAGAAAATACAATAAGATTTAAATACAAACATGCTTAAAATCCAATTTATATTTCCAAAGACAGTCATGCTTAAAATCCAATTTATTTTTCCAAAGAATGTTGTTGCATATGTATCTCCGTTAAAAAATTATGCAAAGGTTGATAGGTGGGATGAAGTAGTTGGATTGAGGTCAAGAATAGCCTGCATACATTTTATGTTGGGGATAGGTCACACTTTAAAACATAAAAATATATATGCATTATTTGAAAGTTTGTATAGACAAATGAAGAGAGAAGTGTATGTTCCTGATACAAATTTTGTAGCACATGATATGGAGTAGCATTCTGAGAAAAACACATTCTACTATCACAGTTATATTTGACCATTGATTTTGGACTTATGACACTTACAACCAGTGAAGACTAGAAGATGTGATACTAAGGCCTCAATTTTCAATCTCAAGCTGAAAAATATGGGCCTGGATGCTTTGGTGTAAACCCTTTCCAACCTGCTGGAACAAATTACTAGCTTCATGGGATGCCCTATACAAGAAATGATTCCACCCAGGCCACCCTATGCTATATAGGAAGAGGAACCAATGGACTACGCTAGTATTGAAATCCAGGTTGATTCAATGGCAAGTACATCAATGAGGTTTTAAAATTATCTATAGTTAATTAATGTTTTTCCAATATATTTGTCTATTAGAGAGTTTGCTAGACAGAAATTCTGCTACCTCTAACTCAAAAAAATTTATCGTTTTTTTCTAAATATCTTGCAGAAAGGCAATCCATCTTTGCCAATATCAGAACTTGTATTTTTGAATGTTGTACTAAATAGTGTCTATGTAGGTGACATCGAATTTTTTCTAAGTATATGTAACCATTGTTGTGAAAATAAATATTAAAGCATAGAAATATGATAAATTTTAGTAATTTAAAATTATTAAGAAACAATATAATAAAATATTCATTTATTATATAATATATTAAACCATCACAAGTATAAAAATTAAAAATACGGAGACTCCCAAAAATGTATATTTACAAACATTACAACTAAACAAGTGCATGAAATCAATATATTTGGTTTACCTCGTCTCTTCGCAATAAGGTGAAACACTTCCTGAGTTCTCTGACCGGTAGTACGACCAACATGGTGAACATATGTATTTGCATATGAAGGCATGTCATAGTTGACAACATTCATCACACCTTCCACATCCATCTCACGGGTCATTGCATCAGAAGCGACTAGCACTTCAAAATCTCTTTCCCTAAATGCATTCAATGCTTTACTACATCCATCCAACCAATCAGATAGTCACTAGGTTCATAGTGTGTCGCTTGAAATAATAATAGCAACCTAAGTTAGAAAAAAATTATCAATATTGAAATAACTCAATTATCACTTCTTTTTGGATAACAGATATTGTGTTCGTTGATTAACAAAACTAACATTACACTTTTTTCATTTAGATCATAAATGTATAATGCCAAAATTGATGAGTTACCCGTCATGTAAACCAACAAGAATATTACACCATGCTTCCAAATAATAATGAATCATAAACCATGACAACATATACTCATGTCTTACTAAAAATAGATTTACAATCTTTGTGAAGATTGATGTTGTAAGCTCGAATACTCAATTATCCTTAAGGCCAACCCTTCCAAACAGTTCAATAAGTTGAATAAGTTGCATAACATATGGGTAGAAATGATAGAATATGTGAAAACCATGGTATGCTTCCCTTTCAAGAGATGCAGCAATGTCACTAAATACAATGGTTTCAACTTTCAAGTCTGAATCAGAAATATACTATAAAACAAGCAATCAATGATGAAATTCTATTGCAGTTAATATTATTCAATACAAAAATCCATGTGTTGGTGGTTTCAACCTTGACATATATATCTGCCATAACCTAACAGTCAATAAAAAACAAGAATATGTTTAAGCTAATGTTATTACTAAATAGTTGAAATTGTTTCATGGAACCATAGTTTATGAATAGATATTTTAGGGAGAGGGGTCTGTCTTTGAAAACTACAATACACAGGGTTTAAAAATAGGCATACCTTACCAATGTGAAAATTTTCAATTTCTCCAGAAGCTTATAACATTTTTCTGTTCTAGTTGAATCCAATAACAAGGGCTAATGGAGAGCAGTCTGAGAGAGAGTTTGTTAGGATCTCTGGTTAATGTAGTAGATAAAATCATCTTCATAGATATTGGATCCGATTTAACTATGAAATATCTATCAAGAGAACTACAATAAATAAGGTACCACAACCAATGTCCATAACTAGAATCAAAGTCATCAACATACTTTCATAATGTAAATGGAAAAAAATCATTATGAATAGCATCAGTAAGTCATTACTCTCTTCTAAAAGTTGTTATGGCACACAACCAAGAAGAAAATCAGCTCCAAGTTGCTCCACCATTTTTACGGTGATTTGTCTATGCTCTATTCAGTACATTAGGCAGCTGGTACTTATACACTTCTAGACTAAGTATCCTATCATTTTTATCAAAAACTTGCAAATTTCACAAGTATGTGGCAGTCAAGATTTAAGAAGACAACATGTATTTTTTTTTTCTTAAGGAAATTTTAACCTATCAACAATCAATTTCTCCATGGGAAATACTAAACATATAAAGGGACACTAAAATTCCCTCTAAACATAATCTGCAAGCAAGAAAATGCAATCAACAAAACATCATGACAAATTTAAATTGTTAAATGACCAAGCTATACTTATAAAATAAGATCCATTGACACCTTATATTAGGTTATAACTTCCTGGAGGTAGGAAATGAAATGAAACTAGCATCTTATGATAGTTGAAACATAAACCAGAATTTAGGAGGTTCTACTTACAACCAATCAACATAGTTTAGATAATACCCTAATCCAATAGACGGATGTAAACGAAACTTCACTACCTTGATAATCCAAAGATCTATTGCCTTGATAATCTAAGAACCTAAGAATTTATTGCGTCGGTGAGCTCAAATTATCATGGTTCCATTATTTGGTTGGATTAATTACAAGATGTCAAACACAAGTAAGGAAATGTTATTAGGAAAATAACCTGTAGAAAAATCTAACTCAATAATGGATTAAACTAAGAGTAACAATCTAATATGAATAGTTGAAAGGGATATAACTCATTCAATTTTCTATTAAAAAAGTGTCGTGTTAATCCACATAAAGCTACAAGTTTGGTTTAAAAATAACAATGAGATAGAGTTAATTAAGAATCAATATATGTGGATGCAACTTAAATGAACAAGAGAAAGAAGAACATACACAACATCATTCACAAGAGCTCAGGTATCGTCATTGAATCTCTTACTCAATTCATAGTCTTCTGCATATATATACATGCAATCAATAGAGATTGAGGATGATGCACAACATGTAATGATGTTACCTCCACAAACGATGATAGTTTTTTTTTTTAAATTGGGAGTTGCTCACTATATACATAAAGGTCCACATATACAAATGGATTTGGAACACAACTATTCACCTGACCAATTAGGACTTCCTAATGGCGCATTCATAATGACGGGCCTTGTGACATAGGACTAGAATACCCCAACTAAGGCATCATTAGTGGTATAGGATGACAAATTCTTAGTCCTAATATCCATATTCTAATTGGTCTACTACTAAAGATTATCCTTTTAATCTGTTGTAGGTTTGATATTATTAAATAATGCTTGGTGTTTTGTTTGCAGGTCCGAGCATGTCCCTTTGTTGCTGTTATGAGAGATGTATTTTTCCAAAATTCATCTCAAACATATCTAAAATTTTATCCTCACCTAGTGCTTCCAAGCTACTTGCATATTTTAATGTCTTGGATTATCAATTGGTGATATAGATTTTGGTGGTGTATAATGTGCAGTAGAATCTGATAGAAATACTTTTGCATATGTTGGACCTCGTATATTTTGGGTACCATTTTTGTCAAGGTAGTTTTGGTGTGGACAAAGACAACGTGAAAGTGGCTCGATGAAGTGGTCAACTCTAATGAATCGACTGTGAAACCAGGAAAATGGTTATGTTAATACATGTCAAAGGGTGGAGTTGAGTCAGTTAGTTAGAGTTTTTCGATTTATATTAATGAGTTGAGTAGTTGGTTAGTGGATTAGCGGAAGTGGAGAAAGCTAAGTGCACCCTATAAATATGTAATAAGAGGGAAATTTTGGGGTTGTTTTAGCTAGTTTAATAGATAAGAGTAGGTTGTTCAAAGATATTTTGTGTCTGTACTGAAGAACTACTCCATGTATGTCAAAGTTGTTTTTAAGAGCCAAGTCGCATGATCTACAAGATGTGTGCGCATGTATTTTGCAAGTCAAGGAAGAATCTGTAAGACATAAACATGAAGTGCTCATTTATTGGCAGTGAATCATAATAAAAACAAGCGCTTCCATGTTTTTTCCTAGATTGGGTTTCCATGTTAAAACATGGTGTTCTTGTGTGATGTGTTATGTCTTTCTTTCCTTTACATATGAGTTACATGAATGAATGAATGCATGTGCTTAATTGAGAATCCCATGAATGTGAAGTATAATGAATATTCTATAATTTTTGGTTAACTTATGGGTTATGTTGAAGAAAATGGCATGTTGAAGATCTAGATTTGTCGATGATATAGATCTGTCGATGCTATAGATATGTCGATGTAATGGGTTGTTTGTTAAATGATTGGTCTGTTGGGCTATTCCTCTTCTGCGCTGTGGAATCTTGGTTCCTACAGTCTCCATAGGTACTTTGGGTGAGACCTCATATGCTCCACAGGCATTGCCAAAAAGGGATAAACCCCTTTCAGGCCAGTATCTGTGTTGTTTGTTAGTGTTAGTTTTTTGAACCCTATTCAAAGTAAAAGTGTGACAACAATATATACCAAGCAGTAGGCCCTAAAAGGTTTCCTCGGATTTCTTACTGGAATGAGGTATGCTAGAAAATTTTGTTGATCAAACATTACCAAAAGATTCATAAAACATAAAAACCATAATGACCCAGATTGATGTGGATATGTTCCATATTGAAGGGGAATATGACAGCTTTGTTGGTTTTCTAATGTTTGGTTTTCTCAGTTGGAGGCATAAAAAGTTGTTGGTGTCATTGTTGCTTCTAAAACTGTAGTCGTCCCTAGAGATAACATAAGAGAACTCACTTCTGAAATTTTACCTATAATTGGAAGCCTACTTGTAAAACATGTTTCAAAATTTGAGAGGGAAGCTCAAGAAGCCAAAAAATGACAAAAGCTATAAAATCTGAAGACAATACAAATGTAAGAGAACTGCAAGAGCAAGATGGAAGTATTTTTTAAAACATAACAAAGGATAACTCTTTTGAAACAAACACCTAAGCTTGGAAGAACCTTTGTAAAGCATGTTGAACTAATGATCCATGTGTCAGAAAAAACAACAAAGCTAACAACATCAAAAGAATAGGATGCAATCTTGTGAAAAAATCCATGTGTTAGAAAGAGAACAATTAAATGCCGCAGTAGAAAAATGTAGAAAGATGCCTCATCCAAAACCAGGATTGTCCAATAAATAAAGCATGGAAATTTATGTCAGTCATGGTATTGACTCGGAATATGATAAAGATAATAGAGACATGAATGTATATTTAGCTGACAATAAGACACTTGAAATGAAAATCAAATTTAATATTTTTAATACCAATAACCTAGAGAAAATTCAAAATTCTAATTTTACTTCTACAGTGTCTGGTAGTGACCTCAACACTATTCTAGTGAAGCTTACAAAAGAAATTATTGCAATGAAAAATTCCTTAGATGTTTTGGACCGAGTGCAGAGAAAGAAAAACCACCATAATCAAAATAGTGACGAAGGTCTGAAAATATTTTGGTCAAGCACATATTAGAGCTTGATAAAGAGAAACTGGAAGCATCAACATTGTCAAATAAAGCATCTCCTGGTGTGCAAAGAATGAAACAATACAATTATATGAAGTATTAATATAGTGTAGATAAAGTCTTAATCAAGCATATCTCAAAGCTTGAGAAGGAAAAAATGGCAGAACCATCATTGACAACAAATTCATTGCAGAATGTAGACATAAAATATCAATTGCAAGATATAGTTGAGGAGAGTTTGGACAAGGTATTGGTCAAGCATATATCAAAATTGGGTAAAGATAAATTGGTGGCATTACCATCAAACTAACAATAATTTCAGACGGTGCAAAGAAGTCAAAATCATTGTTATAGGAAGGATATAAAGAGTTTAGATAATGTCTCAGTGAAACACATCTTTAAGTTGGAAAAGGAAAAAAGGAAGTAGTGCAAGAAGCATATGAGAAGGTACGAAAAAATACTGAGTGTGAAGGGAAGAATGAATATAGTTTAAATAAATTTTTGGGAAAGCATGTCTATAGACTAGATATGGAAAAAAAATGCTAGGAGCGCAAGAGTCATTTCACTAGGTACAAAAAAACCAACATGATTGTGATGGGAAGAATGAAGATAGTTTAGATAAGGTTTTGGTCAAGCATGTCTCTATAATGGGGAGGTAAAAAAAATGGCAACAGGACAAGAAGCATTTAAAATGGTTCAAAGGAATTAGTGCCAAAGTTATGAGGGTAGTATTAAGAGTTTAGATAAGATCTTGGCCAAGCATCTCTCTCAACTTGAGAAGGAGAAACATAGAGCATCAACAAAAGGTTCTAAATTTATTCCATGGAGTTCAATCTCTCAAAATATGGTAGGTTCCTTGACTCAAGTGCATGTATAGTCACTCCAATTTCAATCGGACGAATTGAACAAACCATTATTTCATTGTCTTTTATTGGAAAGTATCAAGTAGTTCAAATCTCTCAATGTGATCCCCTTGTGCCCATGGTTGAAGATATGTCAAGGATAGATATTGAGAAGTAGTAGACAACAATGTCAAACGTAGCTGGAGTCAACATATTGCAAAGGAAGATGAATGATAAAGATCAAGAAATAAAAGATGCGCAGGGATGTTTCAATCTTGGTAATTCTCTGAGGCATCACATGTCTCAACTTGATATTGACAAAGTATTTTTCATCTACCTCAGTCAAGGATATTATAACTTTAGTTCAATTTTTATAATTTTTCAGGTTTTCCAGCTAGTTAGTGAATTTAATAATTTTGTATTCACCATAGTAATGTTGAAGGCTGCTTGGCATCAAGAAGATGAGGAAGCAAAGATATAGGCATCTCAGTACAAAATGAAGGTCATAGGTTTTCAATGTTATATGAATTGTTTCAATATTTTTGGCTTCTAATTAATTAATTTTTTCACATAACATTTGAGTTTTTTCCAAATAACAAACCAACTAAGCAAATATTCCTCCGAAAAACCAAAAGTGTTTTTGTGAATTTCTCGAGGTTCAATAGTTTTCTCTTGATTTCTATTTACTTTGAAGCAACATTATCAAAGAATGGAGAGATGGATAATTTATGGCGAATTCAATTAATGCTAGCAGCAAACACTTTAACACATTGACTTGTCACATCAACAAATGTAATGTAGAGTCATCCAGAACATCATTGAAGCTCATCCATGTATCCTAATGAAATGTTGCAAAGAAGTGTAGTAGGTATACTATGGTATTCAATTTCTAGAATATTTGTAAATCGACGTTCCTCAAACCAAGCTATGAAGAGAATCCAAATTTGAAAATACAACTTTTATGTTAGAGATAAGAGAGTTCATCACAGGTGATCAATTTGTGAAGTAAAAAGGGAAACCTGCCTTGATTTTTTAAGCCAATGTTTCAACTTCATATAGTTGAGTCCATCCTCAGGGAGATCACTAAATCCAGGAGATTGGGATGATGAATACAAGGATATTTTCTTATGAAGAATAAATACATATTAGTCACCCAACGTTAAGAGAGTATGGTTGACTTTCTTATGGGGAGACTATAATCCATTATTCAATCTATAATTCCTCTTGATATGGTTAATCGTAGGTCTCCACAATTTGCTAAGTTTGATCCCATCATCTTATTTTAGGGTTTTATCCCTTTTTTCAATATCGAGGGCTTCCCTTACTCTTCTTTTGTAATAATGATCTTCTCTAGTTATTAGCAAGGATTTCTCCATGCAAATGGGATGGGAGGTGTTGTGTGAATGTTCAGTTAGAGCTGATTTCTTTGTGCGATTATAGACTATGTCAGCCGAGTGTTCTTTGAGATGGGTTTGCAATGATCGTCTTGTTTCTACTATGTAGACATTATTACAGGAAAAAGGGATTTCATATAATCATGCACATTCAAATCATCATGCTCCTCATGTTCCACCATCACATGATATTCCTCCATAGAAATATGAAAATCATCAACCAAAAGGGAATGGCTGATTGGAACATAAGAGGAAATACGAGATCTTAGAAACTCTTGTTGAAGTTGCTCTATTTGCATCTGATATTCCAAGAGAGTACTTGGCGTACTTGTCAAGGTGGATTCCAACCCATATGAGATATTTTCAAGATCTTCTTCATTCTTCAATAATGCATCATGATACAATCCTGAAAGATCGAGCAAATAATCTCTATCAGAAAGCAATTGTGAACATTTACCTTTGATGTTTGTCATTGACTTATGAATCTTCTACATGCCTTCAATGGAAAGTGGATTTTCCATTGATGCAAATATTCAACAATATTGTGACACTAAAGCATGAGTTACATGGAGAATTTCAAGGGTCTCCTTGATCTTCATTGTGTTCATATTTAATGTCCCTTCAAGGAAGGATGGTTTATTACAGTGAACATCCTCTTCTTCAATTTTCCTTGGATTAACTTCATGAAGCTTATGTGGTAATGGTGAAGTTAATCCTTTCTCCTCATAAATGGCTGCAAATTCATCATCTTCATGCTCAAAGGAAAGTATATTTGTAGCACCTTTATCAAAGTAAGAAATATCATGAGATAGAAACTTCTCTTCTTCAAACTTCATTGGATCACCCTCATAAAATTCAAGTGGTGAAGGTGAAATTGATCGTTGGTTTGCTTCCACTATTGCAAGAACTCCATCATCATGATCAATGGTACTTTTTCTTGAAGCAACATCTTCAAATATGATCTCTATGTCACCAACATATATATGTGAGCACCCATCAGTAGGTACTCCAACAAAATTTGAACATCCACAAGTAGATGTTCCACGGGTACTAGACAAACCATCAGTAGTTTCTCTTTCATCCATGTCCAGTGTCTTTGAACGATCATCAGCAATGCAAGTGGGGGTTTCATCATATGATTCACAACCCTCATCAGTAAGAATTGTGTACTTGGCTTCCTCTTCAAGAACCATAGCTCTTTCTTCACTACCAATGGATCTAGGTAGTTCACTACTCCTCTCAATGATTGTGGATGGCTGATTTGTACTTTCCTCTTGCTTCCCCACATGAATGGATTTATCTTTCCCATTTTCCTTGATATAAATACCTTTGGATTCTCTCCTTGGATAAAACCCAATTAATCTCCGAAATAAACCATGTGCAGATGGCTCCAATGAAGCTTCACTTTTGATTCCTCTTTCTTCTTCTTTGCTCATAGAAGTGGAACAACTTGTTTCTTCTATGGGTAGTTTTCTTCTCTCTATTAACTCCAAATATTCATCCTTGATCTCAAATCCAAATCTGCAATAAAAATCATCTTTAAAGGAAATTGCTTTACAAATATCTTCTCTTAAAGCCACATACTCCTGGTAGTGGCAGGGAAATTTTTTACTTTTAGATATCCTCTTTGCTAACTCTTTCTTACTATTATCCATTGGTGGTTCATCCCATTGATATATGTACATCTGGTACAAATGTAACCATCATCATCTCTTCGTAGGCTTCCATCAACGTAAATGATTTCTTCTTGCTCGTTCAACTCAAAGCCTTCATCTTCCATGACTATAACTAGTTTTATAGCTGCAACTTTAAAATAGTTCTGAGTTATTTATTCATATGAGATTTAATTTCCATGGGATAATCCAAGTAATGTGCTATGATACCACTGTAATGTACCAACTAGGATTAGTGATACAATTACTTTCTTTTACACAGAATTAATTAAAAATAATGTTTTTGGAAGCTAGTTTGACTGGGGGGTAGGATCAAAGGATATGGATGGATGGAAGGATCTGACATATTTGAATACCTCTATACAAAGTACCAGGACCATTTATGTTTCAATAACATCCCAGATGAAATCTACTCCAATGCTTCTGGGAACCCAGTATATGTAGACTAGTATTGGTCTAAACTTTGACTGGAAGCTAGGGATGAGTATTTATGACTCAGAGAGGGTAATAAAAATAAAATATCAGTCAATATACAGTCATATATAACTCCATCAAGTTTAATAAATATCTGAGAAATATTTACAAAAATATTAGTAAATTAGCATTCTAGGATTGCATAGCTAGTAAATTTTAGGAGCTTCCAAACAGGAAAGGAAGGCTCACAAATTCCTCTTCTCAGACATGGATAGGATCATAAAATTTTTTATATAACATACAGAACATAAATGATCTCATTTGGATCTATTCTCATTCATCTACCATAAGCATTATGAAAACCAGTCAAAATCTAGGAAACTCTAGAGGGGGTGGAGAAATTGAAGAAAACATTAGACTTTTGCAATAAGAAATGTAATGAATGACATCAGAGATTAATATTGAATCTTATCACATCATATCAGATCCACGATAATCAGTGGCTTCATCACATCTTGATTCCATAGCATTCTTGGGAAGATAGAAGAGATAACAAGAGAAGAATTGGAATTATGAATGAAAGGATTCAATGTGGTTCCATCAACAATTCATATGAGAACGAATTTTTATGTATATGTATTCATAAAACCTACATAAAATATTCTTCAATGGCAACAAAGTTTAATGGTCTTCAATGGTCTTCAACTGGATCTTCAATTCGAACATAACTAAGTGGAATGGTAACAATTGGGGCACATCACCCAACTAAGGTTAGAGGCACATCTATCCAATCATGAGAAGCTTCATTTCTCTCAAATTCATAAACCAAATAATCCAAATGTTGTGAACAGAGATATCTCTCTTTCTTTTATAGAATGAGTGGTCTGTTGGCTAAGTCATCTCCACCTGTGAGGTCACCTCCACTAATGGATCCTCATGAGTTGGCTTGGAATTTCTTGCTTTTGGATTAGCTTTGTATTTCTTTCATGCTTTATTTTATTTCTTGCTTTATCCTGCTTTCCTACTTTATCCCGATTTTCCATCTTTATCATGATTTTCCTGATTTTATCCTGATTCGCTGCTTTTATCATGTTTTTTAGCATTTTTAGCAATTTCCATCAACCTTGGTCAACTTGGCCTCTCTAATTCTCCGTCCTTATCTTATCTCATTATTTCTAATCCAAATATTAGTAATTAGAAATAAAATTACTCAAACCAACTAATTAATTATTCCAAAGTGCATATTCTGGAATTTAATTAATTAAATGCCTCCAAACCAAAATTAATCCCTTGGAATAATTTAATTCTTTTCCTAGTACTATTGGCATCATTAATTAAATATTTTAATGCTTATGACCTAGTGACATAGACCTTGTCAAAATTTGGGGACATGACAGTATGGCTAGTGAAGCAAACATCCTTAGCCTTAGATGGGTAGAATCTTTATTCCAAACACATGGTGCTCTTCCTTAGAATATCATTCCCAAGGCATTGATACATGTATATACTACTCAACACCACATAATATCACCAGCATCCTCAACCATAAGCTAATTATACCCTGAAGAGGCCATGTGTGGTTGTTGTAGGAAATATTATTATCCTTGGATGGCTAGAAAACTTATTTAAGGCTGAAGGTTTAGGTATTTTCCATTGACCATGTCCAAGGCATGAAGGACCCATGACCTAGATACATAAAACCATGGATATCATTGCAAATTCATGCATGGTGCTTTGAGGCATTGTTCATGGATCTAGATGCCTCAATGGTTTCCATAGGGAAAAATTCATGGTATTTTCTCCTAGAGAATCATTACCAAGACACTAATACATGTACATACTTCTCAAAACCATCTAAAATAACTAATATTCTCAATCATAGGCCAATGATACCATCAAGAGACCATGTGTGGCTGGTAGATGCAATCTTCTTAGTCTTGGATGGCTAGAAGATTATTTTTCGGTCAAAGGCTTAGGCCTCCTCCCTTGAACATGTCCAAGTCCCTAAGGCCCCAACACATGGATGCATATTTCCAAGAATATATCTTTGAGGTCAGGCATGCTTCTTAGAGGCATTGTTCATGGATCTAGATTCCTTAATGGTTTCTTTAGGGCCAAATGCCTCATCTTTTCCCCTAGAATATCATTCTTAAGGCATTTAGACACATAAATATTACTAAAAGAAACCTCATGGCATTAACATTCTCAATTATAGGAAAGTGATACCCTTGGGAGGCCATCTATGATAGTTTAAGGCTACGTTCTCAACCCTATATGGATAAAAGATTTATTTAAGTATTGATATTGATGTGTCATCCCTTGAACATGTCCATGGCACCAAGTCCCTAATACTTAGATACCTAGCACCATGGATACACCTATGAATTCATGTCTAGTTCCTTGTGCCATTATTCATGTCTTCGGGTGAGTTTGAAATCTTTCATTAGTCCTAAGAACCATGTTTCCTCCTGTGACATTATACAAAACC
The DNA here is from genome assembly GCA_027924585.1 of Larix kaempferi. NCBI lineage: Eukaryota > Viridiplantae > Streptophyta > Pinopsida > Pinales > Pinaceae > Larix > Larix kaempferi. The sequence goes on along the minus strand of BSBM01000691.1, from coordinate 1,333,073 downwards.
ATTAAACCCATATATACGAGGGGGACCTCATAATTGCATTAATGTCATAACTTAGGGGTGAATAATACCTCCCATAGGTCATGTGTAGTGTTTGAGTTGTTTCATCTGGCCTTGGATGCCAAAATTTTTTTATTAGGAGATAAGGCATGGGTTCCCCCCCTCAAACATGTCATGGGTGTTGAAATCCATATAAAAATATTAAAAATTCTTAGTGACATTGATACCCCAAATATTAGGCCAAGGATACCCTTAATAGTTCTAATGTGGTGTTTCAAGGTACACTTGCAACATCTCACAGAACATAACTCTGATGATAATTCGAGTTCTATGTGCTATCCAAGGATTCGCCATGTGTCCCTAAAATATCTAGGAGGTGAGATGCAACTGGACATCAAATGATAAATGTAGATCATATTTATGAACCTTTATCTTCATTGGAATCATGACATTAGAACAATTCTAGGCAGTCCTCTCTTTTTTTGGTCCATGGCATGGAGTTCATGTTGTTCAATGATTTCAGGAACTAGGGTTTCACTCAATAAGAGACAATGAAAATTTTCCAACAAGGGATCAAATTTGGAAATTCCTCTACCATGAGGATATGGTTAGTGTTCCACATGGAAAATACCCATGTGTAAATCTATAGGAAAGATCACACAGATAGAGCAAATCACACAAATATCACTCAAGAATTGCAGATAAGAAGAAGAAGAAATGAATCAATTATCACTCATAAACTCAGAAATGGAGAAATATGCAGTATAATCATACATCAGCTGTAAGCTGGCACTGTGAAAGTTGAATACAATGGTGAAGCTGTCAAGTGAATTCGAATTAGCCAAAGGTCATTCGAATTATCCTCAATGTGTGGCTTGGATAGCATTGGAGACATCATCCAATCAGTGGTAGTAGTCACAAATAGTCAAGAGTCAGTCAAATGAGTCTAACTGAGACTACCTTAGACATGTGATCACAAATCAAGGGATGGAGACTCCAAGGAGAGCGCATGAGGCTATCATTAGGTCAAGTGGCACTCCGATACAAACAACTGGAAGCTACAAGCAGCTAAACTTAGCAATAAATGCAAGAACTGCTCAATCAATGCTACAACTGACTGTTAAGATCCAGGTAGGTGAAGTAGGGTGCATATGTCATCCAGGTGAGGAAATAAAGGCGCACTATGTAGGTAGGAGGGCTACTTAGGGCTAAAACCAGGCTCTAGGGGGCTGAAAATAGGCTCTAGGTGCTGGGGGAGACTACCAAACTACTGACTGGATGCATGCATGATGACTGGATGCATGCAACATGTAGGCATGCATGCGGAATGCATGTAAGGAATGAAAATATAAGAAATGATGGCGAGAATATTACAACACCCCCTGCAAGCTATACTGTGAGGAAATAACCGAAAACTAGTAATAGGGCCCTGGTGACTGAGACCAAAGGTCACCCCGTACAACAATCTAAATAAATAATGTGAGGAAAGAGGGAAAAACCAGTGGGAAGAAATCCCCACCGTAAAATAGACTGAAGGATGCTAATGTAGCATGGCATCACTCACCCTAGAAGGAGGCAAGTTTGCTTCTTTACCGAAGAAGAATCGATCGGCAAGAAATGGATCACTATGTGAATGATCAATGTGAGAAGGATGAAACCTTCCATTCTGAAAATAAGATCTGGTTCTCCTTTTCTCAAGTGGATCACCAACAAGATATCTGGAAGAACTAAGAGTAATGGATTCCCATATCGGAATAGGAGGATCATCAGGTTCTTGTGGATCTGGATCTTCCATTCGCTCATCTTCACTGTCAGTTGCTAGATCTTCAGGTTCTTGTGGATCTGGATGTAGCATCGCTCAAAAAGAGTTATCTTCATATTGGGAAGAAGTGGATCATGCTCCAAAAACATGTGCTTGAGTTCTCCAACAATGGATGCAAGTGAATCTGGAGGCTTCTTGAACTTGCTCTTCCTACCAAGCACGGTGAGAACAAATCCAAAAATATGAAGATCATTTTGGAGCATGTGAGTCGAACTAACTGAGGTAGAATCAACTCCATGAATGTGTAGATAGTTCTTTGATATCTCCTTTGAACCAACATAGGTGAGATCATAACCAAATGAACTATGATATGATGAATTGATGATGGTATCTTGGACTTCAAATCAGCTCCAAGAATTGATAAATGGTTTCTTATGATCTCCTTTGAACCAGCAGGGGTGAGATCAAAACCAAATGAACCATGACATAATGGTTATGGATTGGACTTCAAATCAGCTCCAAGAATTGAAAGATGGTTTCTTATGATCTAGTTTGAACCAACAGGGGTGAGATCAAAACCAAAATCATAAGGATATGCATGAGACTTGAACCCAAGCGAATGATGGTGTCTTCCATCTTTGGTGAAACTCTGAAAACTTGTGCCAATGACCAAATAGGATTTCATAGGAAGCATTTGATCAAGGAGGTTGAATGCATCACCTCCAAAATATGATTTTACCTCCAATATACTCAGTAGGTCATCATCTTGCACATCAGCAGGCTCATGGGAAGTAGAGATATTGAAGGTCTCTTCAACTTCTAGAGTAGTAGCTAACATCTCTTGCTCAAAATTCGAATCAGAAGAAGGATCAACTCCATCAGTTGTGTTACTTTCATTGCATATTCTACTCTCTTCATTTGCATGTGTGTGAAGAGCAGATTGTTTGGAGAGAGGTAGAAAGTGAGAGAACTCATATAGTTTCGACTTGTGGTTTGCAACACCTCTTTCAATGATATTTCCTGATACCATGTCTTGTATTTCAACTTCATCTTGAACAACTTCATCATGAGAGATGATTGAGGTCGAATCATGAAAAGAGAGAGAACTGATGGCAGTATTACTTGGATTATTCTCCAAATGGCTAACATCATCGTCTTTCTTATATCCAAATAATCTGTCCAATCTTGTCCAGTTATCACTTGGATGTTCTACAGGATCAATGAGGTACTCCATATTGGAAAGCATAGCAGCACATATTGCTGTTGAGGCTTTGTCACTATCATCTAGCCAATATTCTTCCTATTCATAGGAATCAAAATCTCTCTTCACACCAATACACATATCTAAAATACCATATTTCCTCAAATATGTTGTCATATTTGGTTTCCATTCTTCATAGTTGTATGAAGAGAAAGAAGGAGCTTCTTTCAGATCCATGGAAGCTGTTGTTGAATTCGAATATACTGCTACAATTGCAGAAAACTGCCGCAACTGCAAGAAATTGTTGCAACTGCAGAAAACTACTGCAATTGTAGAAAACTACTGCAACTGCATAAAAATTTAAAACTGCTGCAACTGCAAGAAAATGTTGCAACTTCATAAAACTTCAAATAACCTACAAAAACAATGGATATCCATAGTAACTGCTGAATTTGAATCTGTTGAAGATGGATTCAAATGAGGGATTGAACCTGCAAAACAAATGAAATTGTTGATGGAGATTTGCTACAAATCAAGAGAACACTGCCTTAGGACAATGAGCACATGTGACTGGATCCTTCACACCTAGATATACCTCATAGATTGCTCTAGTGAATTCAAGACATCTGCGCCAGGAATTGTTGTGGAAATCCAGAGGCTTCTGGTGCTCAATGAAAAATAGCTACTCAATAAATTGTTGCAACTACTGCAATGGATGCAATTCAAATAGCTGAATTTAGCTCTGATACGATGTGTAAATCTATAGGAAAGATCACACAAGTAGAGAAAACCTCATAAATCTCACTCAAGAATTGCAGAGAATAAGAAGAAGAAATGAATCAATTATCACACATAAACTCAGAAATGGAGAAATTTGCAGTATAATCATACATTAGCTATAACTGGCACTGTGAAAACTTAATACAGTGGTAAATTTGTCAAGTGAATTCGAATTATCCAAATTTCATTCTAATTATCCTCAATGTGTGGCTTGGATAACATTGGAGACATCATCCAATCAGTGGTAGTAGTCACAAATAGTCAAAAGTCAGTCAAATGAGTCTAACCGAGTCTAACTGAGCCATGTGAGCACAAATCAAGGGATGGAGACTCCAAGGAGGGCACATGAGGCTGTCAGTAGGTCAAGTGGCACTCCGATATAGACAATTGGAAGCTATAGACAGTTAAACTGAGCAATAAATGCAAGAACTGGTCAATCAATGCTGCAACTGACTGTTAAGATCTAGGTACGTGAAGTAGGGTGCATATGTCATCCAGGTGAGGAAAACCAGGCACACTAGGTAGGTAGGAGGGCTATTGAGGGCTAAAAATAGGCTCTAAGGGGATGAAAATAGGCTCCAGGTGCTGGGGTGACTACCAAAATGCTGACTAGATGCATGCATGATGACTAGATGCATGCAGCATGCAGGTATGCATGCAAGGCATGAAAATATAAGAAATGATCGTGAGAATATTCCAACAACCCAAACACATTTGCAGTTTCTCATGGAACATAGTTCTGGTTATTTGAATTATATTTCCTGAACATGGATTCACCATGTGTCCCTAAAAGCCTCCAGGAGGCGAAGTGCATTTGGACATCAAATGATGACCATAGATAGGATCATAAAATCATCGACTTTGTTGGAATCATGACATCAAAACAATGCTATGGGTTCCTTTGTCTCGTGGTTCCATGGCACATATCACGTCTGGTTTGACGATTTCATAAACTAAGATTTCTCTTAGTAAGGGACAAAGCAACTTTCGCAATAAGGTTTCAACTTTGAAAATACCCCTACTGTGAGGCCATGGGTAGAATTCCCATGTCATGGGACTTGACCAAAAACATTTGTAGGATCTCACTAAACATTGTTCTACTACATGGTCTTAATTATATGCCCTAGGCAGGGAATTACCATGTGTCATTAAAAGCCTCTAGGAAGAGAGCTACAACTTGCCAGAAAATCATGATCATGGCTTTAATCGATAAAATGTTGACTCCATTGGAATCATGAAATCAGATAAATTCTATATGTGACTCTCTCTTGTGGGCCCATTTCCCATATCTCATCTTGTTCAATGATTTCATAAACTAGGGTTTCTACCAGTAAGAGACAATCAAATTTTGTACTAAGGGCTCAAATTTGGAACTACCTCGACTACGAGGTTGTGGTTAGCATGGCCATGTGGTACCTTTCCAAACACACTTGCAAGATCTCATGGAACATAGTTCTTCTATGCGATTCAAATTCTATGCCACAAGCAGGGATTCACCATGTGTAATTGAATTTGATTTTTTATCATTTATTCCTATGAATGGAACATATGACGATGACATTGACAATGATGATGTTAATGAAAATGATGATGATGGAGATGATGACCATGATGATGATGATGATGAATGTGGCCGTGAATATGACAACAAAAAGAGTTCTAATCAAAATTACTCATTGGTTCGTAAATATTTTGATCTTTGTACAATTATTTAGTAGGATGGTGGCATTGGATAATGGGACATAGTGCATATGAATGAATTTGAACCTTGAGGTAATGGTACTAGCATCCAATTCTTCATGGGGATCATGATTCAACAAAGGAATACAATGTAGGATAAATAATGATGGAGCATTAATGATATCAAATTTATACATATATTCTTCATTTTCACTAGACACACTTTTTATATTAGAGAGAGAAAATATTTATGTTTCAAAATAACAACATAATGAAAGATAACATGTACTGAGAATCTGAAAAATAACAACATATTCCTTGCATCACTAATCCCTAAGGCCATATTTATCATCTCTACTACTACGGTATCCATCAATTTCTCTTAATCTAAGTAAGGTAAGAAGTATCATACATGTGTCTTATTTGTTTGGAAGGTGTACATAACTTGAGGTTTGTATAGACTATTAAGTTGGTGAAGTGCTATACAATAGCTCCTAGATTGTAATCCCGATATACATACCCATCCTTGTTTTTTTGTTGTGTATCTAGTTTCAAGTATTTACGTTTAATAACCATTGATCCCATTGTAAATTCATTGGTTTCATCATTTGTTACTAGTTCAATGAGGGTTTGCTTCCCATCTAGGAAACTTTCCAAGGAATAGTCATAAACCCATGCATTATTTTTTGTGGAAACCATTGGATATATGTGACCTAAAAAATGAAACAAGAAGCATACATGGCATATGCTAAAAAAGGATTGGCATGTAACAATAATCAAATTTATTGGCATATTGAAACTTGTAATAAAACCTTAAATAAATCAATTTGTACTTGCTTGTACAATATATGATATGTCATCATAATATATAGAGAATTTGGTTTGATCCTCTTCCAAAGGGGTTATTTCATTATCCACATTCGTATCAATGTGAAGTGTGGCTAGGCCCCATGTATCAACCCTCTCTAAAAATTGATACTCATCACATTCAACAATGCTACAGGATCAACAAAAGAACGACATACTTTTTTTCCATATTTGGAGGGATGATTTGTATGAGATTCTAATTGAATGAAATCCGCTAGTTCCATACACTTGGGTGACCCAATATGTGAGTGAGAATTCCACATTTATCACCTCCCAAAAAAGTCTCCGCACTTGGCTTTTCCTTTTTTTATTTTTCTCCCATCATTATTATATACCATTGGACTATTGACTCAACATTTCAAAGGTTCAATTGTGGAAAATTCATCTATTCCCTCCAAACTGCAATTTTGATGCATGCACCAACACCATCATGCTCTCTTTTTCCATGTCCAATCTCAAAAAATCTCCATAAATGTGGCATGTTGTATATTATGTGCAACAAACAAAACCATTGAAACACACATGCATTTTTTAACTGACCTGCACAACCATTTGGCCAAATTCAATCTTGACAAAACGGTATATCACCAACATGTGAAATTCTATGTCACAATAGATCTATGAGATGATGGATACCTCACAAAGAAAGAATGAGCAGAAAATTGAAGAGGAGTGAAAACTGCAGTAAAAAGGAGTAGACGAATAATAATGCAGGAGAACTCAAATAGGAGCAAAATAATGTCACACTACTAAATTATCAATATAATGAACAATTATAATACAATGGAGAGAATTGGAATCTTGCAGGAGAATTCAAATCTTAGTTGGTCTAGCATAGGGATTATCACCACTGGAGTGCTCCGAAAGACTCAAAGTCCACTGGACTGAACCTAAAACTAGTTAACTGAAGCCACAATCAGTTAAATAACTAAGGAGGGTGCAATAGTGAGTCTTTCATGCATGCCAGTCAGAAAAGGGTGCATGAGACAATAATCAGTGGCATTCGGAGCTCTACCCCCCCACAAGAATCAGGTAACTCAGGTGGACTACACCAGAACACTCAGTAGGTTCCTATAAAATAGGGAACTAACTGAAGTGGTCCTAAAATGATGCATGCAAGGATCATAAGGTGGTAGATGGATCCTAGATGAAATTTGGATACCACTAGGGGGGAAATGACACCATCAACAACTAGGAAAAATAAATAATTCTATGTAGGACAAGGATGGAGTATAGAAATATCCTAACTCCCCCCCTTAATCCATAATTTTGCATCATGGGCCCTATTTACTAAGACCAAAGGTCACCCATACAATCAAATAAATGATAAATAAAGAAAAGTACTTGAACCAAGGAAATGGGGAAAACCTTATGGGAACCCCCCCCCCCCCCCCCTCGAATTGGACTGAAAGGCACACCAAAAGATTAATTACTCCATACTCAAGTAGGTGTGATTCCTGATCATATGTCTGGAGGTATCTTCCTCTTGGGAAGAAGTGGATCATGCTCCAAAAACATGTGCTCGTATTCTCCTTCAGTGGATGCAAGTGAATATGGAGGCTTTTTGAACTTGCTCTTTAGACCGAAGATGGTGAGAACAAATCCAAAGATATGAATATCATCCTGGAATATGTGATTTGAATCAGCTGAGGTAGGATCAAATCCATGAATGTGTTGATAGTTCTTTGATATATCCTTTGAAACAACATAGGTGAGATCATAACCAAATAAACTATGACATGATGGTGGTGGTTTGGACTTCAAATTAGCTCCAAGACTTGATAGATGGTTTCTTGTGATCTCCTTTGAAACAACAGGGGTGAGATCAAAACCAAATGAACCATGATATGCATGATACTTGAACCCGAGCGAATGGTAATGTCCTCCATCTTCAATGAAACTATGAGAATGTGTGCCAATGATCGAATAGAAGTACATAGAAGGAAAGTGATCAAGGAGGGCGAATGAATCACCTCCAAATTATGATTTAACCTCCAAAACATTCAATAGATCATCATTCTGCGCACCAACAGACTCTTGTGAAAGAGAGGATTTAAGAACCTCTTCAGATTCTAAAGTATTAGCTGGCTTATCTTGCTCAGATTTCGAAATAGAAGACATTGAGAACATGAGTGTTGAATCTGTAGTTTCTTCTTCATCTTGAACAACTTCATCATGAGATATGATTGAGGCCGAGACATAATTAGAGAGAACACTTAAGGAGGCATCATTGGGCTTGTTCTCCAAATAATTTGCACCAATCCCTTCATTTTTCTTTCCAAATGTTCTATCCAGTTAGGCCCATAGCCCATTTGGATATTCAGCAGTTTCCATGAGCCAACGCATACAAGGAGACATAGCAATACACATTGCTCCAAATGCTCTATCACATTCATTTAGCCAATCATTCTCTTCTTCATAGGAAGCAAAATCTCTCATATCACCAAGACACTTATCAAAAAGACCTTGTCTCTTCAGATATTCTATCATCTTTGGTTTCCACTCATCATAGTTGAATGGAGTGAGAGGAGGAATTCCATCCAGATACAAGGAAGCTGTTGCAGAATGCCTACAAAAACAATGGAAAATATCTGCTACTACTACTGCTGCAACTGCAGAAAAATGCTTCAACTACTGCCTCACTCAAGAACTTTGAATAACCTGCACAAAAATCTTAAGAATGGAGGCAGAATACTACTGAGCACTGCTTTAGGACAATATTCACTTTTATCTAGATCCTTCACACCTGGCTAGACCTCATTGGATTTCTCCAATGAATTCAATGCAATAGCACTAGGATTTGCTGAGGAAATACAGAGGCTTTCGGTGCACAACTGAAAGGAAATTCTCAACCTATTCTCTCAACATGCTCTGATACCATGTGAAATTCTTTTTTACAGCAGATCTATGAGCTGATGGATACCTCACAAAGAAAGAATGAGCATAAATTTGAAGAAGAGTGAAAACAACAGTAAAAAGGAGCTGAAGAATAATAATGCAGGAGAAGTCAAATAGGAGTAGAATAATGTCACACTTCTAAATTATCAGTATAATGAACAATTATAATACAATGGAGAGAATTTGAATCATGCAGGAGAATTCGAATCTCGGTTGGTATAACATAGGGATTAAAACCACCAGAGTACTTAGGAAGACTCAAAGTCAACTGAACTGAACCTAAAACCAGTTAACTGAAGTCACAATCAGTTAACTATCTAAGGAGGGAACAATAGTGAGTCTGTCATGCATGCTAGTAAAAAAAAGGGTGCATGAGACCATAATTAGTGGAATTCGGAGCTCTAACCCCACACAAGAGTCAGGTAACTCAAGTGGAGTGCACCATAACACTCAGTAGGTTCCTATAAAATAGGGAACTGACTGAAGTGGCCCTAAAATGATGCATGCAGGGCTCATAAGGTGGTAGATGGATCATGGATGACATCTGCATACCACTAGGGGGAAAATGCCATCATCAACAACTAGGAAAAATAAATAATTCTAGGTAGGACAAGGATGGAGTATAGAAATATCTGAACACAACAATCAACCAATCATAAAACAACTTAAAGCAGTGTTGCACATAATGAAAGTGGTGGGTTCGGTCACCACTTATGTAAAAGTGATTTTCTTTCAATATCATTGATTCTCCCCCATACTATCTATCCCATGCATGTATGTGATATGGACCATTATGCTCACTTGTTGTAAATGATAATATTAATTTGTTTATCTCATTATGTGATTGTAGGGTGTAGTTTTCAACAATGTCAACCACTGACAATATTGTTCTGAGGGGCAATGTATCTCTCCATACTTTGAATTTCTTTCCTTGCCATCGAGCCATATGGACATGTTGAATGTAATGTTCGATAGTTCCATGGAACTTTTGAATAAATTCACATAATTTCACTTGGTGGAAAAATAAAGTAGGCATTAGATAACTACATCCATATATTAAAAATTCAAGAATGACTATTCCTAATCAAAATTTGAAGAAGAAATTGTCACCCGTGAATTCACGAACTTAATCTTCCTACCTTCTTTCCCATCATGTAGCTGATAAATATCATATGTAAAGTTCATCCTATCAAAATTAATGTTCCTAAATGGAATATGTCCATTCTCATGGATGCACTCACTCAATAATGATGTCCCACCACATATTTTACAAGTGCCATCTAAACATTGTCTTGCATAATATGTATGCTCATCTTTACTCGAACAGAGGATGGTGTATATAAAATATTTTGATGAAATGGATGGTATTGTACTTGATCATTCATGCACATGGTTAGTATGATTTTTTTTTTATGTTTATGTAGAAATGTATTGTAATAATAATCAAACTCTATATGGTATCTACAACAACAGGTGTGACAATAGTGTTGATTTTAACATACCATGGTTTTCACTTTTTAAAATATCTTTGATCAAGACTCAACTCTACATGGGAAGCTTTAAACATATAATATAGTTGATTTTGTGCCATTTCAAGATAATTTTTAATGTGGGATTCATGATCCTTAGAACCCATGCAACATTTTAACACATCCTTTGTATTGGAAGAAGGCTTAGTGTTATCATGCCAAAATGCATGCACTCGTTCTTAACATTTCTACCATTTAGTTGTGTTTCAACCCAAGGTGTTGAGGAACTCGGATTTGATGTAACACATTGTGTTTCATCCATTGAAATATGAACTAAATTGTGCATTAGTGTAGCATAAATAGATGTAATTTTTTTGTAAACAATGGGGATGGATGTAAAAAATAGTGTCTCCATTGTCACACTCTGCCATGTTGACTATTCTTGTGAGCTATCGTTCCTTATCTCTCCCATTGAATTCCTATGCTTCAATTGTTGACGAGGTGTAGGTCTAGTTATATTGTAACCAATTGAATGCATATGATTGCATGATATTTCCCTTGCCTTTTCCTTTTCTTCTTCTATTGTCTCTAATGTAAGTTCCTTCCTTGATTATTTTCTCTTTCAATTATGAACATTTCCCATTGAAAATAGTGAAATATTGTTTCCTCCTTCTGAATTTGTATGACAAAATGTTGTAGAGATGATATGATAATACTTGTAAATAATCCTTAACAATTGGCATGAGAATACTTGTATGACAATCATTGTATGACGATCCTTGTATAAAAATCCTTGACAATTGGTATGAGAATCCTTGTATGGAAATCCTTATGAAAAATATTTGACGATTGATATGAGAATACTTCTTAATTGGTATGAAAATTGTTCTAAATTGGTGTTTGGATCCTTGTAATAATATTTTTGAATTGTTATTTGGATCCTTGTATCTAATCCTTTCGAATTGGTGTGGTACAAAGAAAGCTCCACTATCATCAAGTCCACTTGATAGTTTCTTGTGTTTTTTCTCTCGTCAAATGAATACATAGCCATATATCTTGCAATGCAATTTTTTTTATACATACAAAACACATATGCATTATAAACCATATGTGTCATAATGCGTATGTGTTATGGGTAATCAATGAAAAAACAATGGTTTGTAGAGAAATTAGGTTCCAATGAAACATATGTTGGGAAACATTACTGACACATATATAATAAATATATTGTGTTTTGAAATTACTATCTTCTGATCTTGATCTCCATCACTCAAATAGTTTGATACCATTTTTGTTCGAATTTGGAAAATGAAAAAATGATCATATCATAATTTTCCATTTGTAGGATTTTAAGTGACCTCAAATTGTTCACAAACAACTTCTTCATAAATTGGCATTGAATATTTCCATCATTGACATTAGAGATGCCTAATTTAGAACAAATACCCACCACAAAAAATATGAAATGGGTGGCATGAGTGCCCATGATCTACCTTTGAGATTGAGTGGTACTTACTATGCATGAGACTAGGGATATTAATTTTGGGTGTCGTAATTTTTCAAAGGAGTTAATTAATATATGCACAATCAAGAAATTCATCCAAGTTGTCATTTTAATCAATAAATTCATCCATAGCCTAAAAAATCCTCATATGACCCACAACATCTCTCTTTAATCATCTTCCTCTCTATCTTGCAACCCCTCCTAGATCTTTTTTCCCCTTTCCCTAACTCTCCCTCTTTCTTTATCTCTCCCAAATACCCCTCTATCTTCATCTCTCCCTAACCCTACCTAGATCTCTCTTCCCCTTTCCCTAACACGCCCTCTGTATCCCTCTTTCACAACCCCCTCTTTGTCTTCCTCTTTTCCTAATTCGTCTCCTTTATCTATCTATCTAATCCCATGTTCCCCTCTCTCTCCATATCTCCATCCTCTTTTCACTATCTCTTTCTCTTTGTCCCCCTGATCCCTAACTCAACCCACATATATATTTATATCCCCACCCACCATCTCTCACTCTAATCCTCCACCTCTATGTTTTCCTCTCTTTCTATTCCCCCTCTCTCTTACCCTAAACCCTAAAACCCTTCTCTCTCTCAAACCCCTCATATTTCTCTTTTCTCTCTCAACCCCCTATCTCTCTCCCTCTATACATATCCCTAGCCCTGCTCTCTCTTCATCTCACCCCAACCCTCCTATCTCTCTCTCAAACCCCGATATCTATTCCTCTCCCCCAACCTTCCCTCTCTCCCTAACCCTCTCTCTCTCTCTCCAACCACCCTCTCTCTTCCTCTCTCTCTAACACCCTCCTTTCTCTATCTTTCTAAGCCCCCCCATCTCTCTCTCTCTCTCTCTCTCTCTCTCTCTCTCTCTCTCTCTCCCCATGATCCCTAACCTAGCCCCCCCTCTCTTTCTATAACCCAACCCCCTCTCTCTAACCCTAAATCCTAACCCTCTTCTCTCTCTCTCTCTCTCTCTCTCTCTAAACACACACTTCTCATATCTCTATATCTACAATCCCTCCCTAACCCTCCTCCTCCTCCCCCTCTCCCTCTCTCTCCCTAACTATCCTCTCTCTCTCTCTCTCTCTCTCTCTCTCTCTCTCGCTTGCTCTCGCCCTCTCTCTCTCTCCCCTTCCCCACCCTTCTCCAACCCAACGTTTTCCTAACACCCCCTCCCCCTCTATAACCCCACCTGGCTCTCTCTCCTCATTTACCTAAACCCCCTTTATATCTCCCTCTCTCCCTAAGCCTCCTCTCCCCCCACACTCTCTTTATCTCGAAACCCACTTTTCCCTGACACCTTCTTGCCTTCTATAACCCCACCCCCGTCTCTCTCTCTCCCCTAACCCACCCTCTCTCTCTTGTACTTTATCCATAACATCTTCTCTCTTTATCTCCATGTATGTTTATGTTTATTTTTCTCTCTCTCCCTCCCTAACCCATCCTCTCTATCTATTCATCTCTCCCTAATCTCCCTCTCTGTCTCTCCCTTTATAGAGAGAGGACGAGATAGAGAGGGTGGTTTAAGGAGGTATGGAGAGACATAGACACATAAACAAATTTCCCTAACCCCCCTATTCTCTCCCTCTCTCTCAACATCCACACTCTGTCCCTCTCTCCCTAACCCCTCTCCTTTCTCTATATGTCTAAGCATGCCCCTCTCTCTCCCTTCAACCTTCCTCTTTCTCCTCTCTCTCTCTCTCTTTGTCTCCCTGACCCATAAACCTACACCCCTCTATCTATATAACCCCACCCAACCTCTCTCTCTATCCCTAACACTCCTCTCTATTACCCTAAACCCTAACCCCCTTATCTTTCTCTCTCTCTCTCTCTCTCTCTCTCTCTCTCTCTCTCTCTCTCAAGCCCCCCATCTCTCTCTCTCTCTATCGCTAACCACCTCCCCTCTCTCTTTCAACACCCCTGCATCTCATCTGATTTTCTTTGAAACCCCCCACTCTCTTCCTCTCCACCCTCTCTATCTCTCCCCTTCTCCCTATCTCCCCATCTCTTCCTCTCTCCCAAATTCCCCTCTCTCTTCCTCTCTCCCTAACACCCCCATGTAACATTATAATGCACATAATGCATATGCCTTACATAAGACATATGTGTTATGTATCGTTATAACGCATATGTCTTACAGTGATACATAATGCATATATGCTATAACACATATGCATTATAACATATATGCATTATATAATGCATATACATTATTTTAAATTCAAAATCCACCCACCAAGAAAATATTCTGAACCTATTTTACTAGTTCAGAATTAGGTTAGGACTAACAAATCTATTGGTCATGAGAAAATAAACCATGGCTATTCGATTTTTTTTCTTCAAAAATTTGTCAATTGCTCGATTTCAATGGTGGTTATAGCTATGCATAACATAATATTTTTTTTTGAAATAAAATAATATTGTAGAATAGATTCTGTATATTTCAAATATATATATATATATATTTCTGTAAAAATGTTTTATTTTTTTATTTTTTAAATATAAGTGAGACATCTCATTATTCCAATATGCAGTGCTCCATTGCTTTTGCTATAACTTTTTGGCTAACATCGCTATTTCGCAAAAAGAATTATATGGTACACTATAGGAAAGAGAGCTCTACAAACTGATATAAAAAATCTTGGATTCCATTAAGTTATGCCCCTAAAGTGTTACACACGCATAAGACATCTTTGTTTAAGATATTTTTTACTTTGATAATTTATAATAATTTTAAAAATGTCATAAAAACTTCTAGAAAAATAATGCTACATCAGAACATGTTATTTACAAGTCTACAAGTTTTTATTCCAAAATACTATAAATAAGTCAATAAAGTGTTGCATCTGTACATACATATGCCTTACAATTTGTTGAAATTAAAAAAAAACCACTTCCAAAAAAAAATTAATCATAGAAATAATCCACATTATATATATATATATATGAAAGCTTATTCAATTTCCTTTCTTATTTCCTTTTACTTCAACTTATAATTATTTGTGGAAGTACCTTTGATTGTCTCTTGAAGTTATAAGTTCTATTTTTTTTTAGTTTTATGTGGCAACTAAAGTGTCTTTAAAGGAGTCTATCTTTATGCATCATCCTAAACCCTCGCCTAGGATGGTGATCCACATCAACTACATCCAATACCTAATGTGGTTCGTATCTTTATTCTTTAGTTACTAGAAAAATTGACATCCTTTATATATCATGGTTTGTTTCCTTTTAGTTAGCTTCCTTTATGTTGCATGCATCTAGAAAAGTGTTTTCTCTTTCTTTTAGTTTCCTTCAAACCCTATTGATCCGAGTCTTGGAATATCCCAACCCCTCACTAAGTAATTTTGATACACGTTGATTTTAAAATACCAAACCGACAAGGATGAGATATTCCAACACATGATTTCCCTTCCCACCCATCTAAGGAGTTATTAATGTAAACGTACCATTATCATTCAATATTGAGCTACATTTATGAGCTCCGTGTATTTACCTAAGCTTCAAACTAAGCGGTGCCAACGTCTAGCTGTACCTCGAATAACATCTATCCTTTAAAGGAGTGATTTAATGAACATGAACTTGTGGCGGTGGAGGTTTGTTGCAGAATTCAAGAAAACTAGTAAATATCAACATTATTTCTCTTTGGTGCTCACGAGCTTCCTAAAGTAAAACCTTGACGGAATTCCCTTTTCTATAGGCTTCGTTCTCCTTTTCTATATGAGGTTGGTTGAGCTAGTGTTAGGGAAGATATTTGGATGGATCATGTGTCTACAAACAAAGTTCCATATATCATAATCATGTGAGAAAGAAGATGCACTCAAACTACTTATCTAGATCATCGTTATCGTTAGAGTATGAGGGACACATATATTAACTTGTAGAAAAAATGTGTGTAATAGGGATGCATATAATATAATAATGTGACATGGATGCATTCACAAAAATAAATATAAATACAATATATATATATATATATATATATATATATATATAGTGTTGTAAACATAGAGTGTTGTTTCACTAAATCTGCATGTAAGAATGAGGCAAATGAGGGTTGACTCTAAGAGATATGGGAAAATGGTGAAAAGACAACTGACATGACTTCTGGCAGTAGAAGAAAGGACTCCTGACAGCTGCAGACTGAATTCTGTCATGACAGAACTATCACAAAAGTGCAACCAGTCCCATGCTTCAATAACTACATGAGGTTACTTTTCCCACCAACCCCACACATACATTAATGATTGGAAATGGTCAAAAAAAGAGATAATTGGATTATTCTCATCACATGACAGAATTTAGGGTGAGTTCTAAGGTCGACACATGGTAGCATAGGATTTAGTCACCCATGGACTCCCTTCCTCTTCCCCTCTCGTGGAATCATAGCCCCTTTGGTGCTCTTTACACAATCATTGTTGGACCATTCTATTAATTTTCAGCATAATAATTACATACATTTTGAATTAGGCATAAAAGCCAACCAAAAAGTCCAAATACAACATCATACATGCCTATCTATTCATTAGTCGGGCCTTGGCCTTGAGCTCTGCACTAGGAATTCACACCAGCATATTTACATCATTTACATAATGTTGGATAAATACATTCCAAGTCAAAACTAAGGATATTACAACACTGATATAAGAATTTTGCTTAATATATGAATACATGGTGTAGAACTCAAAAAACCAAAAACCATATATTAGAACCACAACCTAATTTATTAACATGTACAATCATAAAAATAATTAAATCGTCACAACAAGCCAACAACACAATATCTAATGGAGTGATTAAAAAATAATAATTAACAAAGAAACATGAAACCATGAGAGTATACATAAGAGAACAATTTACAAGAAAACCATCCATGAAGAAATTTTCCATGCGATTAATTGAAGTAGCCAAAAGTTTTGTGAATAACTTATAGAAAGCTGGTTTTGACAAATACCCACACAACCATAAATGCTTGCAAAGTACTTGGATAATATCATTTAATGTAGAAAGGGTTACATTAATATGGATTTATCCTTGCATGAGATGGAATATTTCGATGTAATTTGAAAAACATGAAATAAATAATAATCTAATTACAAAGTATGGTATTGATGAATTGTATGTTGAAATATGAATTGAATTTTAAAGTTCAATGCTTTTTATTTATAGGTTCTTGATAAAATTGTTGAAATTATGTTTTAAGTTTTAATATTTTTACAAAACAATAAATATATTATAATGAAAATTTTCATTTAAATAAGGATTAAATATTACAACTGATTTTCTTTTAAACCTTGTGATTGACTAAAACCAAGTATCTTCCCTTAAGGTAAAGAATCATCACTTTCTTATAGCTCAATCAAAGAATTCAAACTTTGCTCTCTTATGTACCACCACCAAATGAATCAAAGAATCACTTACTTATAGCTCAATCAAAGAATTCAAACTTTGCTCTCTTATATACCACCACCAAATGAATCGATGTTAAGTTGAAATAACAATAATGTACTAGCACACTTGTATGTATGAATTGCTACCAATGATGATTATTTTCATTACAAATAAGTATTGACATCTTAAAAAATAAATCAATAAGATAGGAAATACAGAAATACTTAAGAAACTATAATACCCACCATGTGAGTGTTGCAACTATATGCAATGGTTGGGACGTTCTCAAATTCATTGAGCATGGAAATTGGATGCTCACATCAACCTGTCCTAGTCCGCCGCGTGTCAAAATTGGTTTGAGGAGAGCAGATGACTTGGCCTAGGGATCAGATTCGCTTATAAAACCCTAGACTCACGTTTCCACAGTCACTCACATCGTCAATCCATCGAAAACAGGCCGGCATCCTGTCTGTTTCTCAAACCATTCAGTCTCCTGAAGCAGGGAGCGGTTCGGACGGTGCTCTTCATCAGAATATATAAACTTCGAATCCTTTCTTGATTCGTAGAGGCATCGGAGGCGCTATCTATTTGGAGAAACTGAAGGCCAGATTACCATGTAATATGTGAATCTGTGGTTATTTCATTTCAGGTAGCGCTGTGGGCTAGGGCCAGAGGTTTGTTCCTTCTCCCGGACCGTTCCCACACGAAATATAATCTCTCTGAATCTATTGTCGGAGACATTGAGGAATTGTGAATGAGCATGAAAGATCTTTCTGATCCACCCCATCAGCAGGATTATGAATTGGCGAGATATGTCTTAATGGACAGAAGGATTCTACCACACATAATAGGTCTTATTATTCTGCTTTGGCTCCTTTTTATCCTTTTCTTCCTGCACGCTTATGGCAGATGGATTTGGGGACAGATTACTGCTACATTTTCCAGACAGAGACGACAGATCTCAGCTCCTAGGCGGCCAAAGATGCATTTTACAGGACAACTACCGGCGGGGCAGCGGAATGTGGGGTTGGATTCTACAATATTACCGACTCTGCCCATCTGTGCAGTCTGCCTGCGTGCGTTAGAGAAGAACGAGACAGTCCGGCATCTGCCTAATTGCAGGCATAGTGTTCATGAAGAGTGTATTGAGACGTTGCAGGTTGGTTCGGATTTCACTTGTCCGCTTTGCAGAACCGGCGCCGAGCCCGAACAGCCAGTTTTGGAATCCGCTACCATGATCCTTCACAATTTGAATTCGAAGTAAAAGCAGAGAGAAGAGTTGAATCTACAGAACCTAACGGAGGCAGAGGATAGTGAATAGAGACAGAGAGAGGATTCAGGTCTTCCCATCCTGTCATCCTGCTGAATACGATATGGTCGGTAGAGTTGGGCAACCATATTGTACAGAATCCTCAGGTGTATCGCCGCCTTTATTCTATTTGAATACAATATTGTATATCGTGGACAGATCTTTGCATATAATGCATTCATTGTTTTTGTTTAAATGTCGTTTCTTGCTTTTCTGTTCAAATTAAAACCAAACTCCGTAGTTTCTTGATTTTCTTTTGGATTGAAACCAAAACTCCATCGTTTCTTGATTTTGTTTGGGAATGAAAGCAAAACTCCATCGTTTCTTGATTTTCTTTTGGAATGAAACCAAAACTCCATCGTTTCTTGATTTTCTTTTGGAATGAAAACAAAACTCCATCGATTCTTTTGGATTGAAACCAAAAGTCCGACGTTTCTTGATTTTCTTTTCGAATTAAAGCAAACTCCATTAATCATACTGCAACTATATAGACGTTTGCAACTTCATGCTAAATCTCCACAGCGACCAAATTCTTTAATCCAAACTAAGGTATACGAGGGAACGAAGCGATTAATTTTAATATACAGATCGTTTAATCCAAGGTATACGAGGGAACGAAGCGATTAATTTTAATATACAGATCGTTTAATCCCCGATTGGTTCAAATGACAGGGTTGGATCAACATGGAAAAATAATTTCAACACAGGCACGATTGTTTTCAAATCAGAGTGTAGAGGACTTTCATATATATTCCATTTGTCTGTTTCTAGCTTCGTATTTCTCTGCAGCTTTAAATTGGGATCAGTACTTAACAATTAGTTTCATTCAACATTAAAAGGTTACAATGGTGCAGCTTTAAATTGGGATGAGTACTTAACAATTAGTTTCATTCAACATTAAAAGGTTACAATGGTGACAAACTGTTAAGTATAATTTTAGCCACATAATTTTCCACAGCTGTGGGAAAATTTTGGTAACGTTACGAATTCATGTATTCCCGAAACTGTGAAGAAAAAGACGAATTCATTTTTTTCACTTCTAAACAAAAAGAAATCTAATTTATATATTGCCACGTTTAGTTATGCCGTTTTTTTGTTGTTATTAATTTTGCTAAGGAAAACTTAATCTCATTTATATATTGTCTTTTAATTATCTAAATTTATATTTTATTATTAATTTTTGATGAGGAGTTTGTAATATTTTTTTATTCAAAGGAATTGATAACTTATCCACATTATTGCGTTGAGAGGCGCTTTACAACTCAGTATGAGGGAGATCTTGTAACATGTATAGAGTGTTTGTCGAGTTTGTTGAGTAACAAAACAATACAAAGTAAACAAAGTATGAGAGAGATCTTGTAACATGTGTCGAGTGTTTGTCGAGTAACAAAATAATACAAAGTAAACAAAAAAGAATAATACAAAGTAAAAAGTAATAAATATTATGTCGGCCATAAACAAAAAAGAATAATACAATGTAAAAAGTAAATATGAGGGAGATTTTGTTCAACTATTAAGTAAACAAAAAAGAATAATACAAAATTAAAAGTAATAAAGTAAAAAGTAAATATGAAGGAGAGTTGAAAATCAGATCTATGCTGGTTTAAACAAAATCGAGATTCAAATATGTGGTATGCTAAGATGTAGTGATTGTGATTATGGGATGTGGTGATTGTAATTATAGATTTAGGGAATTGAAAAGTATATATGTAACGATCATAACAATTTTAACTCTTATTATTATAATAGTATTTATCTAACCATAATTTTGAGACCTCTTGATGTATTCAAATCTTTGAAACCAAGCCTTATTAAAACTCAACCTGCTTTGTACATTGCAGAGTTGCCATTCAAAACCATAAATCCATTTGCAAAGATGGATGGCCCACTTTAAAATGGAAAAAGAGGAGGAAATTTGTACTAAACGTGGATAATCGGAGGATTTACCAATTATTTGTATGAATATATAGAATCGTTTTGGAATGTCGAATTTAGGATTTACCAATTATTTGTATATATTGATATATAGAATGGTTTTTGGATGTTTTTTCTCCAGTTTTTTGAGTAATTTATTTGTTCAAAATTAATTTATTATATTAGTTTATATCAAGGTAGAGATATTCTTTTCTTTTCTTTCAAATTTTTGATACTATTTATTGTAAAGTTTTGTAAAATCTGAAAAAAAATTTATTAAACTGAATTTTAAAAAAATTAACATATAAAATACATATAATTAAAAAACATTAAATATTTTTTACTATTATTAATATTATTATAAACACAACATAAAATTTATCTGGTCACCCAAAAATATTCCCCCTATTGAAATGAACAAACCGATGCTCCGCCCTGACAAAGTATAAAGCCTCGCAGACCGACGCTCTGCCTGGCCAAAGTATAAAGCCTGGCAAGATGCATATACTATTTCCTAAGCCATTAAAAGCTTCAATTTCACGGAATAATTAATTTTCCCTCATAAAATCTGGACCACTAAATTTTTTCCTGCTCCAATACGGCCAATAGTTTCTCCCTCTGTAGCTGAGACACCTCTCTTTCCGTCTCCCTCGGATTCGAACCTTGGCTCATGCGTTTACTTTTCATTAACATATACCTCTCTTTCCGTCTCCGTCGGATTCGAACCTTGGCTCATGCGTTTACTTTTCATTAACATATAATATTTAATAGGGAAGACTCATTATACCCACGGAGTTGTAAAGAAACGTTTCATGTTGTTTCCTGCTTCTCCATTCAAGGAGACGAACCTTAAGAACGAGTGGAAGTTACGCTGCCACATGGAAAAGAAAATGGTGGAATGAGTCAACAAAAACAACAAATAAAAATCGATGTACAGGCTTGACTATATAAGGGAAACGGTTTTGGAAAATAGGTTTAATTTTCGGCAATGACTATATTCTAATTGGAAATGTTTGGTAAAATATGTGCTTCCACCATAGCTCGTTAACATTCACACATTATAAAACAAAGATTCGAATGCTATTTTATTTTATATTAATTTATCTACATATCAATGTTCTTTACTCAGACATTACATACACATTATAAAACAAAGATTCTAATATTATTTTATTTAATGTACATACACTTTAATCTTCAATGTACATATATTATAAAACAAAGATTCTAATATTATTTAATGTACATACACTTTAATCTTATTTTAAAGTTGGTTTAGTTTAATGTTTAATGGTTTTTTTCGTTAGGGATGGTAAATGGTTTTTTTTTGTTTTTTTTTTTTAATTTGATGAGGCTTTGCTCCGTGTCTTTTCCCTAGGTCACAGAGAATGTGATTCCCTTCCTTGATTATATGCACTTAATCATATGCCAACTAACATTTTTTTTAAATATAGTTGTTTCATATAACTATACTTGGAAGGGATTGGACACTTGAAAACATATTATATCTCGTTTAAAACACGATACATTGTTCGTGAGATGCATGAGGCTCTGCTCCGTGTCTTTTTCTTTGAATAGGGGATAGTAAGTTGAAATCATGTTAGCACAGATTGTATTGTTTCACACATTTTTTTTTTTTGCTTCAGTTGCAATATTGAATAAACCCAAACTCGTACACCTTGCAAAATAATTCCCATTACATTATGTCTACTTAGTAAATGTGAAGCAAATAACCCTTTTCACCTTTTAAAATTGTGTCTGACTGAGATGCTCTATCCAACTGTCTTACAATGCTTTCAAAATAGTTCCTATGTGTCGTGTGATTGATTTTTGTTATTAAATTAAAAAATTATTTAAAATGAAACTACATGTGCTCTGTTGTCATAAGTGTATGGTTGATGGAAATCATGTTGAAGAAACCGCAAATGGAATGAAATGAATACTATGAAATGGTTATTAATCCTAATACAAATTACTAAAAAGAAAATGGTCATCAAAGAACAATTCATCCATTCATTCAATTATTATTTTTCAGGCATATGCGGAAGCAACAAATTCATCTCATAAATTGTCTTCATAAATGAATGATTACAACAATTGAGGAGTGGCTAACCTAGAGGAAAATTTCATTAGCTTGAACTTGCCACAACTGTCGGTCCTAACACTAATTGTAAACTCATTTGCATTGTCGTCTCGACCAAAGAAGGGTACATCTCCCTCAAAATCATTAGGCATGTCATAGAAATTTATGAAATTTAAGGTCATGGGATTGAGAGTGATGATGGACAACTGTGAAATAAAAATAATCATTTTTTACCTCCCCATCCATGAGTACTTCGTCACTAGGTAGCATGCAAGGTAAGCCACCTCCTCCACTAGAACTTGATTCTCGACTGCTTTTCCATTGTCGAAGCCTTATGGATTATGGCTCTGACGCGTGTGCCCAGAGTTGTTGCTCCACTGCCAGATTGCCCTCCTGCCCACTCTGAGGCCCCACATTGCCTGGCTTATAGCCCGCCGTTAGAGCCTTATTTCTTGTGGCCCCAATGGAGCCTTGTAGCTTCTACTAATGCTTTGTTTCCAAGTGGCCTCCAAGTGGCCCACATGGCCCACTCCCATGGGGGTTTCACTAGCGAGGCAATATCATCACATCTATTCATATTGGGGTTTTGAATACTCCTAAACAACTAAAAAATATATTGCCTCGTATTAAGGGGTCAAGGGTTTTTTTTTAATTTGACATAGTAATATAAATATTTGGGGTTATTTTATTTGGGTGGGATGAGGAATAAACTCCAAATTGTAGGATGTATTCATACCTCCAAATCATGGTCTCAATTCACACCTCCAAATCTTGTATTGGATTCATACCAATCCTTTTTTTTTGCTAAGGAATAAACTCCAAATCGCAGGCTAGATTCAAAACTCCAAGTCATGGGATGGATTCATATCAATTCTAACTACTGCTAAGGAATAACTTCCAAATCGTGGGTTGGATTTATACCTCCAAATCATTGAACTTATAAAGTCTTCTTTTTTTTAGAATAATTTTCTTCGTGAATGGGATTTATCTAAGCTTTCATTGACCCCAAGGCCATGAAAATGGGTAATAAAAAAATTAGAAGAAAATAATAAAATTCATAAATGTGATATTCCCCTTGATGAGATGTGCCCTTAAATTCCTAATCAACTGTTCCTCCACCCATAAATGTGATCTATCCTTTTAAATTCCTAGTGTTGTTTGAATAATTTAAGTGATTTTTTCCTCCATTTGGTTGTTGAGGTTCACATTTTTATGATGCAAGCAATTTTCCCATCCATATTTTGTTTCCCATTGAATTCCTCATGGGGCCTTCACAGTTTTATATTTATTTTATACCACTTGCAGTCCAACTGGCAAGGAAATGTTCGGGAAACTACTGTCTCCATAGTTTTTTATATTTATATCGAATTCTAGTGCTGCTCCATGCATATGCCACATAGATGCATAAATCGAACTATACAAATTTTCTGCGGGTTTATATTTTCTACTTAGTTGCATTTAATTCAACAGCTGAACTTGTTTTTTCATTTTTGCATGAAGCTTGATTTAGGTTTTCATAGTTGTTACAAATTTAAAATAAATAAAAATCATCGTCTAAAAGCATGTCTCCCAAAAAAAATCTTTTTTTTTATCCACATAAGGGTGTGATGAACCTACAATAATTAATTAATGCAAATACACGAGATATCAAAAATAATAGAATTCAGAATCACTTTTATATTGATCACGGGCCACTTCGAGGGGGCAACCTCCTTTGAGCAAGCTCAATACAATTAACTTCACGGTGCCTTCAATGTCCTCAACACACACTTATATACTAAGTCTATGCCCAATACTATGGGTCAAAACCATGGGACATATAATATTACAGGACAACTTACAAAGCATATGCATCCAATACTATGGGCCAATACAATGGGCTAATATAAACTATGGATCAACAAATACTATGGGACGACTTACAAAGCATATGCATCCAACAACAATATACTAACATAGTAAAGAGAAGGGTTGACATGGGTTCCTAACATCCCCTCTCCCTTAGAAAAAGTTTTGTCCTCAAAGCTTTGGTTGGAGAAATTGCTGTAGAAGCTGAAGGAGTGGTTTCCCGGTAGCATCCTCGGGTTGCATTTCGGGCCATTGACACCTTCAGAGTGTCAGGGGGGATTGCTTGGAAGGATGTAGACGAAGAAGAACCCTATTAGCAGCATGGAAAATGTGCTCAGAATGGTTTTGATCGGCTTGTTGTTGCAGGTGAATTCTGGCCATGTGAAGATTGTCCTGCAGAATGAGAAGAATCTTATCGCGGTTGTGAAGAACCGAGTCAATTTCCTGAACTGAGGAGCTGCTAAGGATGTATGGAAGAAGAATTGGCGGTGTCTGTCCATAGACTGCTTCATACGGTGTCCTTTGAGATGTGGCATTGTACCACCAGAGCGCTACTAGGAAATCCATAGAAATAGTTGGCCAAAGCTGTGTAGGGATGGGCAAGGGTTTCAGCAATTTCGAAAGGAGTGTCGTTTCACCCTTGTTGACCTGGAAAGTATCATAGTCAGCCACCATCTGTTGAATTGTCATTTTCAATCCCTGCCAAAAGAAGTTACATTGTTCCCGGTCATACATTTTGAAGAACCCAGAGTGCCCTAATGATAAAGAAGCATGGAGTTCATAAAAGAGATAGCCCTGTTGAACATATTGCAACCAATTTGGAACAAGCAGAGAAAGAGCTATAAGAGAAACTCGGTCATCAATTGTGCGAGAAGGAGCATCTGCCACTATATTGTCCTTACCCTTCTTGTAAGTGATCGCATAGGGATAACCCATGAGTTGGATAACCCATTTCAGGTGTGTTGCGTAGGAGACCCATTGTTCCAGAAAATTTTCTAGACTCTGGAGATCAGTCTTGATGCAGAAATAATTCCCTAATAGTTATGGCTGCCACTTCTGTACTACATGCAAAATAGCCATCAGTTCTTGCTGAGAGGTAGATGCGACTAAATTCTTACCAGAAAGGTCTCTTGAAGGCAGCAAGCTCATTGATTCAGCAAAGACACCTGCATATCTATCCAAGGAAGTAGTGGAGACCATTGATGGGTGCATCTGAAGGGAATGGAGTTGAGCGATGATACCATGTGAATTCTTCTTAAGGAGTTTTTCTAGACAATGTGAACTGATGATGCAGAGAGACCCTGGTTGTAAGCCCATTAATTTGTGTTGTGCCCCATTTACTGAAAACTGCATCCAAAGTTCTGAAAAATCCCATAAGATGGGGCCAAGTGTCCATAACCATTGAATGCCCAAAACCACATCACATCTTCCTAAGGACAAGGCAAACATGTCAGAGCGCAGGTTATAATCTTCCATAGAGATACGCACATTGTGACACTTCCCCTTGCAAGGTAAGGTGCCCCATTGGCAACCATGACTTCAAAGTGGGAGCAAGGATGGACAAAATAATCAGCCTGTTTGGCAATCCGAGGGTCAATGAAGTTATGAGTGCTACCAGCATCAATGAGTATGGTAAGAGGGAGCTTCTTGAAGTATCCCCTGACTCGCATTATTTGTCGGGTAGTGACGTCGGTGATAGCATGGAGAGAGAGCTCGGGTGGGTCGTCCTGAGATGGGGTGTCAACAGGCGGGTGTTGAATGTCGACCTGATCATCTACTGTATCTGGAGCTTCTTCATCAAGTTCTGAGGTAGGCGGAGAATCCACATCTAAGAGATAGAGCTTTTGTTGAACACATCTATGTCCCCAAGTGAATTTCTCATCACAATTATAACAAAGCCCTTTTTCTTGGCGTGCCTGCATCTCTGTTTCAGACAAATGCTTGATAGGATTTGGTTGCGGGCCAAGCGTGATGGGAGGTCGTTAGGAACCCAAATTTCTGAAGGGAACAAAGGTGGGTTTGGAGCGTTGTTGAGCTGCGATCTTGTCCTTTGCCAACTTAGCCAACCCTAGGACTTCCATCATTGTGTTGGGACAGAACATTTTGACCTCTGAGCGGATTTCGTCCTTGAGACCACTGATAAAACAACTCCTGTAGAATTCATCAGACAATCCTTCTGTGTGATTGGCCAGTTTCTCAAATTCTGTCTGATACTCTCTCACTGTGCAAATTTGGTGAAGTTTAGTGAGTGCTCCTGTGAATTCATCAAAAGCACTAGGACCAAATCGTGGCAAAAGTAGTTGGCAAAAATCTGTCCAGTTTGGCTTGGGATGAGCTTTGATGTACCAAAGGTACCATTGAAGGGATTCTTGTTCCAAATGAAAGGATGCAAGTGGAACTTTCTGGACATCAAAAGTATTATGCAGACTGAAATATTGTTCTGCTCGGTATATCCATCCAGTCGGATCAATACCATTGAAGCGAGGAAAATCAAGCTTTGGCCCACGAAAATTGCTGGAAGAAGAGAACCCGATGGCTGCACAATATTCTGGCTGTCAGTTATTGTTCATGATTGAATGCTGAAGATGGAGGCTGAGAAATTTTTCATCCAGATCTTGGAGTTTGGTTTGGATGGCTTCAAGTGCTTCCTCCATGGTTTTTGCTCCTGCGTGGGTGACAACCACAACCAAGAGTTTTTTTTCTTTTTTCTTTTTTCTTTTTTAGAAAATGGATAGAAAAACACAAACAAAAGCTTATTTAGTAAAGAAAGATTTGGATTTGGAAAAACTCGGATGGGTAATTGGGGTATGACTAGGTTTTGGACACTTTCTGATGGACAGGGAAGCAAAAAATGGGGATTTCAGAAGCGGGGTGAAAGAATGAGAAAATTTGGTAGAGAGGGACAAAGAAGCAGAATTAGGAAAGGAACATGGTGGCAAAATTTGAAGGCATTTGGGTGAAATTGAAGGAGTTATGGTAAACCCTAAAAATAGACAAATGTGGGATTTCTGGTCTTAGGAAGTGGAATTTGGGATAGGGTCTTCAAAAATGAAATATGAAAAATGGGATTGCAGGGATGTTAGTAAAGTTTCAAGGAAAACAGAGTTGAAACAAGGGAGATATGGCCGAGGCTGAAAAATAGACTTTTACACACTTTTTTTTTTTTTTTCCAGAAATGGATCGATAAGAGGGGCGCAGAAGGGATCCGCAACATATGGATCTACAACGGCACGGATGGGATCGAAAATGGCTGGATCTGAAACGATGACTGGATCTGGAACGACTTTCAGAATAGATCTGAAATGGCTGGATCTGGAGCAGAAGTGATCAGCAACAATTCAACTGAAAATAGATATGGACACCAGGTATGTGCGGCTTCCTATCGATTCAGGGGATTCACTCGGCCACCAATGCTGTCTGACGGCTTGCGTATTGGGGTAGTACCCCTCACTCCATGCCTCAGGTAAAACTGATAACCGCTTTGCCACAAATGACAGCTCTTAGTTTACGTCACGGGTGGGAACTAGTCAATCAGGTAGGGGTCATTTCCCTTTTCGCTGGAAGGTCCTCTCAATGGGCCAGCTACTTTGGGGTTCCTATGGTACTCCTTACAATGAGTTTTAGGGCTTACGCCCAAGTACTTCCCACAGTTAAGCGGATAGGGGTTATCCCCAAATCCAAACTTGCAACAGATGCGAAAAAAAAAATTTGGTAGAAATTCCACCCAACGAGCCCAACAAAGTGCTCTGATACCAGATGTGATGAACCTACAATAATTAATTAATGCAAATATATGAGATTTTAGAAATAATAGAACTCAGAATCACTTTTATATTGATCACGGGCCACTTCGAGGGGGCAACCTCCTTTGAGCAAGCTCAATATAATTAACTTCACGGTGCCTTCAATGACCTCAATACACACTTATATACTAAGTCTATGCCCAATACTATGGGTCAAAACCATGGGACATATAATACTACGGGATGACTTACAAAGCATATGCGTCCAATACTATGGTTCAATACTATGGGCTAATATAAACTATGGATCAACAAATACCACGGGAGGACTCACAAAGCATATGCGTCAAACAACAATATACTAACATAGTAAAGAGAAGGGTTGAGATGGGTTCCTAACAAAGGGTCAATCATGTAGAATAAATTTAAAAAAAATGAAAGAAACAAGAAAAAAGAAAACATATTCCATCTCTTAGATATTTGCATACCTTCCTTTGTATTTTCTCTTAAACATCTATATATAGTTTTCTTTTTCAAAAAAGACAAAAAAAAGAGGATTGGGAGAACTCCAATGCTCCACAGTTGTTTCAATCAAACCTTTCTCCACGACAACCAAGAAAAGTGAGATCAATCTTTCTTGGCTCACTGGAACCAAGAAAAGTTAGATCAATCTTTATTGACTAATTATTTCTTTCAACTTTTTGTATTCTTCTTTAACTTTTTTCACATTGCTAGTTAGGAATAGTTGTTAGCTTGAGATATATTTGGCACATTCATAATTGTAATTTTTATTCTTATATGCAAAGCATCAATCTTAATATTGTATTGGAACTGAAATGAACATAGGTGAAAACTTAAATCCTTATTTACATACCCTTTGTGTTATCGTTATCATGAAATGGTATCATATAAGTTTCACCATATCTGTATCTTTATAACTATTGCATGCTCGAAACTTAACAATGGAGATTTTTCCCTCTCTTGTAAAGATTAAAAAAACTAGATATAACCCAAGAAAAGGTAACTAAATGTTGTTAATTCCCTTGCTTGCAAGAATAAATGTAGAGAAAGTGGAGGCAATTCATTGCATCTTGTGAATGGCCAAAATCCAAGCTACGCATATGATCATATGGTGTTATTGGAAAGTAAGAGGAATTTTTCTATGTTCATTTGGATTCAAACATCAATGATGTTTGTTTTGATAGGAAGGTATATAAGTGGGTTTCAATTTTTTATTTTTATGGAGTTTAATTTATTAAGTTTATAGAAAACATGAGCTCTATGTGGCTATACTTGTATTTACATGATATAAGATTGGTAGATTGGCGGCTTGTGGTGTGAAACATCTACAATTCTCATATTTTCTAAGCATTGCACTGACTATTGGACTATCAGTCTTTTACATTCTTTGTTACATTGATATCTTGACTGGGTTGCCTTTTATTCATTTTTCCTTCCCCATTACTATTTCGTTGGGTCTTTCACTATCCAACACTAAAAATTGATTAGTTGCCCCTGCAATCTCGGTGGAATCATTATTAGCATTATATTATTATTTTATTTAGCAGCATGTTTGCTTATACTAAGATGTGTCAGGGCTCCTATTTGTTACAACTTGATAATAGGATATAAAGGGATTATTAAAAATGGGTTGATAAAAATGGATACTTACAATATCTGGTGAAACTAGGGGTTTTCTTAATTGGAAAGGAATATTGGGAGGGGGGGCTCAACAATAAAATTTTAGGAGGCATTTTCCAATATTTAGTGAAAATAGGAATATTCTTTAATATCATGTGAACGATCATCCTATGTAACAAGTTCACTGAGTGAACCCCCCATGCCCACTTCATCCTCTTCTTTTCTATTCATTTGGTAGGGACTTAGCTGCAATGCATCTTTCTCCCTTGTTTATATATTAAAATTTAGGCAATTTAAGTAGCTTCAAATGAATCTCCCGGATGTGGGTGGTCATCAGGAAGGCATGCCACATTCCCAAGAGAACATGGAATAGGAGGAAGCGTCTAAGTGTTGTCTCGTAGTGAACAATTGGAGAAGTATGAGGGAATTAAAGGAAACAAGTGGAGTGGTGAGAAAAGGAAAGGCAAGGGATGAGACGAAGATGAAGCATTTAAAAGGACTAGACAACATAAACTCTGATGGAAAGTGAGTGGCGTACAGGAGGTGGAAGAAAGTATAGAGGAGGAAAGGTTGGAGCAACATTTCCATGGAATTCTGGGACGGAATGATGAATGATAGTTGTCAGTTCAGAATGGTGATTACGCTTGGTTTTAATCCACTCCCTAAGGCATTGATGGCATACATTATTGAGGAGGGAGATTGAGACTGTCATGAAAGTGTATATAACTTGGGCAGGATGGCGACGAATCTGCACGAGATCCTCCAGTCTTGGGTGGAAGTATTAGTGGTGAGGAAGGAGTTAATAGTACTATGGAGAATCGCTCCACGACAAAGAATGCAGAGAAAACGTGGAGGGCATGGTAGCGGGGAGACCTAGCAGGTGGAAGAATATCTGGTGCGGGGAATGATGGACGTAATTCCTATTCACATTGAAACCATTATCACTTCGATGGAGGACAATGACATGCAGGTGAGGATGGATGAGTAGGGCACAGAGGAAATTATTAGCCTTACTGGGTGCTACAGAATATCCTAGCCAAAGCAATGATGGAATGAAATTTTTTTGGTGAATTGGTCGCTCAAGTAATGGATAACATCAAAGATGACCTTCTGAGGGGTGGGGTGGACATGGAGAGTGTAGTGGAACTCTCCTAGCCTCCTTTTATTTCACGCAAAGCAATCCCCCAAAGCTCTGCCATCGACGTCGACCACAACAGAAAAGGAATTGGCTGAAGGCATGGAGGTGGTCAAGGCTAAGAAGGATTCTCTAACAACTGAGGAAGAAAAGGCATGTGTGGCTTGATCTAGCAAAGGAAAATCTCTTGTTGAATGGGAATGTGGGGATATGGACAATGGGTAAGCAAGAAGGTTGGTTTCTTATCTTCTCCTATTTTGTAATGAAATGTATCCATGTATGGTTTTGTGAGCTTGGCTCCTATGTTGGGGAACGCGTTTTTTTGTAAGGGAACCCAACCTTTTATTGTCTGAATGGGGGAATTACGTTCATCTAGTATGGGAAGAAATGGTAATTTTTGTAAGGGAAAGTGGGAATCAAGAAAAAGGGTGGCAGCTGGAAGCTAAATATTCTTCCATGCACAACTCTCTTTTTGTAATTTATGTACAGCTCTGTTTTTAGTTAATTAAAGCTTATTTTCTTACGAAAAAATACCTTCAAATGAATCAATATTAATGAGTAAACACTATAACTATAAAAAGTCTTAAAAGATTTGGAAATAAGAACAACAAAATTCTTATCCAAAAGAAAAAATCAATTATAAAAATCTTAAAGGATTTGGAAATAAAAACAACAAAATTCTTATCCGAAAGAAAAAATTAATTGAGTTTGTGAACTATTTAACTTACTCCATTTATAACGAGATGCTAAGTTTCAATGAGTTAAGATGGTCTCCTGGATTGTATGTATGCATATGAGGCTGCCATGACTTGCTTTTGGAGATCAAGTGCTCCCTAATGCCCTCTTCACATTCTGATTATCGCACCTAAGCACTGAAATCTCGTACATCAAACCGCGACGCTTGTCTGGCACATTGCAAGTCAAATCCGCTCTCCTCCACCGCTATGTCACCCCAAACACCTCCTTTCTAGCGGCAGCCAACAATATAGAAACCAAGGCCAGACAAGCTTAAACTCTAAAAGGGTCGAGAAGCTTAGGAAAAGGAGAAGTGTGAAGAGGTATGAAATAAACCCCATTAAAGGAAAACAATTAAAAATCAAAATTTTATGGCCCAGATTTACAATTTACAAGGCTAAAAAGGAATTTAATGTGATTTAACTCCTCTTTGAATGAAAAATAAAACCCGAGCACTTTTGGAGGAGTTGTGTGTTAAGCAAATTAAAAAGTGATCAATTTGGAGAGAGTTGTGGAAAATCCAACTCGCACTTTTCAAGGTAAGCTTTCCCTGAATGAAAGTTAAACACCAAGCATGTTCGAAGGGGAAGAAAAGGTAAGACCAATGGCCCTAATTAATTCATAAAATGTTTAAAGGGTTTTTTAAATAAACACAAGAAGTTCTGTTTTGTGAAAAAAAGGAGATTTTAAAATTGGGGAAGAAAGAGCCTAAGCTCTTAGGAAAAATAAGATGTTGAGATAAAAGGATATAGCTTGTGGTTGTTGATGAGACAATAGTTCTCTAGAATCTATGGTGAGCCCATAATTGAGAAATGCAACCGAGTTTGATTTGATGAAGAATAAAACACCCATTGAAAAATAAGATTTGAATAGAGAAAAGTTGGTTGAGCTGTAACAGACAACCAATGTATATTTGATAGTAAGCATCAGGAAGCTTGACTTGAAGACAAAGAATACCACACAAATAAAAAGGTAGAAATAGGAAAGAGAAGAAGGATTAGAGAAATGAAGAAGAAAATTCATGATCAAGCTATTGCAGACATACTAGGGACACGTATTGAGGAATCTATTGAAGCAGATGGAGATCGAGAGAAGATAGAGGATGCATGGAGCAACATCTATCACCAGTCACCATATTTATCAGGTATAACTTATGATTCTTGGTCAGTTTAAATGAAAATTTTCGTCCACTCTAGAGATTTATGGGTTTTAGTTCAGTATGGAGTTAAGAAACAACAAGAAGAGGAAAAATATGCACTTGCATTGTACTACATCCAGCAAGATTTGAATGAAAAAATACTCTTCAAAGTAGTAGTAGCTATGACATCTAAAGAGGCATGAAATACTCAAGAATTAGCGTTTGGTGTAAGGGGGAGCAGCCCAGATATTTCTAATAGTGAGTTTTCGGTTGAGATAGCAATATATAGAATTGAAGAAGATGAAGATGCAAATTTGGTAGACCCTGCAGAAACAAAAGACAAAGAATCGTAATAAATTGATGGTGAATACCGCAATACTTAGTCACATGTGGATGATAGTTGCAATATAACAGTTGATGATCCAACAATATCTATTGCTGATGATATTACAACCTATGATGTTGATGCTTCCAATGAAGCAGATATTGGTTTGGTCAATCCAACACAAAATGTTGATGAAGATAAGGAGTACAATAGAAGCAGTTGGTGTTGATGTTTTGAATTCAACAATAGTTATAGAATATGTTGTTATTATGGAATCTGTAGAAGCAGAGAAGAGTGAAGAAACTGAAAATTGTGAATCCCACAATACAGAGGTATATGTGGATGAAAATGACAAAGAAGTTGACAACCTCATTGCTGAAATAGAGGCTTGTATAGTTGATGAATATGCAACCAAGATAGTTGCAGGACAACTAGTTAAAGTTGAAAAAGAAGTTGAAGACAAAGAAAAAGAGCTTGTGAAAGATGTTATCACTCAAGATTCTTCTAGGTTTCGGCAGAAGGGATCACTGAGGTAACTATTTAAACTACACTCTTGTGGATGGAAACTAGGCTCCTTTCCAAACACAGAGAGGGCTCTCTCTCTCACAACTCTTTCAGCACACAAAATATCACTTGAATGGGTTGGTTGTGGATTAATAGTGGTGGATAGACCTTCATATAAGGGTATTTAGGGTTTTTCAGTTTGTTGGGTTGAGGATAGGTATATCACAGGGAATGGAGTCAAAATTTCATAAGTTTTCTATCACAGATGATTGATTGGACTATAATTTTAGAAGAAGAGGAAAGATAAATGAAGTTTTTTCAAGTCAGAGATATTAGAAGATGGTAGTAGAAAGGGGAACAAAATCCATCATAGAGTTAGAGAATTTATGAATGAATTATAACTTGCAATTTCAGAAGGAAAAGGTGAAGTATCTAATCATATGTATCTGAAGCATCAAACGATACACGAATTTCACACCATGTAATATAGATTTAAATAATTTAGGAGAAGAAAATCAATGCAAAATACTAGCAAGGAAAACATGCACAGGAATTACAGACATCAAAACATTCATTTCAGGAATTTCTACTCCAAAATTAAGTCTTCGCATAAATCAAAGGATGGGTTTTATTACATTACTTGGAGTTTTCTTATCTCAAAATCCAAACCCTTGGGCCTTATTCAAACCCTTCCTTTATAGGATTACAAAAATAAAGAACTTTCTCGACTACTTCAGTCATATCTGGTTGTTCATTAAATTCGCAACTACAACTGCTGGTAATATATTAGATTAATTACTAGTCTTATGGACTATTTATTCAAAATAAAAAATAAAAACTGTAGGTGATGTGGAGGTACTATTTCTTCACTCGAGCTGTTCGGATCAATTCCTGCTTCTTGAATTGGAGATGAGCTGGTGGGAGGCCTCAACGCACTGTCAGTGTAAACCTGAATTGTCAAAACTACCTGTTGTCTTTTAGATTGATTCGTTTCAAGCTGATTTGTAGGGATTGGTGCATTGTGCATTTAACCATTAAACTTTTATATCCTTCTCCTGTTAATAATTTTCCATTTTCATCCTAAAATGATGGAAGGCCCTTTTCTTGCAGTTTGGTGAAATGTCCTTAGAATGTTTGGATTGGTTTCAGCAAAATATCGGCCCTGACCTGCATATTTTTGACATGGGTATGTTTCAAGTAATTAATCTCCTAGAAGCCATAATATCAACTACTCTATTAGCAACCTATAACATCTTCAAAATTCTGTATTTTTTACGCAATTGCATTTTATTCTGAAATGAAAACTTCAGTCTGCAATCCACAAGCCGCAATGCGGGAATCGAAAGTTGGCCCTACCGAGCAGACTCCATATAATTTATCCCAAATTCCGCAATCCACAGTGTGGGATTCATAAAGTAGGAACCCCACTGCTCCCCTTTGAGAAAAATACACTTCCGCAATTCGCAATGCACAGTGCGATAGTCGAAAATTCATAATTCTGATGCACTATTTCGAGAAAAATACACTTCCGCAGTCTGTAATCCTCAATGTGGGAATCGGAAAGTCGGAATTCCAATGCACGACTTCGAGAAAAATACGCCTCTGACTTCCACAATCTGTAATGCAGGAATCAGAAATTCAGATGTCCAAAGAACCACTTCGAGAAAAATACGCCTCTGACTTCCACAATCTGTAATGTAGGAATCAGAAATTCGGATGTCCAAAGAACCACTTCGAGAAAAATACACCTCCATAATCCGTAGTGCGGGATTCGGAAATTTGGAGTCTAATGCAGGACTTCAAGAAAATACCCCTCCGCAATCCACAATCCTCAGTGCGAGAGTCAAAAAATTGGAATTACAATGCACCATTCCAAGAAAATTATACCTACGACTTCCGCAATCCAAAATTTGCAATGCGGGTTCGGAAAGTCGGAAATCGGCCATATTCTCCTATTACTGCCAATTTCTCATGCTGATATCCTTCTCATCCTAAGTCCATTTTTGGAAAAATTGGTATCGTTGGAAAGCTCTCGACGAACCCTATGAAACTGTATGTTCCATCCTTCTAGATTCCTTCTTTTGCACACTTTTAAGGAGTTGATGGCTATTTTTCAGAGTAGGAACCTAGTTGGTAAGCTTAAAATTTCATTGAGGGCGCCCTTTCCCTCCTTGTGGGGTTTATTCAGAGGTGATAAAAGCGACTCCAACTGAGGATGCTATCCTCCATGTGAGGTAGAAAGAACAATATACTAGTGCATTATCACTTTGTTTTCTCTCTTTTTTTATTTGAATGAATGAATGTAAATAGAACTACAAAATAACGGACTGAAACTCAAGCAATGGTAATATACAATGAGAGTGGGTTGATAGATCTTTTTTACTTGAAGTAATGTTTTAAGAGCCTTCCATTGAGGGGTCCTTTTCCTACTGCCTCACCATCCTTGTCTTGCAAAATCAAAGAATTTTTTTGATGGTAAGAAATGAATGTATGAGGCCCCTGCCAAAGATTATCAAATTTTCGGGCTTGTTCTTCTCTTCTAGCATCCCATTTAAACACCAAATATCCCACTTGGAAATTCTCAACCTTGGTTCTTTTATCAAAATTCTTCTTGACCTTCACTTGAGACATCCTATACAAAGCATATACTTGTTGGCAGGCAGTTTGGTAAGGTAGCATCACAGCATCATGGATGTTGCTACACATCAGAAGATCTCACGGAAGGTGGAAACCTGGGCGCAAAGAAGATTATTTTATGCATTTTTTGGTCAATTGGACTATAATTTGCGGCTTTTGGGTCATTTGGACCACATATGATGTATTTTTGAGTTAGTTGTACCGCAATATGCAGTTTTTGGGGTCATTTGGACCGCGTCAGTTAGATTTTGGGTCATTTGTCCAAAGTGTTGGTTAGGAAGTTGTTAGTAATTGGACAAGCATTGTAAAGGCGGAAGCCTATATATAGACATAAGTTGTAAGTGTTGCATCATCTTAGTACGGATGTTGGATGTGTGCGTCTTCGAGTTTGTGTCTGAGATCAAGAGCTATTGGTGAGATCTAGTTTTGCGGAGATATTGTATCAGGGTTTTGTTGAAGTAATATGGCATGACGGAACTATCTGGTGAAATTACCTGTGTATATTTTATGGTAATGCATGTCACAATTCCTAAATGATGCTATGTTTTCTTAATGTTATACTTGTTGCGATGAAAGATCCTGTTGAATGATGCTATGAACATGAATGATGTTAAATATGAATACATGTATCTATCTTTGAATGTTATGATAAATTAAGTAATTATTGCCGCAACCATCCTCCTTCATTCGGCGGAAACATGGTTCTGTCCACTCTCCCTAGAACGCCTCGGGTGAGAGCTCATCTACTCCATAGGGGTTGCTGGACAGGGTAAAACCCGTCTGGGCCGGTGCTCAGGGAGATCGCGGTGGGTTGGTGTCGACAGTGATGGGAACCCCTGTCAATTGGGTTTGAGTCAACAAAGGGTTCCATTGCCGAGACCGTGTGCAAACTGAAAGGAGGATATGTTGTGGCATCCGACACAATCAGAGATACAAAGCTGGTTTGATTAGAATTTGCAGGAATTCGCTAAAGAGGAAATCCAGAACACTCGACTGATAGTAGATTAGTTGGTGGACAGATATATTCACGACGGTCCACATGAATGGTGTTTCTATGAATTCCCGGTCCTTTTGTTCGAGTGGTTGGCGAAGTTGACATTTCAGAAGAGGAACCACCAAGGCGGTGATCCGATGACTTGGACCCCGAAGTTGATCCAAGAACTACAGGAAGTCGACAACAAAGCATCGTGAGCTATCGAAGTGTGGCTGGATAGCATATTGGAAGGATATATCACTGAATTCGTGGTTGATATGCAGAAGTCCTATAGTTAAGATGAAAGATATTTCTTCCGTGAACCCCGGGGAAGGTTTCTGCTGTTGCTTCAACTGTCCATTAAGATGCTTATTTGTGAGAAGGGTATATTGAAGATGCATCTAGATCAGTAAAAGTCCTGGTGGGCGGAGGCCATGGGTATCGGAACGGCTAGGGGGTGGTACATGGATTGATAAGGGGTAGATGGGTGCAGGTCATGATGGGATTGTGAGTGAAGCCGAGGAAGAGAGTGATATTACAAGGGGATGAGCAAGGTTTCGATAGGAAAAGAGGCAGAGGATAGGAGAAGGTCCTGCTACGATCGAACGAAAAGTTCGCGAAGGAAGACCACATGGGACGAAGCGAACTCACAGTCCAGAAAAGGACAACTAGGCTACGCCTAGGATAGAGGTAGGACCAAATCCCAGCAGCAACATACCCACACCTCCACTCACTATCTTTCAACTAGTAAGAAACACAACTTCGACCCCACCCGGTCAACAAAATTTGATTGCTAGTAGTTCAGCGACTGTAGGAAGAAAGCCCAAGATGGCGAGCGAGGATACTAAGTTGCCACTGTTCCATGGAGATGGAAAAGAAAATCCTAAACAATACTGGTTCTTATGTGAGGCAGTATGGACCATAAAACAGATTACCGATGATAACGCTAAGAAATTACAGTTGGCGACAACTCTGTGAGGTCGCGCATTAGATTGGTTTATGAAGTTTGTTCTAGTCCCTACAGGAGCTCCGGAGAAGACACTGGATGACAACAGGGATGGTTTGATTGCAGAATTCAGAAAACCCAATTTTGAGGCACAATATATTACAAAATTGAAAGATATTAAGCAGTATCCCAATGAGACGGTGTGGGATTTTGACCAGTGGTTTAAGACGTTGATGGTGAAGGTTAGTTTTTATATGAGCGCTATCCAACACAAAGAGTGGTTCATTGTGGCACTGCTACCGTACATTCGACTACCACTGATGCAATAGAACATCTCGATGCCCAGTGAAGCTCTGGAGATGGCGATGTGGTTGGAGGCATCGTCGATTGGGGAAAATGCAGCTGGGATGTCGCAGATACAGACACAGCTGGCTAACTTGACCATACATCTGCAATATCTGAAGAAGGGAAAGGAGCAGTACGAAGAAGTGTGGTGTACATGATGTCGAGGGGAAGGACATACTAAGGACAATTTCCCTGACTTCTACAACTATTTGGTTTCAAGGGCACCCAACCCATTGAATGGTGGTGGCATGCCATGGTGTTGCATTTGTTAGGTATTTGGGCACCGCCATGAGGAATTCCCATACATGCAGAAGATGGTCACCAAACCAATGAATCTATATTGCACTTTCTGTAAATCTATGGGACATGATGACAAAGATTGCCAGGCATATGGCTTGCTTCATGAGAGAACGTACGATTCATTCTATGTAAAGGATGACCAGCTTGTCGTACAACAACCGCAACTGCAGCCGCAGGTACCCCAGCTGCTACCTCAACCGCAGGTACAGTTTGTACCGTAGCAACAACCACAACAGTTCATGCCGCAATATGCTTCGATGCAAATGGCTCCATAGCAGCCACAGTACATTTAGCAACCGCAGTATGCGCAACAAGGGTAGGGCACGCAACCAGCTCAAATGCACCAACAGTACAATCAACCGCAGTACCAACAGTAGGGTGGATTCCGTGGAGGATTTTGGGGTGGACGCGGTGGAGGATTTGGTCACAAAGGAGGATGAGGAGGTCACATACTTGTGCAATGCTATCACTGTGCGGTATGGGGACATTACTAGTGAGATTTCCCACTATTGCAGATGCAGTGTACATTTTTCTTTGTTACAGAACATTATACAGTAGAGAATTTCCCATAGTTGATTGCGCGGTGGCAGGCAGGAAACGTTCCACAGTTGCAGAATCAGAATCAAGCACAGCAGCCAGTACAGAACCAAGTACAACAACCAGTGCAGAACCAGAACCAACATCCAATTCAGATTGCTAATCAGAATGTGAACCAGCCAGGGAATCCATTGTTGAACAAGAATCAGGGTGCGAGTGTTGTAACAATTTCTGCGGGGCCACGACCACAAGATGTAGATATCGCAGTCATCACACGGGGAGGTGCAGCAACAGGAGGGTACATTCGATTGGCTAGGCAGAAGAAGGTATCAATTGACATTGAGGCCGAGCGTGACACGTTCTTTTAGGCACGTCGTGCAATGGACCAGGACCCCGGTAAAGCCATCATCTATGACATGCCCCCTATTTTTTATGCTACTTCAGAAGTAGGTCCGTAGACGTCATCTGGAATCTTGCAGAAATTTTTTGAGATATGCCTATTGCTGGAAAGCGATCCAGCTGAGATCCAGGGGTTGCTACAGCAACCAACCAAGGGACAGTAGGAGTCCGCGGTAAACTCCTTACAGCGGTGGAAGACAAGTAAGGAGATGCGAATGAATATACAAATTGGGGACTATGATGTGGATTCAGTTATTCTGGATCTTGGCTCGGATGTCAACATCTTAACCAAGCAGGCATGGTAGAAAATGGGGAGCCCCCCATTGAGCTGGTCTCCTGTACAGCTCCGGTTAGCCAATCATGCTAAGGTGACACCTCCTGGGAGAGTCCCAGATTTGGTGGTGGACATTGAGGGCATGAAGACCTATGTTGAATTCCATGTCATTGAAGTGGTTGAAGGAGGAAGCTCGTATCCCGCATTGTTGGGGATCTGATGTGCTAATGATAGTGGAGCGGTAATCAACTTCAAGCAGTGGATGATGAATTTCGAAAACTGCAATCTCAGAGTCATAGCCCTGTTGGATCCAGCTAAAGGATGCATATACATTGAGCCAGTGAAGGATGAAGATCCCAATGGAATATGGGAGCATGCATTCAACATTTATGAAGACTATATTCATCCGACTACTAACGGTGAGCTAGGATGGCACAGTGAGAGCTTTGCATCTTCCGACTTTGATGATGCCTTAGAACATTGGCAGAACCGCTTACACGAGGTATCGCTCTGCAAGTGCGTATTAGTCACGCAATCGTTATGCCATGTTGCAACGGAAACGGTCACATTACCAGTATATGAAGGGTGACCTAGCTTGTCTGACTTTTTGACAAAATTTGAGGAACGAGTCTCAAAACCACAATGATTACTGGCATTGGAGGAAGCACTTAAGGATGCTCCAGCATGCCGGTGGGCGACACAAAAGAAATCAATTAATGAATGGTCGAAGTGCAGAAGATTGATGACGGTTCGCTTCAGAGATACTGAGGTCTACCATGCAGGGAAATATGATGGTCGGAATAACCCTGGAAGTAATCTAAGGGAGTGTCAGACATTGTGGGCATCACGACCATGAGATGAGTGGGTCCATGCCTTTATCCATAATTTAGATGAGATGCCATGCTCATGGTATACTGCAGCTGAGTTGCGAGGAGAAATTACCACTTGGGTGGCATTGATGGTCTGCTTCACTCATACGTTTACTTTCACGGATGCCAACCCTGATGTCAATAATGCTTTGCATCTCATCCGCGATGTAGTTTTGAAGGTTGTCCCCGTAGCATATCTAGCGGATCGGCATGCGCACTACCAGATGCAATCCCTGATGGAATGTTACAATATCACCAATGGTCCCAACAACGGTGACGATCTGCAGAATATCAATATTCGCTAGTCTGAAGGGAGTCGCGACATGATAGCACCTGATGCACCAAGTGATCCGATTAGCCAGCCATTGAAGTTCCGTAAGATCAATATTGGGATGGAGGCCACTCCTAAGTTCGCGAACATTGGAGATTATTGGGATGATGAGATGATGGGAAATGTCACTGATTTGCTGCATGAATTCCAAGACCTCTTTCTTACGAAGTTTTCAGAAATGAAAGGTATCTTGGGCGATTTAGGTGAGATGAAGATCTCGTTGAAACTAGATGCTAAACCGATTAGGCAGCAACCCTACCGGCTAGATCCACGACATAAGGAGAGGGTCAAGGTCGAACTTGATCGCATGTTGGATGCTGGTATCACTGAATCAGTCGAAGAGTTAGAATGGATCAGTCCTATGGTGGTGTAGGACAAGAAGACTGGCGAGGTGCACATTTGTGTCGATTTGCGGAAGTTGAATGATGCCTGCTTGCATGATCCCTTTCCGACCCCATTTACTGATGAAGTGATCGAAGGTGTGGGCGGCCAGGAGATGTATTCTTTCATGGATGGGTTCTCATGCTATCATCAGATCCGCATTGCAAAGGAAGACCGCCACAAGATGACTTTTGTGACAGAATGGGGCTGTTTTCAGTATACCGTGATGCCGTTTGG
Source organism: Larix kaempferi (assembly GCA_027924585.1). Lineage (NCBI taxonomy): Eukaryota > Viridiplantae > Streptophyta > Pinopsida > Pinales > Pinaceae > Larix > Larix kaempferi. The sequence goes on along the minus strand of BSBM01000691.1, from coordinate 1,290,924 downwards.
GTTGAAGAATGCCCTTGCGATCTTCTTGCGAGTTGTTGTTGCTGTGTTCCAGGACATTATTCAGAATTTTTTGCAAGTATACATGGATGATTGGAAAGTCTATGGTCTGATCCGCGATCATATGACCAATCTGCAGTTGATGCTGGAGCGTTGGCGACAACATCAGATATCACTGAATTTGAAGAAGTGCATCTTTTGTGCACCATTTGGGATATTGCTGGGTCACATTCTATGCAAACAAGGGTTGTTAGTTGATCCAGCAAAGATTGCGCTCATTTTGATTTTAACACCGCTGACTACTGTTAAGCAGTTGAGGGTGACTTTGGGGCAACTGGGTATTACCGCAAGTTCATCAACGAATATGCAGCAATCATCACCCCTATGGAGAAGCTATTGAAGAAGGATGCGGTATTTCAATGGAGCCCTAAGTGTCAGGATAGCTTTGAGACCCTGAAGGAGAAGATGGCTTTGGCACCAATACTAGTATTTCTAGACTGGAGTAAGGAGTTCCATGTTCATGTCGATGGATCGTCGATTGCACTTGGTGTATTGTTAGTACAACCAGGAGAGGGGGATCTCGATCACCCTATTGATTTCTCAGTTGGAAGCTATCATCCGCAGAAATGAATTACACGACTACCGAGAGGGAAGGATTGGTGATGGTCTATGCGCTACAAACGTTTCAACATTACTTATTGGGAGGCCATTTTAAGATGTTCACAGACCACTCCACATTGAAATACCTGGTCAATAAGCCTGTGTTGGGGGGGAATATCTTTCGATGGTTACTTCTTTTTTAGGAGTTTGATTTTGAAGTAATTGACAAGATAGGTCAATTGAATGCTATCGCTGATCATCTATTATGGATTGAAACAGGAGAGGAGCCAACTAACATTGAAGACGGCTTGCCTGATGTGCAACTATTTAAGGTTGGAGTAGCCGATGGCTATTTTGAAGAAATCATTCAGTTTTTAGCAACAGGTACCACACCAAAAGAGTTCACTACCAGTCAAAAGAAGCAACTGGTGGTCAAGGATGCAAATTTCCAGCTCATTGTAGGTGAGTTGTTCAAATTAGGTGCAGATGAGATATTGCGATGGTGTGTTTTGCCACATGAGCAAGAGCAGATCTTTTCAGAAGCACATGCAGGAGTGGCTGGAGGGAACTATGGCGGTCGTACGACTACCAGGAAGGTGCTGCAGGCGGGGCTTTGGTGGCCCACACTGCACAGTGATGCGACAGACTATGCACGGTCCTGCAACGTTTGTCAGAGAACCAAGAAGCCATCCAGGTGGGATGAGATGCCATTGATGCCTCAGTTAACACTGCAGGCATTCGACAAATGGGCAGTGGATTTCGTAGGACCAATCAATCCACTGGGGAAGCGCACTGGTGCAAGATACATCATCACGGCGACAGATTATTTGACAAGATGGGTGGAGGCGACACCAGTTGTTGATTGTTCCGCAGCCATGGCAGCGCGGTTCTTATTTTATAAAATTATCACTCATTTAGGCTGCCCCAAGATATTGCTGAGTGATCAATGCAGCCACTTTCTCAATCGCACCATCAGCACATTGATAGAGGAACTGTAGATACAGCATAAGAAGAGTACACCATATCATCCACAGGAAAATGGCACGATGGAAGCTTTCAACAAAGTATTGGAGCATGCACTGACAAAGGTGTACAATGCGCACCGTGATGACTGGGATCTGAAAAATCCCAACAGTGTTGTGGGAATATCGTACCACATGTAAAAGGTTGACAAGTCAAACACCATTCAAGTTAGTGTATGGACAAGAAGCGATTATGCTAATGGAGTACATCATTCTGAGTCTGTGCATAGCGGTAGTGACAGGTATGGATGATGCAGTAGCATTAGAAGAACTTCTAGCACAGTTAGTATAGCTGGAGGAAGATCGTTTTATTGCAGGATTCCACCAAAGGGTGGAAAAGGATTGCCAGAAGGCATGGCATGATCGCCACATAAAAAAAAATAGTTTCAGCAGGGTGACTTGGTGTTATTATATGACAGCAAGTTTATGAAACATCCAAGAAAATTACATATGCATTGGCTGGGTCCATATTGCATTAGTAGCATCACTTCAGGAGGCGCAGTATAGTTGTAGTAGTTAGACAGAGCGATGCTCCCAAAGTTGATTAATGGTAGCAGGTTGAAGCCCTATCAGGCGGGTTTGGAACAGCGCGATGCCTAAGTCACATCGAAAATAAAAATAAAAATAAAAATGCAGGTTGATCGGTGGCAGGATGGTGCACTGATAGAGACGAGAATGTGCAGACAGGGAGGCTTGTGTCGTAAGTTAGGAGCGGTCCGCAACAGTGGCAGCGTTGCAACCGAATCAAATCAAGCAATAAATGCCAAAAGTTGAGACATTTAATTAACAGAGCGGGTTCGCATGATGGGCATTAATGGTGGATCTGACCGATCGGCTGACAGGATCGATGGCAGATTTGGGTCATTAATACCAAATTTCGGTCTAGTTAATGCCAGATTTAGTGATGATTATGAAGGATTGGGTTGGACACTATAAGAATTTGTCGAAACTGGTCGAAAGGCCATGAGAATTTAATTATTGAGTAAGTTGGTGAAGTATCGAAGAGGGTTGTTGTTTCCTAATGAGTGCAGTTTAGAGTTGGGTGAGGTTCAGTTGAACTAACAGAGTAACTTGCTGAGCAGTGAGTGGGTCTACTAATTACATCGGTAAAGCCATCAGTTGAGAACATCATGTGAGGTATGTTGGACATAGTTGAGATTAGCAGTGAAGTGGAGTCTCCTTTCATCCCGGTTGCCGTTGAAGAAGAAGTCGAGTCTGCAAGAGACATCAATCTTGAGGTAGAAGTTGCAAACATGCCGGTTGGAGCATCAGTGATTGCTAAGAAGAGTTGGGGAGGTCAGCATTCCGACTTGCCACAGAGTAAGCGTCAGCTTCGGTCTTCCACTGCTGTGGCGCAGGAAGCTCAAGGGGAAGCAGGCCATCCAGCCATCGGGTTGATGAGTCCGCTACATGGGAAGGACTCTCGGCCACTCATATCCCGGGGTATATCCCCCCTAGTCGACCTAGGGTACCTTCCCAGAAGGTGCAGCGGAATCACAAGTACACATTGCGGATGCCTGCATTACCGGTAGGAATGGAGTGCTCTGTTGACATCGGGTCAGCACTGATGCATATGAAATATGATGACCATGATATGGTGGCATACAAGGAGATTACATTAGACCCTTATGAGCCAGGATCACAATTGAGTGGTAAAATGGTTTCGCATGATTGGGCATGGGGTTTAAAACAAGCATGCCTGCTAGGCCTTATCAATATGCCACATTTTGGATGACTACCGGAGGTTAATGCATGTGTGAAGCAACTGCTGGCCTGCTTTCACTACAGTACATTGTGGCTTGACAAAGCAATTCCCTTCATAGTGCACTTGATCGCAGAGATTACCGATTTGCCTAAGGATGGGGTCAACCCATTGTAGTATTTACGAGGAGAGGAGAATGACAAAAAGCTGGCTGCGCAATTGGTCAAGCGCTATGCCTTGGAGAAGGATGGTCATGGTTACCGCACTAGTAGAATCAACGATAAGGCGGTGCTCACCGGCACCAAGATACTTTCCTGCAAAGTGGTATGGGGTGGTCGACCCAATCAGTGTAATTCAAGAATTGTGGCGTGTGCTGAGCAGTGTGCGGTCAGAGTGCAGATGAATTCGTTGTTGTTTCTACTAAATTAGTTGATGGAGGATTCCATGGCAGTTCAAGCGGGTAAGGTCTCATTCACATATAGCTGGCTTCTGCTATTGATTGCATTCATGGCCTGGAAGGAACCTGACGCATACCAGGGTATGGAGATTGATGTTACAAAAGTGCGTCGCGACGCACGGTATCAAAACCTATGGTTTATCCGGGAACAAGAGCAGACTAGAGAATGTGTGTTGTTGTTCTGGTTATATTGGGAGATACTCTATGCAGCTGCGATGAAGGTGCCCCGATTATCCAAAGAAACCGCAGCACAGTTTAAGCCAGTCATGGTGTTTACAATTCGAACGCATGTAATTTATGTACAAGCCCACCATGACCTAGATAGGAAATGGTTACTGACACCATATAAGGTAACGACGGCGGAGTTGGAGGCTATCGTGAATGACTGGCCAGAGGCATGGCGTGAACCCACAGGGTTGGTTGAGATTGAGGCTGGTGAATCGACGAAAGGCCCATATGATTTCCTATAGGTGCAGGACCATCGCAGTCATCATGAATCAAATCAAGAATCCATAAAGATACCAACAGATGACGACAGTGACCGGGCCCTTGAAGAAAATAGGACAAAAGGGCATCAAGACCCTGCGACAATCAGTAGGCTGCCTCTGTCAATGGAAGCGCAGTTGGGCCGACTCATAAAATCAATCGCTGATGCATCCACCACAGCAACTCACAAGATGACAATGAAGACAGATGAAGGTTTCCATGCGCTCACTGTGCTACGAACATAAAATAAGATAATAATTAAATAATTAATAATTAGGTTAACTAAAGTTAGGTTATGAAATGAGGCGTCTCCTCAACATCAAATGCCCGAGCCATATTTAAGGCAGGGCCATCATTGTAACATACTATCTTTTATCCTATCATCTAATATATTATTATCATTTATCTCAAATATGGAAGACGGTCTCGCTTCTTAACCCTTAACCGAACACGGTTAACTTAGTGAACGGATACGTTCACTAAGTTATGGGATATGGGAATCTGTTCACTAAGTTAATAGTCGAATCTGACTCTCATATTGGATAATAAGTAAGAATAATATATTAGATGATAGGATAAAAGATAATATGTTACAATGATGGCCCTGCCTTAAATATGGCTCGGGCATTTGATGTTGAGGAAACGCCTCATTTCATAACCTAACTTTAGTTAACCTAATTATTAATTATTTAATTATTATCTTATTTTATGTTCGTAGCACACTGCTGAGCATTTTTATCATTCATGAGCCTGGTGTCAGTTTGGATGTGGGGAATTAGCCATCCAATAACTTCAGAACATGGGAACAACTCAAGACGAGTTGTTGCTTTATGCAAACAAAACCTTCGGATGTTGGCATACACCAGAGAATCTTCTATGGAGGGTGTTGGCATATAGGTTTGGGGTTCGGATCTTTCACAACTTTCTTATCGCAATGCTTTCCTAGCTTAGTTAGTTTGCGGGCGCTCCTGAAGAATTCCTCGTCTTGGTCCACAGTATGAGCATATTCAAAGGAGATCTTGAGGTCAAGGCAATGTTGGCTTACCGCACCATTGGGGTAATGTCTTCTGAAAGGGACTGAGCCAAAATGGAAAACTTCTAACCCTTGAGCGTAATTTTCCCTATCTCTTTCTCTTGGGAGGCTGTAAGCTCCGATAGTAAATGGCATGGGAGGATACATGCCCTTCCTCCAGTTTTTTAAGAACTTACTTATTGCGTCGGTGCCGAAGAGTTGTCTCACGGCCTCCTTGTGAATTACAAAATCTATAACATACCGAGGGAACATAAATGGTTCATGAGTTCCTCCACTCATCCTGATGTATGTGCCTTCTGAATTGTGATAATAGTCTCCGAATTGTTCAATGATAGGCATTGCATTCTCCGACATACAATCTGGTTCTTCTACAAAAATGAGCTAGTACAATGGCATGATAAACCTCTCGCAAATCATCTTGTAGTGGTTTGCATATCTACTTGCCCATGTACACTGATAAGCCAAGAAGAGAGTTGTTTCATTTGGCTTCCATGAGCAACCCAAGTCCGGGAACGTATGCTTGCTTAATAGGCAGTCAATCAGGTATGAAGACATGAAGAAATCTGCTTTCTTTTGGGTTAGTCCTTCTTTATGGCTATGTGAAACATTACCGGCACCCATCCGATATTAAACATATTGCCATTAGGCAAGCCGAAGAGCTGACTCAACATCAGGACGATGAGTCTATAAGGGGTCTTCAGGAGGTTGCTTTCATATTCACGGTTCTGCCTCCTCCTAATCTGCCTATCGTTTATCGTCATCTTTTGGGCAGATTCTAGTGGGTCCATTGGATGTTTTTATATCCAATCATCGTCTAAAAAAGCCCTGGGTCAAGGAAACCTATAGGCAGTAGTGACATTCTCGGGAGTGAAAGATGCCAGGATCAACCCATTTTTATCATTCATGAGCCTAGTGTCGGTCTGGATGAGGGGAATTAGCCACCCAATAACTTCGAAACACAGGAACAACTCGGGACGAGTTGTTGCTTTATGCAAATAAAACCTTCGGATGTTGGCATACACCATAGCATCTTCTATGGGGGGTGTTGTACTGTCTTGAGCCACGATGAATTTGTACAGATCGCCCCATTGAAATTTAGGGGCAGAGCTCCCAGGGGAAACACCAGTGGTAGCTTGTGTGTCAGCGAACATCGTCACGAGAGAAGTATCTAATAGGATTTCAACCTCTGAATCTGAGGTTATTTTCTGCGCTGCCTTCTTCTTTGCTAACTTCCTATGCATGGTAATCCTGTGGTGAGCAAGGCAATGTTAGTAAAGACTTTAGCTAGACCACTTCTTCAAGAATTAGCAACATTCTATGGAAGAGCCAAAAAAAATAACATTTTCACAATATAGAGGCTGCCCTAAAAGTCATAATTATCTTCATTTCACGTTTAATCTTAATTCAACAATGCCATTCCACGCTAAAATTAAATGCAAGACATCAGGACAACGAGCAAGATCATCTTTGAATCTACGCCATTCATTTTCAACGTGCAGGTATCCCCCGAATTGTCACACAAACTTACACGAGTCTGATGAAGATTTCTGCACTAGTGCCTAAATAGCGTTTTGCGCTGTACTTGGGATTCTGTGCACGCTAAGATCAGTTATCTAATGTGCGCTGGGGTACAAGCGAGATTGTATGCGCTAATACCTAGATGTTTCATGCATGCCGGTGCCTAAGATTATTTGTGCGCCAAGCGAAAATGTATTTTCTACGCTAATGCCCAAAATATTTCATGCACCAAAGCTAAAAAACATTCGTGCGCTAGTCCAAACAACTTTGCATGCACTCTCCTAACCTTATTTCTACGCTAGCGCTTAACATTATGCATGCAATATTTACAATGCATTAGTGTTTAAACATTTTACGCGACGGCAGTTGATAGAGCTAAATCCTATAGTGTAGTGTGAGCAATGTTGGTTGAACGAGCATATAAATGAGCATATAATAATGTCGCTAGTTGATGCAGTTGACCCAGATAGTAGAGATTGCGTAAAAGATGGAGAAACCCCGCAGCTGTTGGCTTCTATGAGTCAGACTTCTGGGCTAGGTTATCAGGGTTCTAAGTGGGCACGATGGGTTGATTTAATATATCCTAAGTCAATTTTGGCTGAGCAGAGTACCTTAGTGCTCACAGGATGAAACTTTAGCTATAAGGAATGGGGAGGATTGGGTTTTACGCGCATTAGATGCTTGGCAGGAAGTTTCATTTTGCATGGGATGCCGCGGCTTCTACGGGTTTGAGTGAGAAAACTCTGCGGCCGCTAAGACGCTGCTTGGACAACCCAATGATATCAAGGTGGGCGAATAAACCTACTCAGGACACCGAAGACACGATGGTAGGACAGATCTTGTGCTCACGGGCGGGGATAAAACTTTTTGGGTTTCGGTTCATGCATGGTGACTTCAGATTCTCATTTCAAGACCAGTAGTTCTATGCTCTCTAAACTTCTTGCAAAGAACTTCCTATGGTGTAAAAACAAGCTCACAAAAAAGAAGGGGCATAGAGCCTACCTGTCAGACTGGCAGGGTCCATCGAGGGTGAACGTTCTGAGGTAGGAGATGAATTCGCAGGCGCCCGACGAATAGAAAACCTCGCTCTTGATGAAAATGGGAAACTCTGGTTGCTGGTCGAATATAAAATGTGTTGAAAAACCCCATTGCATTTGTTTAAATAAGGGTGGCATTTATGTCACATACGACGATAGGATGGTGGATTTAATTTCATGGGGCTCGAGGTTCTCTGCCATTAAAACGGCACATGGCTCTATTAAAGACCCCACCAACCTCACCGGTGCACAAGGGTCAAGGAGATTTTTCGCGCCAAGCATCGAGCAGTGATTTAACTTTTGCGCTAAGGTGGCGATCATATCTTATGCATTTTGCGCTAAGCGTAGGTTTAAACATTAAATCTCGCGCTCAAGCGGTGATCCTACCATTACGGATGCACTCCTAAAACTGCGCTAGGGTTTGGGCTATTGAAAGAGACCAAGTGCAAGATTATAAGCGAGGATGATAAGTATAGCTCCTACGCCAATGGCGCCGATTCTATCATCAAGGCTTGCGCTAGGAGGAACGCGCCAACTCTTAATTCTCCCAAGAAGATGAAGCGCAGCTCCAAGGAAGGAAAGATTAGTATAGTTCTTGCACCTTCATCGGCCGAGGAATGGTTATCATCTGCGTTAAAAATATGCACGTCGAATGAAAGACTTGGAACTTTGTCCAAAAGGGCGGCTGAGTTAGAGCTAAGGTACACGTTAGATGGAGGACTCGAGAATAGAGTTTTATGCCGAGCGGGGAATTTATCTTTTGGAGACGCGCCTAAGCGGTGGAGGATGTAAGAATAAAAATTGTGCTACAGTGGGTGAATCAAAACTGAAAAAACACGCTGAAGAGAAAAGATTGATTTTGCCTCAGAAAAAACAATGAGAGAACTCCTTTGGAAACAGGTGATAAAAATATGTCAAGTTAGAGAAAGAAATAAACTCGAGAAACAGAGGAAAAACTTGCTACAAAAGCATTGAAAGGAGGGGCCCCAAATATCTTCAAAATATTGGGGAGGGGTGTTGTGTCAACAACAGGGCCATTTCCAAATACGTATTCAAGGAGCATCCTGCCAACATCATATTACAAGTAAGGTTAAAACTGGAAATGAAGGCTTGGAACAAAAGATAATGACTTTAGTAAACTACTGCAAAACCTAATCTGAGTTTAAACATTTACCTGACTTGTTTCCTCTTATATTTTGGCTTCTTCCACGCTTACGGTAGGTGCTCGAAGCACTGTTCCAAACTCCTTTAATAAGAACCTAGACACGGTTCATTTTACTTTGCCTAAGCACATCTAAACACTCAACATCGTTACACTCATAAAAACCTTCGTACTGTAAGTACTGCAAAACCATAGAAACATCCAGCAAAACCCTTCTAGTAGCAGGTTGCGATGTCAAAACCCGAATGGATCACATTCTTATATCAACACTGTACATTACTCTCTATTACAACACCCTTTGACCAAGTTGCAGGCAGATGGTCATGCCATTGAATCCCTTGAAGGAAGAAGCAACAATTAGATACAAACCCTGAGAATCGGAGGGCTTGTCGACCTCCCTCCCCACTCTCTCATGCAAATGAATGCTTAAGACACAATCTCGACGGTGGTATAGTGGTAGGTTAGGGTTTATCCCAAAACCCGAAAACACTTACAGATCAACGGTGAAGATCCAACCACCAAGGCACTTTGAAATATGAACACCAACTGCATTCAATTCGCATTAATCACCACAGACACAATGCCAAGTTTGCATGCCAACACAGAAGTCCAGCTAAGGACTCTACCAACTAAGCATTGCATAGCTCGACAAGTTTACGATGCCCAAATTAACAATCATCACCTTAACTCCAACCCTTTCACATGAAGTTTAACACGAGAGCAGTCATCAAACATTCCACTACAAAAACAGTTATGGAGACATTAATATCACAGTCTTCAGTTCGAGTGCCTACCAACACACAAACATTACGAAATTAATACTTGGCTATAACCTTGCAATTTGTGATAAGGTTAGGACGAGGGCGTGTAAGCCATGGTTTTACAGATATGGTTTTTCAAACCTAAGTTCACGCCTATAGCATCATACTTTCAATCTATTGTAAATAGGTTCATGCACGATAACTTTTGCATATGGCTCATACCCTTAGATAATGCACATCAAAACATAATCGTAGCACATAGGGTCATTAATTCATGCTTAAATACCTAGTGCAAAACTTATAGTATGTTCATATATATAGGATAATTAAAATATATAGATATGGTAATACGTTGTATTACAAATGCATGCTCCATAATGTGGACATAATATAAATAATATAATACATTGACTATCCCTAAGCTTGGTTATTAGCATGTATTGGAACTATGCATACATTGTTATATTTTCAAGTAGAGTAGATTACAATTTGAATATTCAATAGTTAAACAATGAATTCCATAGCTAAAACAACATATATAGAGTTAATCAATCCAAAGATATCAAATACCTGAGAAGCTTGCAAAATAGACAATCACTCTAAAACATTTGTACGTAAATCTTGGAAACTAACTCTATACAACAATTATTGTTTGAATACATTTTCATGCTTCAATTGAAATATTTTGTCTTACATGCATCTCTGCAATAGAATTCAGGAGTGTTAGCTAGCGATAGCTAAGTAAGGCTCGGGGCTATTCAAGGACTCCTTCATTTCATCAAAATGAACATTTAGTCTCTAGAAAATAAAATGCACAACATAGGACAAAAGTGACATTATGCATACAAACAATTAAGTTCAACAACCGACGTTGACTTGACGATAAATGACTTACAAATTTTTAGACTCTATTTAAACTAATAGCTGTTAAGACATATGATGTGATTCATAAGTAATCTAAACTCTTAGGCACTAATGTTAACTTCTTTATGAGTTGTCATTGTTATGTACGTTGTTTAATGTTTAGTTGTGTTGAAGTTAAAACTTTTAGCATAGCGACACAAGCATTTATTGCTACTTAAAAATTTTAAATTTTAGTGAATTTTTGGGGATGTTATTACAGGAAGCTTCAAGTAGTACTGTCCCAAAATATTTGTGGCCATTGCAAACAAAGAAATATAATATTTGAACATAAGAGAACCCTAAAGTGGTTGTAGCACAGGACTATTGGGATTAGGAGACTATGACCCAAGTGGTGGATTTGTTGAAATAATATGAGAATTTTATCCCTAATATATTTTTGTAGATGAAGGGGATTGCACAATCCTTACATGATATGAATATATACTAAAGAATTAATGTTAAACCAGTAGAGAAGAGAACATACAAATCTAATTCCAAATATAAAGAAAATGTGTGCTGGGAGATTGACAAAATGCTAGAGGTAGGTGTAATTTTCCCAGTAGAAGAATCAGGGTACATCAACTAAAAGGTCACGCAAGATAAGAAAGGAAGGGGAATCATAATTTTCTTTTATCTCTGATGTCTTGATGTAACATGTATTCATTATCCATTCCTAAACATATTCACAGATGAAGTTTTTGAGAACGTTGGAGGAAGAGAAACATTTTTGTTCATAGATAGGTTCTCAGGGTATCATCAGGGGATGATAGTAGAGGAAGATAGGACCAAGATTACATTTTCAATGTAGTGGAATCCTTTTCCTATATTGTGATTCCTTTTGGATTGAAGATTGCACCCACTATATTTTGTAGATCTATAGTGACTACATTCAAATGTTGTATGCGCAATTTTTTAGAAGTATACTTGGATGACTGGACTATCTTCATCTTGTTGAAATAACATGTGTAGGTTCTAATATTAATGTTGGATAGGTGCATACAACTCCAAATATCTTTAAAATTTAAAAAGTGTATGTTATGTACACCTTTTGGGATTTTGTTCGGACACATGGCATGCAGATAAGGATTGATTTTAGATCCAACAAATATTGTTGCGATAGTAAATATGCTATATATTGCATCAATAAGTGAATTGCACATGATAATGGGACATACAATATACTGCAAAAACTTCATAAGGAAGTATGCTCAGGTAACCACACCATTATAGAACCTATAAAGAAGGAAATGTGGTATGTTTGGACGCAAGAGTGTTAGGAAGTATTGGACTTGTTCAAAGAGAAGTTGGTAATGCGTCGATCTTAATCTTCTCATAATGGACAAAGCTATTTCATGTACATGTGGATGCATCATGTATCGCCTTAGGCGTAGTATTGGTGCAACCTGGAGAAGGTAATATCGACCACCCCATTTCTTTTGGAAGTCAGAAATTGTAAGATGTAGAAAGAAATTACACTACCATTGAACAAGAAGGCCTAGCAATGGTACATGCACTGCATAAATTTAGACATTAGTTTTCAGGATATTCATTTAAATTATTTATAGATATTCCTGCATTTAAATACCTACTCAATAAACCAATGCTGGGGGGGGGGAATTTTCCAATGGTTATTATTGCTTTGGGAATTTGATTTTGAGGTGGTACTCAATCCTAGAAAACACAATGTAGGACAAGATAATATATCCAAGTTGAAATAAGGATAATCAAGTGGATGCATGGAAGATGAAATACTTGATGCACAAATTTTTAGATTTGACATAGTACCAGATCAAATCACAGAAATTGCATCATTTTTAATGACAAGAAAATCCCCAAATGATTATATAGTAGCGCAATGACATCAACTAGTAACATGAAGTGTAGATTATCATCCAATAGTAGGATGATTATGCAAGTTGGGAGGATATATAATATTGCACAGGTGTGTCATTTATAATGAATGCGAGGTAGTCCTCTACAAAGCTCATGAAGGGATTGCAGGTGAACACGATTAAGAAAAAGTGATATCTAGGAAAGTATTGCACATAGGAATTTGTTGACCTTCTCTATTTCAGCAAGCTAAGGAATATTGCAAATGATGTGATGTCTTCCAGAGAAATGGAAAACCACCTAGAAGTGATGAGCTTCTACTTGTCCCTATTACTGCACTGGAACCTTTTGAAAATGTGGGCTATTGATTTTGTAGGACCAATCAATCCTCTTGCATGGAGAACAAGAATAATTTATATCATTAATGTGATAGAATACTTAACAGGATGGGAAAAATAAGCATTAGCAAAGGATTTTTCTATAGAGGTAGGTGTGATTTATTTTTGCAAACATTACAACAAGGTGTGTTTGTTGTAAAATTTCGATGTGCTACCAAGGGTCTCAATTTTTGAATTCTATTATTGGTGTGCCAACTCAAGAATTCATGGTCCACCATCAAAAGAGTACACATTATCATCCATAGGAAAATGGTATGGTGGATACATTTAACAAGGTAATGGAGCATGCATTGATTAAGGTTTTCAATGTAGAGTGAGATGACTAGGCTCAAAGAATACCTACTATATTATGGCTTATTGGACTTCCTGCAAAATTTAACCAAATATACATTGTTTCACCTAGTCTAAGGGAAAGAACCTATCAGGACTTTGGAATTTGTGGTGTCTAGAGTTGCACTTGTGATGTAGATGACAAACAATCAATCCTTACAGGAAATGTTAAATGAAATATAATAAAATTAGAAGAAGATAGATTGATTGCAGGTTTTAATCAATAAGTAGAGAACAAAGGACAAAAAGCATGTGGGTGTGTGCAAGAAGATGAGGGATCTTTTAGATGCAATCCTAGTTTTTGAAAACATGATCACGTTACATAAAAATATAATGCGTTTCTGCTACATAGCACTTGGTATGGTAAAACCTGAGCCTGACATGTCATTAGACATGTAGAATAGGTAAACATAACGCGTACACGTTATATATCTACAAAACGCATACACGTTATGTAGTTATAGAACGCGTACGCATTTTGTAAATCTAAAATCAATTTACACGGCTATGGCAATGAATAAAATCAAAAGAAAACAAATGTTTTGTATGTTACATACAAAACAAATGTTTTTAGTGTTCCCTTCTTTTCATGCATATATATAAATGTTTCTCTCTATACCCCCCTAACTCTCTCCCAATAATCCCTAGATACCCCCTATCTCTTTCTAAATATCCGTCCCTCATTCTCTCTACATCCCTCCCTATATGTTTCTTTCTCTCCCTTACTCCATCCATGTCCCTACCACCCCACTCTCCATCTCTCCACCTTCTCTTTATCTTCGCCATTATCCCTCCCTATAGCAATCTCTCCCTTCTTCTCCCTTAAGCACTAACCCTTCGTGCCTTTATCCCTCCCCCCTGCCCCCTCTCTCTTACCTTGTTCCTAGAGCCCCTCCCCCATAAAGGCCTTTAGACCTTCTTCTAAACATTAATCACTAAGTTCATAAGTGCACAAGATCATGATGAGGAGGAGGGTGATGACAATGAAGATGATCATGATGCAGATGAAGATGATAAAGATGATGATGTTGATGAAGATGAAGATGATGGTGATGATGATGAAGATGTTGAATATGATGATGAGGGTGATGAGGATGATGATGATGGTGATGAAGAAGATGATGATGATGGAGATGTTGATGGGAAGGGGAGATGACAATGATGATGAAAAGGAGGACGACGATGAGGATGAGGATGAGGATGATGATGACGATGATGATGATGATCATCATCATCTTCATCTTCATTTGCATCATCTAAATCGTCTTCATCATCATATGGAGCTTCTCTAATTGTGGATATAAGGAGGATATAAGATGATGATGATGATGATGGAGATGTTGATGATGATGAAGATGATGATGATGATGGTGATGATGATGATGATCATGATGAAGATGATGATGATGAAGAAGATGATGATGATGGAGATGTTGATGAAGAACCTAGAGATGACAATGATGATGAAGCTGTTGATGGTGATGATGATGAAGATGTTGATGATGGTGGTGATGGTGGTGGTGATGAAGATGATGATGATCATAAAGAAGAAGAAGATGATGATGACTGAGATGTTGATCTAATGATGAAGATGATGATGATGATGGTGATGGTGATGAAGATTATGATGATCATGATGATGATGAAGAAGATGATGATGATGGTGATGGTGATGAAGATAATGATGATGATGATGATGATGAAGATGATGATGATGGAGATGTTGATGATGATGGTGATGGTGATGAAGATGATGATGATGATGATGATGATGACGATGGAGATGTTGATGAGGAACCTAGAGATGACAATGATGATGAAGATGTTGATGATGATGATGACGGTGGTGATGATGGTGGTGCTGATGGTGGTGATGAAGATGATGACGAGGATGATGAAGAAGATGATGATGATGGAGATGTTGATGAGGAAGGGGGAGATGACAATGATGATGAAGAAATTGTTGATGATCATGATGGTGATGATGATGAAGCTGTTGATGATGATGATGATGGTGATGGTGATGATGATGATGATGATGATGATGAAGAAGAAGATGATGATGATGATGGAGATGTTGATGGTGATGGTGATGGTGATGAAGATGATGATGATGATGATGATGAAGATGATGATGATGGAGGTGTTGATGAGGAAGGGGGAGATGACAATGATGATGAAGATGTTGTTGATGATGATGATGAATATGTTGATGATGATGGTGATGATGGTGATGATGATGATGAAGAAGAAGTTGATGATGATGAAGATGTTGATGTTGATGGTGATGGTGATGAAGATGATGATGATGATGAAGAAGAAGATGATGATGATGTATATGTTGATGAGGAACCTAGAGATGACAATGATGATGAAGATGTTGATGATGATGGTGATGGTGATGGTGATGGTGGTGATGGTGACGGTGATGGTGATGAAGATGATGATGATGATGATGATGATGAAGATGATGATGATGGATATGTTGATGAGGAAGGGGGAGATGACAATGATGATGAATATGTTCTTGATGATGATGATGATGGTGATGATGATGAAGATGTTGATGATGATGGTGATGGTGATGAAGATAATGATGATGATGATGATGATGATGATGAAGATGATGAAGATGACGATGATGGAGATGTTGATGATGACGGTGATGGTGATGAAGGTGTTGATGAT